>JAFEMH010002710.1:0-318461 GCA_022495995.1 Adenophora triphylla var. japonica
TAAACAAGTCCGACTCTTAGTCTACTTTGTTCTAACAAACTTGACTCTTAGTCTGTTCTAATTAGCTCGATTCTCAATCGCTTTACTCCTTAAAACAAGTCCGACCTTGGGTCGACTTTGTTCTAATGAGCTCGACCTTTCGTCGGCTTTGATAGTTTGAACAAGTCTCGAGGTCGACTCGAGTCGTCAAAGATCAGGTTCGACTCCAAGGCTTGGGGTGACTCATTTGCCCTATCACATCTAGCTCGACACCTAATTGTTGGAAATAAAGAGCATACGACATACAATGAAGGAACGTTAGCTATGATTAAACATAATTAAGTCTCCTAAAGTGGGCCAAGACTTAAAAGTAAACGGAAAGTTACAAAGTATCGAGCCTCCCAAAACCGGGCCAAGGCCTTTAAATAGTTACAAACATGAAAGGAAGAATTGTTTTGGGGCTTGTTTCATTACACAAAGTTCATTTAAAATCCAACAAATTGCCTGAGAGGCATTGGGGTCGTCATCAGCAGTGCGCTCTTCATTGACTGGTTCATGTTGCTGAGGGCCCAAGGGTTTACCCGACTCATAGTAGACTCTCTGTGCAGGTTCTTCCTCCTCCATGGCATCAACATCTTTGAGCTCCTGCATAACCACATCAAAGTTTCTCTGGCAATTTGGGGGAACCACCCATGGCTCATGACCATCTTCTTTGTCCTCTTGGGCAATGAAGGCTAGATCGTTGTCGAATAAGGCACCGAGTGTCCACCACGAGCCACCATGTCATACTGAGGTGCATAGGCCCAGCGAGCCAATTGTTCCAGTGAGACATCAGAATGAGGGTCGACTAGAGCCCTGAGCCATATGGCGCTTACCCAATCTAGAAAACCCTAGGCCTTCGTTCACAATGGTGTTATGATACTCATCTCCTTCCTCAAGATATCGATGACTTTCTTAGAGGCGACACGGAGATCTTCTTGCCATTTCACCCGTGCAATCCGATGTTCTTTCATTCGGCTCGATCAAGAAGGTGTCCTTCTCCTTCAAGAGTTTGGAAACCGTTGCGACTCCGTTTTGGTCTTCTCAAGCTCCGAGCGATCAGCATCCCTCTCTTTAGTCACCTCGTCCACCTTGGCATCAGAAGCCTTCAGATCCTCCAAGGCCTTATCGCGATCAGCTAACGCCTTCTTCTTCACCAACTCCTGTGCATCGAAAGAGTTGTCAAGGTCGTTGTACTTCTCTCTTAGCTCGGCCAGTTCTTGTGACCTCTTGGAGTAATTTTTCGAGCTCTCGCCTCTCCTCTCGATGGAGGCCCTCCAAGAAAGCATTTAACTTGTTCGACCATGGTGAGATTCTGCATCAAAGGAAATCAGGGAAGTGTTAGCTCGGAAGGTAAATTGACTGGCTAAAAGAACAAGTGACTTAACAGAAATGGAAAGCAAAAGATTACCTCGCTATGCACCATCCTGCAGCGAGCCGAGAATTCCTCAGAGTAATCCCCTTATCGAATGAAAATGGGCAAGGAGGTCGACGTCGATGGCCCTCCTAACAACGACCCGGCCCAAGCTCATATCCGGATAGCGACGACTCAAGCTATTGACCCCAATGAGAGGGGGCATCGTCACTCAACCTTCTCATCCGATCCTCAAGAGACTCTCGGTTAGGAGGAGAAGAAGCCGGAGGAGGAAGTTGGCTCGAGAGAACAGATTTTCCCTTATCAGCCTCATTCTCTTCTTGGAGTTCAAGGGTAGATCATCATCATCCATCACCTCGTCATCATCCACGTTCACTCACAGCCCAAGGGACTAGTCCCACTCGCCCTTGCGCCGCAGGTCGCCATATTGGTATCTCGGAATGGGCCTGAGCTCAAGCTTGGTCTAGTCGACTGCCGTTGGATGCATTCTCCCCTTCGTTGTCCCCCGAGCTCGACCGTCGCTCTCCAAGGGACCCTCCGACTCAATTTCCTCCATGGGAACCATCCCAAAGATTGTCTTTGGACAATAAGTTAGTCCTCGCAGCCAGCCTTCTCTCTCTCTGTTGGCTTGAGCATTGGCCGCCCCGTGGGCTTTCTTAGCCTTCTTTCTATCAGACACAGCGATAATGCGACCCATATTTGCTTCTTGTTCTGGGGTCAAAACTGCAACAAAGCCAAAACAGCAGAGTATTAGCTCGACATATGAAAGTTCTACATACGAGCAGAAGTTCTATGTACGAGCAAGCTATATACGAGCTAACTGTCTTATGTGCGAGTTAACAATTGACGAGCTAAGAGAGATACAGACAAATCAAAATAGGATGATGTGCAATCAAAGTGTTCATACATGCAAGCTATTAGTACAACAATCTAACGGATGAAGGGCGAGTAAAGGATTACAGAATAAAGAGATCTTACCACCAGCATGCTCTCCATTGTCTTTACAATAATTGGCAGTCCGTTTGCATAGTTGACACATATCCTCGAACTTTCCCAAAGCTTGGGTAACCCAATCAGGATATATAGTGCCCCTACCAACGGGCACCAGAGGCTGCACCTCTCCTTCTCCATCCATCATCCCGGGCTGGATATAGTTATACTTGGTGGTACCTAAAGACTCCCAGCTGATGGGTCCCTTATCAGCTAATCTACACAACTTCTGGTATAAATCAAAATGCCGCACTCCGGCTCCCAATAGTCCCTCTCATCTATGGGCTCAGATCGTATCGGTTGGCAAGGGAAATTCCTATCCTAATCTACTCTCTACTACCACCACATGGGAGTTCCACCCGCTTGCTTTGCTGGGAAGGTTCGTGAAAAGCTTGCGAGAATTGGGTTTAGAGGGGGTACTGACACTCAGGTCCTCTCCACTGTACTTAATACAAAATAATTCCTTAAACACCCTCATACAGGGTTCGTATCCTAAGAACCTACACACCATGGCAAAGCATACTAAGACCCTACAGGTGTTGGCTCCCAACTGAAGGGGTATAGCATTATCACACTCCAAGAACTCGTTAATAAAGGGGTCAAGAGGCAACCTAAGGCCAGCTACGAATTGGCCATAAAAGAAAGCTACTCTAGTGGCATCCCTGGTAAAGGTCGACCTAAACTTAGCCATGAAATCGTTCTTGCTGTAGATGGTCACTCTATAATCTTCCTTACTCACCTCACAGAAATCATAGATCATGCTATACATAGAGGGCAAATTCTTTCTCCCACGCAACGGCCCTTGAGGAACTTAGCCCCTCTCATTCTTCCCCGGCACCACAGAGGACTCAAATGCGTCCACAATTCTGTGACCCGAAGAGGTAGATGCAGTAGCTCCACCTTGAGAAGCCATATCTGTACAAGAAGAAGGAGAAACAGGGGAGTCAGGCCTTTGAACAATTTCAGTGGACCTAACTAAGGGCGACCTAGACTCCCCCGGGAAACTCTTCCTATTCCTAAGGAACGAAGGTTTTTTGACATCCCTAACGTAAAACAGTGCAATGTGATCGAGTAATTCGTGAAAGAGATGAAAGGTGACAGTGTGCGATTCATCAATTACTAAATTACCTACATCCTCTCCAACAGGCAATCCTATTTCACCGAAATTCGCTCCCACCTTGTCAAGATGGAGGCACATTCATCCAAGGACATCTCTCTCCACTCACCGTTAACATGCTTGCACACCCTACGGTTAACCGTGCAAGTATCCATACCAGGGCTCTGGCTCGCTGCGAAGGTCCTAGCCACGGCGGAATCAAGTACGAAATGTAAAATCAAGCCCTAATGCAAAGAAACAAGAGGAATACCTTAATCGGGCCTTGCTAAAAAGGAGTTGTTGTGGAAGACGAAGATCGAATTTAAACCAGTTGCTTCCTTGCTACCTTCGCCGGAGTATATCAGAGTTCAAGAACGGTAAAAGTTCAAAAGGAAAAGGGATTCTGTTATTTATATTTTCCCAAATTGGAAAGGAAAAAGAAAATTCGAAATTATTTTCCTAATTAATGGCGGAAACGGTTCCCAAGAGGGATTATCAAACGTCTAATAATAATCATTACAAAATACGGCGCTCCTTCTGATCTGACCGTTCGTAGCCAACGTCCAGGATTGTGCCACGTCACCATTGGTCGACTAAACTTCAAGAGCGAGTAGCGACCTGCGAGTTACAGCAATCCTTATCAAGATTTCCTTAACTTCCTAGTCGACAAAGTCAACTCGAAAGTTGGGGGCCACTGAACATACCAAAAGTATCTAGCTGGGCCAAGCGAGTAAAGCCCAGTCCTCAAGCAATTATTTCTACCCCATTCTCAGTGGGCTAGGCCCAATCAGTACACGGCTCAAGGCCCATCTCATGCATCAGTCGACTAAGTTCATTGTCCGACCTATTAGGTCCCGACCTAACTTAGTCCGACCTTATGACCCAGTCATATTTCGGGTACGATCCAACTCTACCCGACAGTCAGGTCGACCCAAACACAAGTGTCGACCTCGACCTACCGAAGCAAGCGTCGACCTAACGGTTACAGGCGTACAAGCAATAACTCTTTCCATAACCGGTTCCCTACAAATCAGGAGCCATATCAGGACACGTTCCCATGATATGTAACTGTCCCAAGAATCACGGAGCTCATGTAGCCCACCAAAAATAACCGCTCTCATCAACTATAAATACTTCATCACTACCACGGTTATAAGGTAACTGCTATTTTGTTATCAGAATTCCATTATTCAGTACATTTTAGCCCTCCAATTATCAAATACTTACTCTCACGCCCGAGGGTCTAAGCCGGAGACACATCCGGCTAGTCGTGGGTTCTGTTTTCAGATCAAGGAGCCAGATGATCAATCCTGCCACGTGGAGGAAGATTGATAAGCACATTTCCTGCGGCATCAGTTTGGTTCCATTGCCGGGAAACGAGTGCATAGCTTGACCTCAAAGTTTTTCTTCAATCCACAATCATGGTAACCCCAGACGGGCATGTTACAGAGGCTTCAGACGAATTCAATGAAGTGAATGTCAACACCAACACCAATGCTACTACTAATGTGAATGCAGATTTGCCCCTTCCTCCTCCTCCTCTTCGTCATCATGCTAGGGCAACACGCTCTAACAGTGTAGCTGATGGCAGAGGATTGCCAGACGCAAGGAGGGAGAAGCGAACCATGGAGGGGCAAGGAGTTCCACCTCCTTCCAAACGGCCAACTGGACAAATGAATGCTGGAAATAGGGTAGGTCCCTTATCCAACCCATTAAGCAGGAAAGAAATGCTTATGGAACGAGCTCAGATATTGGCCGAACTGTTAGCAATGGAGGAGGCTGAACAGGTAGACAGAAGGTCTGAGAAGGTGGCTCCCTCTCAAGTCTCGAAGAGGGAGCGTGCTAGGAGTACTAGACCAAACGAAACTGTGGGTCAGAATGTTGATCAAAGGATGGTGGTGCGGCCTCAATCACCTATTCACGTTCCCAGTGACGACCTAAGGGCCAGTCTCACTAGGAACAGGGAGCAGGAGGCACAGTCGGACCTGAGGACGCAGCTAGAGGCAAATCGAAGTAGGCGTAGATCACCAGCCAGGACAGAGAGGTCTCAATCCCACAGGGGGAGGAATGGGCGCAGGTCGCCTATAAGAGAGGGAAGGCGCAGGTCGCCACCCAGAGATGATAGGCGCAGGTCGCCAAACGGAAACGAAAGGCGCAGGTCGCCAACAAGAGATGAGGGGCGCAGGTCGCCAGTCAGGTCAGTAAGGTCTCCTTCTCACAAGGACAGGAGAAGCAGGCAAGTAACTCCACCCAGAAGTGAGGGTCAAAGGTCAAATGTTGTTCCCCCTGCTGGAGAAGACAGACCCGATGCTAGGGAGTGGCTGTTATGGAAAAGGAAGTTTGAACAATGGGAGGCTGAAAAGAAAAATGATACTGGAAAGGTCGAACGAATTGACTTTGCTCTTCGACCCTTATCCAAGGATTTGATTGATAGTCGACCTCCGGCTGGTTTCAGATTGCCCCTCCTAGAGAAGTACTCAGGGGCAACCAATGCAAAAAGCCATGTGGCACACCTAGAAGCCACAATGTGCTTTGTCGCCAATGAGGACGACAATATGTGCAAAGCCCTCATAAGCACACTCACGGGGGCAGCCCTAACATGGTTCAATGGCTTGGCAGCTGGCAGCATCTCCACCTGGATGTGTTTGAGGACAAAATTCCTAGATCGCTTCTCAACTGCTGGAGCTCGGAAAGTGACTGTCACAGATCTAAACAACTTGGTGCAAGGAAAAAATGAAAGCTCCATGAGCTACTTCACTAAGTTTATGGAAATGGTTGACAAGATTGAGGAGGATCTCACTGACAGGGAGGTGATCAATTGCTTCCGAAATGGCATTTCCTCGGCAGACATGGATTATGAGCTGACGGTTCGTACAGTCACTACTCGACAGGAGTTGTTCGAGAAAGTCTATAATGTGGCACTAGCCGAGGAGAGGAAAGAAAAGAAGAATTGGAAAGGCCCCAAGGTCGAGGTCGCTGATGATAAGAAGGACTCAGCCAAAAATGTGGGAAACAACAAGAATGGTAAGAACAGGACCAGGGCGATAGAGAAAGTGCCCGAAGTTTTCACTCCCCTAACGGTGAGTCGAACAGAAATAATGAATGCGGTCGAGTTGGCCCCACCTGCCCCAATGAACCCAGGCAACAAGTTTAGAAGGGACAATAGCAAATACTGTGATTACCATAAAGATACAGGTCATCTCACAGAGGATTGCTTAGGCTTGAAGCGTATCATCCAGAGAATGGTCGACCAGGGAAGGCTCGACGCATATGTGAAAAGGCCTCAAACCGGTGGAGGCGAACAACCAGCAGGTGGACATCAGGAACCAAGGCAACCCAGATTGAACTTGGGGGTCATCACAGAGCAAGCCAGCAACACAGCCATCAAACATAAAATCTTTCAACTCAACAAAGCCCCACACGTGCCTCCAAAGAGAGATGTCAGAGATGAGGTGATCAACTTCTACCCCCACGAGTTGGCAACTAATATGGCGGCTAGAGAGCAAGTTCTCGTCATCCCAGGTCTTATCGACGGATGTACGACGAGCAGACTCTTAGTCGACACGGGGGCCTGCAAATACATTTTGTTCTACAAAACATTCCAGGAGATGGGTCTTTCCAACGAGCAGCTTGAAAGATATGATGGCAGGTTGGAGGGCTTCACAAATCATCGAGTCGACGCTAAGGGACAAATCGAGTTAGACGTCGACCTAGGCCAGCACCCTTACAGGGTCGTTTCTAAGGTAAAATTTATTGTGATAGATGTGAACAGTGACTATGCTGCTATCCTTGGTATTCCTGGTCAGGTCGCACTTGGAATGGTGGCGTCGATTCCCTATCAGCGAGTCAAATTTCCTACCCCTGCTGGAGTTGGTTGTGTACAAGGCACAGCTCAAGCATATCTAGATCATGTCCTACGAGAAAGAAAGAAGAGAGAACTGGAGATTGAAACGGCGGAAGGATACTTAAAGTTGTCCCAGTCAGTCACTAAAACTACTCGACTGTCAACGATCACCAATGTGGAGGAGTCGACCTATCGCTCAAACGACGAGGTCATGGTTGAGTCGACACGTCACTCCGAAGCCACAGCGGTCGATCCAGATGTAGTTATGGTCGACCAAGTCATCATAGGCAACCTATGCCTCCAGGTCGACAATAACTCGGGGACCACCACCGATGAGATCGCTGATAAGCTAGATGACATGATAGCTGAGGAAGCTCCACATTTGGGGGCCAAAGAGAGGCAAAAAGTGAAGGAGATCATCATTGAGACCCTGCAGTTCCGAGATGGTCCAGAGCTAGAGGCTGTTGACGAGCTAGAATCAGTGATCACAAATCCCTCTTATCCGGAGCAGAAAATTCAAATAGGAAAGCAGCTATCAGACGAGGAGCGAGCAGAGATCGTCGAGCTGCTGAAAGAAAGTAATGATGTCTTTGCATGGCGAGTTGAAGACATGAGGGGAATCAAGGAAGAAGTCGCTGTTCATAGATTGGAGGTCAACCCGACCATAAAGCCCAAGCCTCAGAGACTAAGAAGCTTTGTTCGAGACAAGGAGGAAGCCATTAAACTCGAGGTACAAAAATTGTTGAGTGCAGGTATAATCAAGGAGGCTACGCATACAACCTGGTTAGCCAACGTAGTCATGGTAAAGAAGTCGAATGGCAAGTGGAGAATGTGCGTCGACTTCACCAATCTCAACCTTTCCTGCCCAAAGGATAGCTATCCTCTCCCTAGAATTGACAAGCTCGTCGATTCCCTTGCTGGCCACTCCACCCTCAGTTTTCTTGATGCCTACTCAGGTTACCACCAGATCAAGATGCACGAGGATGACATAGTGAAGACAGCCTTCCAAGCAGCGGGTGGTATCTATTGCTACACTATGATGCCGTTTGGATTGAAGAATGCAGGGGAGACCTATCAACGCATGGTCAACAAGGTCTTTGCCTCACAAATTGGCCGAAACATGGAAGCCTACGTCGACGATATGGTCATCAAAACAAAGACCGGACGTCACGTGGTCGACCTAAAGGAAACGTTCGCCAACTTGAGAGCAAACGACATGAAGTTCAACCCTAGCAAGTGTGTCTTTGGAGTAGCAGCCGGCAAGTTCCTTGGATTTATGGTGTCCCAACGAGGTATAGAAGCTAACCCGGAGAAGATCAAGGCTCTAGTCGATAGGGCTGTTACGCGAACCGAACAGGCTCGGGCTCGATTCGGGCTCGGCTCGTAAAAGTTCGAGCTCGAGAAGGCTCGAGTCTAACTCGAGCTCGAGCTCGACCCGTTTTTCAGGCTCGAAATTTTTTCGAGCCGGCTCGAGCTCGGCTCGTTTGTTCGGCGAGCTTTGATCGGGATCGGATCGTTTAAGCTCGGATCGGGATCGGCTCGTTAAAAGCTCGAATAAAAATTTTCATAAATGATTCGAGCTCAAGCTCGAAATCGAGCTCGAGCTCGGCTCGATAAGCTCGGCTTGTTTCATTTGTTTAGTTTTTTCTAACATTTTTTATATAACTTTTTGAAAAGAAAATTAAATACTAAAAAAATCCAAAATGTTTATTTCTATTCATAAAAAATAAAAAATATACATTTATACATAAAAATTAAAGAATTTTACCCGTCCCTGATTTCTTTATTATACTTTCATTTGTTTAGTTTTATTTTTTTTTTCTAACTTTTTTTATATAACTTTTTGATAAAAACTTCAATACTAAAAAAAGTCCAAAATGTTTATTTCTATTCATAAAAAATAAAAAAATATATACATTTATACATAAAATTAAAGAGTTTTACCCGTCTCTGATTTCTTTATTATACTTTCATTTGTTATTTTTTTTCTAATTTTTTATATAACTTTTTGGAAAAAACTTCAATACTAAAAAAAGTCCAAAATGATTATTTATATTCATAAAAAATAAAAAAACTATATATATATACATAAAAATTAAAGGGTTTTACCCGTCCCTGATTTCTTTATTATACTTTTATTTTGTTTAGTTTTTTATATAACTTTTTGGAAAAAACTTCAATACTAAAAAGTCCAAAATGATTATTTATATTAATAAAAAATAAAAAAAACTATACATTTATACATAAAAATTAAAGGGTTTTACCCATTCCTGATTTATATTCATAAAAAATAAAAATTATACCCTATACCCTATACCTTGTACCATATATACTATGTCATACTATACCCTATATAGTACTATACCCTATACCCTATACACGATACCCTATATACTATACCCTATACCCTATATACTATACCCTATATACTATACCTTATACCCTATACACTATACACTATATACTATATCCTATACCCTATATACTATACCCTATACCCTATATACTATATACTATACTCTATGTAACATACCCTATACCATATATATCATATTCTATACCCTATACCCTATATACTATACCCTATATCCTATATCCTATATACTATACCCTATATCATATATACTATACCCTATACCCTATACCCTATACCATATATACTATACCCTATACCCTATATATTATACCCTATATACTATACCATATACCCTATATACTATACCCTATACCCTATATACTATACCCTATACCCTATATATTATACCCTATGTACTATACTCTATACCCTATATACTATACCTTATACCCTATATACTATACCCTATATACTATACCTTATACCCTATACACTATACACTATATACTATATCCTATACCCTATATACTATACCATATACCCTATATACTATACCATATATACTATATACTATACTCTATGTAACATACCCTATACCATATATACCATACCCTATACCCTATACCCTATATACTATACCCTATATCCTATATCCTATATACTATACCCTATATCATATATACTATACCCTATACCCTATACCCTATATACTATACCATATACGGCTATACCCTATATATTATACCCTATATACTATACCCTATACCCTATATACTATACCCTATGTACTATACTCTATACCCTATATACTATACCATATACCCTATACCCTATATACTATACCATATATACTATATACTATATCCTATGTAACATACCCTATACCCTATATAACATACCCCGTACCCTATACCCTATATACTATACCCTATGTAACATACCCTATACCCTATACCCTATATACCATATCCTATACCCTATACCCTATATACTATACCCTATACCCTATATATTATACCATATACCCTATATACTATACCCTATACCCTATATACTATACCCTATATACTATATCCTATACCCTATATACTATACCCTATGTACTATACTCTATACCCTATATACTATACCCTATACCCTATATACTATATACTATATCCTATGTAACATACCCTATACCCTATATTCCATTACTATTACTGGTTTATAATTTTGTCCAGATTTGGAGAAATATTTGTCCCCCCCCTTTTTGTCTCCTCATCTCCTGTAGTCCTGTCTGTGTCACTCCCTTTTTGTCTCATGTGGGCTGTGGCATTATGTGGTATTATGTATGGATCATTTGCTTTTTGTCTACTAATTAATTTTTTTGTCTTTACAATTTGATTTTAAGTAGCTGGGTTTTAGTTCTTACTAAAAATTAGAAAAGTTATATTTCATGACTCCATCCATCCCTAACATAAATTGAACATTTTTAAATTATTACTCTATTCGTTTCAAAATAAATTTGAAATATGTCTCAAAATATATGATATTTTAAAATATCATTCAAAAAGTATAAAATAAATAATAAATATTTTTCTTAGTTAGTTTCAATTTTTTTTTATGTTTTTTTAAGAATATAAAAAATTATGAAAAATCAAAATTGAAAAAAAAATTATGTAGACAGACAAAGCTCGAGCTCGGCTCGGCTTGTTTAGGCTCGAATTCGAATAAAAGCTCGAACTAAAGATCATTTGAGTTCATTTTTAAAAAAAATTCGAGTTAAGCTCGAGTTCGGCTCGTTAAAGCTCGAATTCGAGAAGCTCGCAAAAAAGCTCGCGAACAGCTCGCGAACAGCTCGAAACTCGGTTCGAGCCGAGCTCGAACGAATTTTCCAGGCTCGAGCTCGAGCTCGAAAAAAGCTCGGCTCGTTTATTTTTAGTCGAGCTCGAGCTCGATACCTCAAAGCTCGGCTCGGCTCGACTCGTTTACAGCCCCACTAGTCGACATGCAGGAGCCCACGAGTGTCAAGGAGATGCAGCGACTTAACGGGAGAGTGGCAGCTTTAGGTCGTTTCATATCCAAGTCGGTGGAAAGGTCTCTCCCCTTCTTCAAGGCTTTGAGAGGGACGAAATTTTTTGAGTGGACGGCCGAATGTCATTCGTCGTTCCAACAACTCAAAGATTATCTCGCTACTCCTCCTCTCTTGAGTAGCCCGATCATGGGAGAAACTTTGTTCGTGTACCTGTCTGTGGGAGACAAAGCAGTGGCAGCAGTTTTGATTCGAGAGGAAGAAGGGCTTCAAAAGCCAGTTTACTATGTTAGCAAGGCCCTATCAGATGTGGAGGGCTGATATTACAATGCTGAGAAGGTAGCTTATGCCTTAGTCGTGGCTTCAAGGAAGCTACGAGCTTACTTCCTGGCTCACCCCATAGTGGTGCTCACGAATGCCCCCTTAAGGAAAATTCTTCATAAGCCAGAAAGTTCAGGTCGCTTACTCAATTGGTCAATTGCCCTCACGGAATTCGACATCGAGTATCGACCTCGAAAGGCATTGAAGGCTCAAGCTCTAGCAGACTTCTTGGTCGAGCTTACGTTCACCAAGGAAGACAGTGAGTTGCGAGCTCAAAAAGATAAAGCTAAAGGAAAAGAGCAAGAGTCCCAGATCGCCACTTCTCTACCCGACGATTGCTGGAAGGTCTACTCGGATGGGTCGGCCACGAAAAATGTCAGTGGAGCTGGGATTGTTCTGATCGAACCTGAGTCTGGGACAGTGTATGAGGAGTCACTAAGGTTCAAGTTCGATGCATCCAACAATCAGGCGGAGTATGAAGCTCTGGTAGCAGCCATAGAGTATGCCAAGTGCTTTGGAGCGACTAAAATCATGGCATACTGTGATTCCCAACTAATAGTCAACCAGGTCAGAGGCGAGTACGAAGTACTGAACTCCACTTTAGTCAAGTATCACGACCTGGTGAAGGAGCTGACAAAAGACCTAGAGTTTTGGGAAATCCAAAGGGTCGATCGAGAAGACAATGAATTAGCCGACTTGCTCTCAAAGCTAGCCACATCAGACGAGCCGCATGAAGAGCCCATCTCTTACCTTGAGAGCCCAGCTTATGAAAGGGTCAAAATTCAATGCATAGAAGATCCCTCGAGGAATTGGGTTTATGAGAAGTGCTGGATTGAAGAAATGAAGGAGTACCTGGAAAGTGGCGAGCTCCCAGAGGACGAGAAGAAGGCTCGAGCTGTCAAAAAGAAAGCTCCGAGATATGTCATCCAAGGAGGCATGCTATTCAGGAGATCATATACTAGGCCATTATTGAAGTGCATCCACCCTCAAGAGATCACTCAGTTAATGCATGAGGTGCACAGTGGAATCTGCGGTGGACACCCGGGGGCCAGGACTCTAGCCGACAAGTTGATCACCTTGGGATATTACTGGCCACACATGAGAGCAGACACTCATGACTTCGTCCAGCAATGTGATCAATGCCAAAGGTTTGCCAACCTACCTCATCTGCCTACGACTGAGCAAACCCCCGTGATTGCAGCTTGGCCATTTGATATGTGGGGCGTCGACTTGATTGGACCCTTCCCCCCCCCCGCCCGGGGAAACTGCAAGTATGTGATAGTCGCCATTGATTACTTCACCAAGTGGGTCGAAGCTAAACCACTAGCTCGCATAACAGAGGAAAATGCAATCAACTTTATTCATGACTTCATCTGGTGTAGATTTGGTTTTCCTCGAGCTATAGTATCAGACAACGACTTACAATTCTCAAGGGCTTTCGAAGCGGAAATGACTCGAGTAGGGATAAAGCATTGGCAGTCGTCCGTCGCCTATCCTCAAGGAAATGGGCAAGCTGAGGCAGCAAATAAGCTTGTTCTATCTGCACTAAAAACAGGCTTGGTTGGTCGACGTAACAATTGGTTGGACGAACTCCCCCTTGCTCTTTGGGCAGTTCGCACAACCACTCGGGGGCCTACGGGGGAAACCCCATTTGCTTTAACATATGGATCAGAGGCCATGGCACCTGCTGAGCTGCGATTTCCCACCACTAGAGTAACCTTCTTCGACCTAGAGCAGAACGACACCAACAGATTGATCAACCTGGATCTGATCGACGACAAACGAGACACGACTTACCTTCGAATGGTTAACTACAAGCAGCGGACTAAAAGTTACCACGACAAGAAAGTGAAAGTCAGGTCATTCCGAGTAGGAGATCATGTGTTGAGGAAGATCGAGGCAACCGGGAGAAGGACCCAGCAGAACAAGCTATCTCCCAACTGGGAAGGTCCTTACATAGTTACTCGAGTCGTCAAAGAAGGGACTTACATGATCGCTCATCCTGACGGTGAAGAGCTGAAGCACCCATGGCACGCTACTCACCTCATCAAGTACTACTTCTAAAGTTCAGATCTATAGCTCAGTTCAAGGTTAATGCAGTTCCCAAGATTGAAATTTGTCATAGTTCTAGCTTTCCATTGATGTAAACGTTTCCCTACTTCAATAAAAATCTCAGTTTTGTTCGACCAAACATTGTGTTAAAATGACTTCAACAAGCTCGATTCTTAATCAGCTTCGTTCCTTTAACAAGCTCGACTCATAGTCAGCATCGATTTAACAAGCTCGACTCTTAGTCAGCTTCGTTTTAACAAGCTCGATTCCTAATCAGCTTCGTTCATTTAAACAAGTCCGACTCTTAGTCTACTTTGTTCTAACAAACTTGACTCTTAGTCGGTCTGTTCTAATTAGCTCGATTCTCAATCAGCTTTACTCCTTAAAACAAGTCCGACCTTGGGTCGACTTTGTTCTAATGAGCTCGACCTTTGGTCAGCTTTGATAGTTTGAACAAGTCTGAGGTCGACTGAGTCGTCAAAGATCAGGTCGACCCAAGGCTTGGGGTGACTCATTTGCCCTATCACATCTAGCTCGACACCTATGCGCTGAAATAAAGAGCATACGACATACAATGAAGGAACGTTAGCTATGATTAAACATAATTAAGTCTCCTAAAGTGGGCCAAGACTTAAAAGTAAACGGAAAGTTACAAAGTATTGAGCCTCCCAAAAACTGGGCCAAGGCCTTTAAATAGTTACAAACATGAAAGGAAGAATTGTTTTGGGGCTTGTTTCATTACACAAAGTTCATTTAAAATCCAACAGCTTGGTCGGAGGCATTGGGGTCGTCATTGGCAGTTCGCTCTTCATTGACTGGTTCATGTTGCAGAGGGCTCAAGGGTTTACCCGACTCCGAGTAGACTCTCTGTATAGGTTCTTCCTCCTCCATGGCGTCGGCATCTTCGAGCTCCTGCAAAGCTACATCAAAGTTTCTCTCGGCAATTGGGGGAACCACCCATGGCTCACAGCCATCTTCTTTGTCCTCTTGGGCAATGAAGGCTAGATCGTTGTCAGAATAAGGCATGGTTGAGTGTCCACCACGAGCCACCATGTCATACTGAGGTGCATAGGCCCAGCGAGCCAATTGTTCCAGTGAGACATCAGAATGAGGGTCGACTAGAGCCCGGTGAGCCATATGGCGCTTACCCCAGTCTAGAAAACCCTAGGCCTTGTTCACAATGGTGTTATGATACTCATCTCCTTCCTTGAAGATATCGACAGCTTTCTTAGAGGCGACCTGGAGATCTTCTTGCCATTTCACCCGTGCAATCCGATGTTCTTCATTCAGCTCGATCAAGAAGGTGTCCTTCTCCTTCAAGAGTTTGGAAACTGTTGCCAGCTCCGTTTTGGTCTTCTCAAGCTCCGAGCGATCAGCATCCCTCTCTTTAGTCACCTCGTCCACCTTGGCATCAGAAGCCTTCAGATCCTCCAAGGCCTTATCGCGATCAGCTAACGCCTTCTTCTTCACCAACTCCTGTGCATCGAAAGAGTTGTCAAGGTCGTTGTACTTCTCTCTTAGCTCGGCCAGTTCTTGTGACCTCTTGGAGTAATTTTTCAGAGCCTGCCTCTCCCTCTCGATGGAGGCCCTCCAAGAGCATTTAACTTGTTCGACCATGGTGAGATTCTGCATCAAAGGAAATCAGGGAAGTGTTAGCTCGGAAGTTAAATTGACTGGCTAAAAGAACAAGTGACTTAACAGAAATGGAAAGCAAAAGATTACCTCGCTATGCACCATCCCAGAGCGAGCTGAGAATTCCTCAGGAGTAATCCCCTTATCAGCAAAATGGGCAAGGAGGTCGACGTCGATGGCCCTCCTAACAACGACCTGGCCCAAGCTCATATCTGGATAGCGACGACTCAAGCTATTGACCCCAATGAGAGGGGGCACGTCACTCAACCTTCTCATCTGATCCTCAAGAGACTCTTGGTTAGGAGGAGAAGAAGCTGGAGGAGGAAGTTGGCTCGAGAGAACAGATTTTCCCTTATCAGTTCTCATTCTCTTCTTGGAGTTCAAGGGTAGATCATCATCATCCATCACCTCGTCATCATCCACGTTCACCACAGTCAAGGGACTAGTCCCACCAGTCCTTGCGCCAGAGGTCGCCATATTGGTATCTGGAATGGGGTCGGAGCTCAAGCTTGGTCTAGTCGACCTGTTGGATGCATTCTCCCCTTCAGCTGTCCCCTGAGCTCGACTGCTGCTCTCCAAGGGACCCTCCGACTCAATTTCCTCCATGGGAACCATCCCAGCATTGTCTTTGGACAATAAGTTAGTCCTCGCAGCAGCTTCTCTCTCTCTGTTGGCTTGAGCATTGGCCGCCCCGTGGGCTTTCTTAGCCTTCTTTCTATCAGACACAGCGATAATGCGACCCATGTTTGCTTCTTGTTCTGGGGTCAAAACTACAACAAAGCCAAAATAGCAGAGTATTAGCTCGACATATGAAAGTTCTACATATGAGCAGAAGTTCTATGTACGAGCAAGCTATATACGAGCTAACTGTCTTATGTGCGAGTTAACAATTGACGAGCTAAGAGAGATACAGACAAATCAAAATAGGATGATGTGCAATCAAAGTGTTCATACATGCAAGCTATTAGTACAACAATCTAACGGATGAAGGGCGAGTAAAGGATTACAGAATAAAGAGATCTTACCACCAGCATGCTCTCCATTGTCTTTACAATAATTGGCAGTCCGTTTGCATAGTTGACACATATCCTCGAACTTTCCCAAAGCTTGGGTAACCCAATCAGGATATATAGTGCCCCTACCAACGGGCACCAGAGGCTGCACCTCTCCTTCTCCATCCATCATCCCGGGCTGGATATAGTTATACTTGGTGGTACCTAAAGACTCCCAGCTGATGGGTCCCTTATCAGCTAATCTACACAACTTCTGGTATAAATCAAAATGCCAGACTGGCTCCCAATAGTCCCTCTCATCTATGGGCTCTGTATCAGCGGTTGGCAAGGGAAATTCCTATCCTAATCTACTCTCTACTACCACCACATGGGAGTTCCACCCGCTTGCTTTGCTGGGAAGGTTCGTGAAAAGCTTGCGAGAATTGGGTTTAGAGGGGGTACTGACACTCAGGTCCTCTCCACTGTACTTAATACAAAAGAATTCCTTAAACACCCTCATACAGGGTTCGTATCCTAAGAACCTACACACCATGGCAAAGCATACTAAGACCCTACAGGTGTTGGCTCCCAACTGAAGGGGTAAGGCATTAGCACACTCCAAGAACTCGTTAATAAAGGGTCAAGAGGCAACCTAAGGCCAGCTACGAATTGGCCATAAAAGAAAGCTACTCTAGTGGCATCCCTGGTAAAGGTCGACCTAAACTTAGCCATGAAAACGTTCTTGCTGTAGATGGTCACTCTATAATCTTCCTTACTCACCTCACAGAAATCATAGATCATGCTATACATAGAGGGCAAATTCTTTCTCCCACGCAACGGCCCTTGAGGAACTTAGCCCCTCTCATTCTTCCCCGGCACCACAGAGGACTCAAATGCGTCCACAATTCTGGGACCCGAAGAGGTAGATGCAGTAGCTCCACCTTGAGAAGCCATATCTGTACAAGAAGAAGGAGAAACAGGGGAGTCAGGCCTTTGAACAATTTCAGTGGACCTAACTAAGGGCGACCTAGACTCCCCCGGGAAACTCTTCCTATTCCTAAGGAACGAAGGTTTTTTGACATCCCTAACGTAAAACAGTGCAATATGATCGAGTAATTCGTGAAAGAGATGAAAGGTGACAGTGTTCGATTCATCAATTACTAAATTACCTACATCCTCTCCAACAGGCAATCCTATTTCACTGAAATTCAGTTCCCACCTTGTCAAGATGGAGGCACATTCATCCAAGGACATCTCTCTCCACTCACCGTTAACATGCTTGCACACCCTACGGTTAACCGTGCAGTATCCATACCAGGCTCCTGGCTCGCTACTGAAGGTCCTAGCCATGGCGGAATCAAGTACGAAACAGAAAATCAAGCCCTAATGCAAAGAAACAAGAGGAATACCTTAATCAGTTGCTAAAAAGGAGTTGTTGTGGAAGACGAAGATCGAATTTAAACCAGTTGCTTCCTTGCTACCTTCGCCGGAGTATATCAGAGTTCAAGAACGGTAAAAGTTCAAAAGGAAAAGGGATTCTGTTATTTATATTTTCCCAAATTGGAAAGGAAAAAAGAAAATTCGAAATTATTTTCCTAATTAATGGCGGAAACGGTTCCCAAGAGGGATTATCAAACGTCTAATAATAATCATTACAAAATACGGCGCTCCTTCTGATCTGACCGTTCGTAGCCAACGTCCAGGATTGTGCCACGTCACCATTGGTCGACTAAACTTCAAGAGCGAGTAGCGACCTGCGAGTTACAGCAATCCTTATCAAGATTTCCTTAACTTCCTAGTCGATGAAGTTAACTCGAAAGTTGGGGGCCACTGAACATACCAATAGTATCTAGCTGGGCCAAGCGAGTAAAGCCCAGTCCTCAAGCAATTATTTCTACCCCATTCTCAGTGGGCTAGGCCCAATCAGTACACGGCTCAAGGCCCACCTCATGCATCAGTCGACTAAGTTCATTGTCCGACCTATTAGGTCCCGACCTAACTTAGTCCGACCTTATGACCCAGTCATATTTCGGGTACGATCCAACTCTACCCGACAGTCAGGTCGACCCAAACACAAGTGTCGACCTCGACCTACCGAAGCAAGCGTCGACCTAACGGTTACAGGCGTACAAGCAATAACTCTTTCCATAACCGGTTCCCTACAAATCAGGAGCCATATCAGGACACGTTCCCATGATATGTAACTGTCCCAAGAATCACGGAGCTCATGTAGCCCACCAAAAATAACCACTCTCATCAACTATAAATACTTCATCACTACCACGGTTATAAGGTAACTGCTATTTTGTTATCAGAATTCCATTATTCAGTACATTTTAGCCCTCCAATTATCAAATACTTACTCTCACGCCCGAGGGTCTAAGCCGGAGACACATCCGGCTAGTCGTGGATTCTGTTTTCAGGTCAAGGAGCCAGGTGATCAATCCTGCCACGTGGAGGAAGATTGATAAGCACATTTCCTGCGGCATCAACCCCCTATACTTTGCACCCTTATTTATAATTTGCACTTTAAACTTTTGACTTCTTATTTTGTTTGTTCAAATGGCAATTTTGTATTAAATAGTAAGTCAACAAAATCTTCATCCCAAAATTATGATATACTCCCTCCGTCCCAGCGAAAGAGCCATTTATTTTCTTTTTGGGCGTCCCATTTAAAAAGCCACTTTCCCAAAAAGGAAACCTTAAATCACTATTCTCTCCACTCATTCTCTCTCCTACTTTACTTTTACACTCACAACATTATCTTTCTTACATCACCTCCCACTCATTCTCTCTCCTATTTAATTTTTCATACTCACAACATTTAAACTTTTTCTCTTTCCTACATCACATTTCTTATTTTGCGTGTCGGACAAATTTACCGACTCTTTCGCTGGGACGGAGGGAGTAGGTAATATACAAATAAATGAAACATGTTTTTTAAAAAATCAATTGTAAAATTAATCTTGGGACAAAAAGGGTATTACTTCAATATATAAGAAACAATCACATAACTAGTAAATATTCAGTCCATTTTCCATTGGCAAAACATCAATTTAAAATCAACCGTTCCATAAGCTGGGTTTTTAAAGCACCTAAAGAATATACAATGACGGAAAATAGAAGAATTGACAGCCATGGTTTCAGGCAAAACAACATTGCTTTTTGAGTTAGGGAAGAACGGGTCGACATTCGTGCACTGACGAGAGACAGATTGCACCAACGACATCAACATAGAACTCGCATAAGACTCGTTTGCCCAAAAAATGAGGGGGCAAAGAACATTTGAGGGTAACCCCACCAACCCCAAAGCGTGCCTTGACAAAGAGCTATTTAGCTGAAACTCAATGCAGCTATGCTATGCCAGAGCATCAGCCATTATAGAACGTTGAGATAGCTGCTGCGCATAAAGTTCCCGGAATATGCGGTATTTGGCATCGTGGTATTTTTTAACCTTAGCTTCTTTCGAGGGATAGATGACCTGCAAAGAATATTTCAGGCGCTCGTTTAATAGGCATTAGCATGTTCATACAATATCGTAATGCTTAAGAGAACCGAGTAACTCATGTTTAACACTTGTGTTAAAAATAGGCCACAAGAAATCTATAGTATAAATGAGGCCTGGGTGGAACAGTTGTTTGAACAGTATCAACGGCCGAAATTTCCATTTTGCCCTCACTATTTTGTCCCTTTCCCATTTTGCCCTTATAAAAAAAAAAAAAAACACACCCGTGTCCTTGGACACGGGCATGTACTAGTGTTCAATAGAACTGTCTACAATATCCGCCAGATTTGTGGAGATTTTCACAAAAAAGAGCATTTTTAGAAACATATTACTGCTCTAGGGAGCAGACATTTAAACAAAACGTCCCATTCATATTCTTAAATGAAATGAACTTTTCAAAAGGGATATAAAATGAGAAAAGGACCCCTTTGAACGGGATGGCGCTGGTATATAGAGAGCAGGAAGGAGGAGAAAATGTGGGATGTTAATCTTTATCAAAATTTCTACCCACCCTGTTCTAGATACCTCTTTTAACTTTGCTTCAAGAAATTATAGGGAAAGCAACTGTGTGCATACCTGTCCAGCTGCATTCAGTGCCTTCATGGCCCCACTGAGACTAGAATATTTCTTCCCAGCAACAGCACCGAGAATCGCAGCACCCAAGAGTACAGACTCACTTTCTCGAGGTAGAATTATAGGGCAGCCTGTTCAGAACATGAAAAAAAATTAAGCCTCAACAAGTTTTTATGCATACTGTAGAGTTTTAAAGTTAAAATGTGGGAGAAGAGAGAGACCGATGATATCAGCATGCTCTTGAATGAACAGGGAATTCTTTGCAAGTCCACCACAAGCAAGTAGAGTGTCAATCTGAAGATAAACAAACAAGCACATGGATAAAAATGATGAGAAATGCATATGTTGACAGAAAAAACGGCAAGAATCAAATCCGAATTCTTTTTGTCACAATTACCTTTAGACAGGGAATAAACAAGAAATCTCTGGTCGGTTCCAGTTATTAGAAAGAAAGTTGATTACGATAGCTATCTAACTGTAAATTTACTGCTTTGGAGAGAGAAAACATCAAACCTTCACTAGAGGATAAAAGGGACAAAAGGTACTTTATAAGTTTATGAGACCTAACTACTCTCAAAAAGGGATAAACAAATCTAGAGCACGAAATATAATTATAATGGAGTTTATGTACTCTCATTTAGACATGGCCGGTTCGGTTAAACCGGCGGTTAGCCGGTTACAGCCGGCGGTTTCAAACCTCCAAACCACCAAACCGGAACCGAACCGCCCAACCGCCATATCCGGTTCCGGTTTTCCGGTTTGTCCGGTTAATTTTTTTTATTTTTATTTTTTTTGTTTTTTTTTTCAAAATAGATTTTTAACAGAAATTTTAATAGATTTAAAAACAATTAAGGAAAAATTTAATTTTCTAACAGTTTTTGAACAAAAAAGTAAACATTTTGACATTTTTTTTAACTTCTTTCATCCATCGTTGAAGCGGAAGAGGCTAATACTTCTTTAGCAACTATGGAAAGTATAGGATAAATGTCTTTCCTTCTTGACCACCATTGTAAAACATCAAATTCATTTGAATTTGGATCTTGGTTTAATTCAAAGTTTGTAGTGAAATAAGTTTCTAACTCCACGGAAAGGTTTGATGATGATGAAGATGAACCTCGAGAAGGACCATATTTTTTACTATACAAATTTGCAAAAAAACTATATGGATCCCCACTAGTAAAACTTGGTTGAGAAGTAGAGGAATCATCTTCATGTTGTTGGTTTTGAGAAGTGTTTCCATATAAGGCATTATACTCATTAAAAAGGTTAATCAAATCATTTTTTGTGTCTTGAACAATAATTGATGAAGGTTGATTACCATCGTCACCATCGGGATATAACTTCATATAATAATAATCTACAATGCACTCTAAATCATCTAATTTAACTCGGGGATCTAATAATTTTGCAACCAAGAAGAGAGACGGAATTTTGTCAAAATATTTAAGCCATTTTTCTCTCATGTTAAAAATGCATTCTTTTAAAATATGGCATTCTTTTAAATTGTCAAAAATAGTAACAATTGCAACACAATGCTCTAGCACCAAAACGGAAGTTGGATAATAAACTCCCGAAAAAGCCAAAGTTGCGGTATTAAAATTTTTTAACAATTCACATAAATCAATGCATGCATTCCAATGATGAGTAAATAGAGGTTCATGATAGCCAATTGACATAAAAAATTGCGTTAGGAGATCTTTATAAGCAAAACCATCGGTTAACATTTTGTAGGTGGAATTCCACCTAGTTGGAACATCGTAAGTAAAATATTTGTCCGGCACACTTTTACTTCTTAAAAACCTTATCCATTTTTTTTTGTATTAGAAATTTTTTTTGAAATAAATTGAAGAGCTCGTCTAATTGGCTTAACATAAGTTTCTAATGCATCTAAACCATCTCTAACACATAAATTAATTATATGACATAAACATCTAATATGAAAAAACTTACCCCCAAGTGAGGGTTGACAAACGGTAATTAAATCGGGCAAACTAGCCGTATTAGCACTTGCGTTGTCAAATGAAATAGTAAATATTTTATTTAAAATACCATATTCAAGAAAAATCTCAAGCAATTTCGCACAAATATTTTATGCGGAATGCGGTGGCTCAAAATCTTTGTAAGCAATTAATCTTTTTTGGATTTTCCATGAATTATCTATCCAATGGCAAGTAACGCCCAAATAAGTATTTCTTTGCCAATGATCACTCCAACCATCGGCACAAATTGAAACTTTATTTTCTAATTTTGATAAAACACCAATTAAATCCTTTTTATATCTTTGAACCACTCTAGTAATATCACGTACGAGATTCGTACGTGGTACTCTCGTGGCGGCGGGGTTTAAAGAAAGGCGAGCAAAATTTTCATAAAAATCACAATCCGCAAAATTAAAAGGAAGGCCTTTAACGCAAATAAATTTGGCTAGTTCATCCCTATAAACCCACTTGTCAAATTTAAAAAGGACGGAAGAAGGGGAAGACGAACCTTGTGCACCCGAACCCGAACTACGTTGTTGAAATTGTAATCAACTAAGAAATAGAAATTCAAAAGAAAGAGTGGATTCGATCCTTTCTATGGGTACTTCTTAAACGCTAAGGTCTTCTCTATACACCGGAGACTTTCACTTTATCTATAGAAATCTATAGAAAAGAAATAGATAGAAAGTTCTCCCGGGAATCGAGTGATTCCCGGGAATTGAGTTTGCGTAGCGGAAATGTCAAGTTTCTCGGGATGTTTTGCCGCCGTATGCCCGTTGAGCGTCCCATGCCCTCCGCCTCTTTTGAATGCGTAAGACGCATTACAATAGTTGCAACATGCTCGAAAATTATAATCATCATCGGCATTAATTTTTCTTTTGGTGAAATGGATGGCGAAGGTATCGGATTGCGGCGCTCTTTCCGTAGGAGGTTGTCGTTGTCCCCGACCACCTCCCCTAGTAGCTCGGCTGCCCCTACCCCTCCTAGCACTACCACTTTCAATTTCAACTTGTTCTTCTTCCTCATTTTGTTGAATATTTGGATTTTGATGATCAAAATCATCGTTGGGGGAGGAAGAACCAACATGTGACTTGCCTAAATTGCTTCTTCTTTGATTTTCAGCCATTTGTGTAAGATAAAATGAAGTTTGAAAACGAAACGGAGCTTAAAAATGGATGAAAATGACGAAAAACACTAATTTCGTTAGAAAACTAACTGAAAATGAGACAATATTTAACTCGAAATTGGATGAGAGTGAGAGTATATGTGAATATTTGAGAGTAGAAGAGAAAGAGTAGAGAGAAATAATGTGAAAATAAAATGGGAGGAGGGAGGTGATATTTATAGTTAGTTTTAAAGTCAAAATGTTTTTTTTTTGTTAGGATCTGTTAGGATCCGTTAGTAGTGGAAACTGGAAAGGGGGGGGGACCAAACTAGCCGTTGGTGTTGGGGGGAACAAAATGTAGCCGTTGGGCAGCCTTCAGCGCCCGGCCTAACCACTTGGGCGACCGCACAAGAGCTTCGGCCAGCTTGGGCGGCCGCTGTAGTCTCAAGCAACAACGGTCATATGACCGTTACATTTGATTTTAAATGCCGGTTAAACCGGCGGTTAACCGTCGGTTTTAATCGGCGGTTAACCGGTTTTCAATTTTCTTAAACCGAAACCGAACCTCCCCAAAACCGGTTCCGGTTAACCGTTTTCACCGGTTTTGACCGGTTTTGAACCGGCCGGTTCGCCGGTCCGGTTGAAAAAATGGCCACGTCTACTCTCATTGTATCACAAGCTACTAGGATGCAGATAAATGGCAGAGCAACTTCAACAGTGGCAAAAAAGAAACATCATCTTTTCTCTATGGCTAGACAAACATGTGAAACAAATTAAAGATTGATCAATAACGAAAGGAAGTTGTGAATCCTTACTTTGTGTCCATGGTTATTGCAGTGCTCTATGATATGACGTGTGCCATATGCAATTCCCTGTACAGTGGCAAGGTATTGAAGAGCCAACTGCTGTTCACTCGTGTCGAGAGTTAAACCACAAACCATTCCTTTCGATTTCGAGTCTGCTACAGGCGATCTGGACAAAAAGAGGCCAAATTGTTGACTTCTAATTTCTTTGACTAAAGAGATCATGCATCAATCTGTAGCATTTACCTGTTGCCGTGGAAATCGGGAAGGACATGAATATCTTTAGTTAAAGCAGCAAGAAATGGAGGCTCCAAGTCATGGACCATAGATTCAAGAAGCTTGTTCAACAGTTCAACGAGAGAAGTATCTGAAAGATTAAAACATGAAAGCAGAAGGAGACGATTAATTTATATGAATAATGAAGTTAAGGTGGGTTGCAGAAAAAAATATCGGATCTGTCAATTTTTTAATATCCAGGTTCAGCTTGTGATAATCCAAACTCAAAAACAAGTTATTCAGCATCATGTTGACCCTTCAGCTGGAGAGTTCAGGTTAACCCCAATGGTTGATATTGATATTATTCCACTCTACCAATTAAGATTTATTTCAATTAATAAAAAGCAATTTGATCCAACTTGGCCATCCCCCTTATGAAGCAAGGACACTTTCATAGGTCCTTGTGTCGTACCTTGACACATGTCAGAAACAGACACTCTCTCATCAGAGTAAGACACTTGTCAAGTATGCTCTAAAATGTAATCATATATATTACTTTCTAAGACCAGATCTTGAGACTGGTGCTTACACAGGTTCTACAATCAATTTTCTACAAAGACAATGGCTAAAATATCACTTTAAATGGATTTAAGTAGCAAATTTGGAAGGTCTAAATATTCCGAGCAAACAAATGATGCTTCATAAATGTTGAAAATGTCTTAACTCTTGGGAAATTTTTATCCTTGAGAGCTGTAAGTAAATACATATTGTGTACAAATGATCATGTGAATTATCTGTTGGTGTGCAATGTCGTACTATTTCAAAATATTAGTTTCAGCATGCAATGTTGGGTCAGGGAGTGTTACCGCATCCAATCTCCCGTCAGATTGTGTCAGTGCATCAAAAGGTCAGTGTTCCTACCTTTTCGTAAATCCACTCTGGAAACTAGGTCTCTCTGGATTGTATAAAGCCATTAGCTGAAGAGTGCAGTTATTTTATTTTGAAACAAAGTTCTCTCAGGATAAGTTTCATAATCAGTTGGCTGTAAGAGGCAACAACGTATGACTTCCTATTTGTTACTAAATCATTCAAACATTAGACGTACCCAGCAAGCACCCCCTCCATTCTCTCGCTCTGCCTCTCACTTCTCTGCCTCTGTCATCACCTTGCAATCTATACATTTGTGATTTGTCAACTAAGAGTACGAGTACATATGACCCAAATTTACCACCATAAGAATTACACATCACTCCAAGTAATCTGAACATCTGGCATGCATATTCACATATTGTTTGTATACCAAATGAGCTCCGAAAAAAGAGCGTGATAGCTTGCTTTATAAAATTCTAAGCTTGAACAATCCCAATAGTGAGATAATAAAGAGCATGGTTATATGGGGAAACAAATAAAACAACAACAACAAAGCCTTAGTCCCAAAATAATTTGGGATACAGGGAAACACACGCAAGTAGAAAATTGAATGCACTTGCCATGATGAAATTATCAAGAATTTCAGAAAGCAAAAAAATATCTTTACTTTGGGAAGCAGCACGATTTGCAAGGTGTGGAGATGCAACATGATTCTCGATGACATAATCCAATAGTGCACCAGTTGCACTCTGGCCACCTTCTGTCAGCCAATACTCGGGCACCATTGCTACAATTCCCAAGGACAGGGAGAGTAGAAACAGAAAAGAAAAGCTTGTCAGTCACTCAGATGTTAACAGAGAGACACATGAATGTGCAGAAAAGAAACATTTTACAGACATGAAATGGATCCTTGTCTAACATCATTGTTGCCATCCAAACAATACATGTTCATAAATATACAGAAATATGAAACAGAACATTATAATGCTTGGTTTAGTGAACGGTCGTGATTCCTGAATACTCCCTCCGTCCCAACTCAATGTGAACACTTTCCCTTTTTGGGGTGTCATTGGTAAGTCCCACTTCCTAAAATGGACAACTTCTATTATCATTATATTTACTACCCCACTTATCATACACATACTCTTAAATTGTGGGTCCCACTTGCAAATCCTATCCCACTATCATACTCACAACCTCATTTCCACTCACAATACTTTTGAACATATATATTCACTTCTTAATTCTCGTGCCCGGTAGTAAGTGTGCACATTGAGGTGGGACGGAGGGAGTATAATATAGCAACAAAAGAAACGAAGGGTTTTGAAACCAATTTGGAAAATAACTCCTAAGATAGCCGAATGGCGGTTAAAAAGCCAAGTTGATTTATGGATAAACACTACAGGTTCATAATGTTAAGCCCAACGTCACCCATTAATGTTGAAATTAATTGATGGGACCATATGGTTTAAGCTGTTTATAGGCAGAAATAGTGAAGGTAGGAAAAGGAACAAAGGCTGATCATTGTATTAGCAGGAGCATAAAGAAGAAAAGAGGCCTACAGCATGTCAAGAAATTGCAATTCGATATCATCGTATTATAAAGTTTGAGAGACAACTTGAAAGTTTCACATGATGCGGGCAACAATTATAATTCTGTTTGAATCAAGGCAATAGAAAATTTGATTCCTTTAACTGTTGTCATTACATTATATAGCAGCATTCTTATCGTTTTTGTCATAAGCACCAGCAAGAATAGAATAGAAGTCAAAATAATAATTTGTCCTGCAGCACCAGTCATGGCATATATTAACTAAACGATGGATGAACATGTTCCAATGTCAAGCCTATAGACTCAACTAAAAAATGACGATCATATTTCTAAGAAGTAGATTATTCCACCAAAGTGCCACTGGTAATACCTGACCAAAATGGTCCCCAAACACCTGGGATAAACAACTTGCTCCGTGAAACAGCCATATGGCATGTGGAAGTTCCACAAACTAACACCATTCGCCGGGATATAGCCTCCTCATCAGATTCTGAAATAGACCAAAGATCAGCATATATGAAAACAAACTTATTGCAAGTTACCAAATAACATAATTAAAGCATGTTTAAAATAAGAAACCTTTAGCTTCAGGATTGGACGTCAGAGTACTTTCCATTACACCAACGCCACCAGCATGAGCATCAATTAGTGAAGTTCCCACTGGAGTCCCTGTTAAAAGGCCCAGTTCCTGAAAATTTTATAAAACCCTTATTAGAATTCTAATAAAGAAATAAAACATGCACAACAACATGCAAATCGCCATCCTATCCCCACAGAGATAATCCTCTATATTTCTCTTTTAGCTAAATTACTGTTTGCTTCATTAAAGGACCTCAATGGAATGCCACTTGAAATCAATGTTAATTCTCCAGTACAAAATTTCTTGCCTTCGCAGCTTTAGGTGTTAGTCCAGAGCCCAAAGCATGGCCAGGAAAAGCTACACTCCGTCCTACACATGTAAATAATTTCAATCATTAATCACATGAAAGTAAAGACACGGAAAAGGCTTTGAAAGTCAACATTAGGGGGGTAATCTATCCAATGGATGGGCAAAAATAAATTAACCAAAGCACAACTGTTACTTCAATATCCTTGCTCAACCCACCAGAAGATTAAGATACCGGAAATCATTATAGGCTAGTGGAAACAAAGGGAGAGTAAGAAAATGTAACGACCCGAGCCCGAAAACCCGGTCCACTACATAAGCACACGCCTTCGCTCACTAAGCATAAGTATCTTGGGTCCACTTGGCTTCCCACAGGCCCACCTAAAAGTCCATTAATGTTGTTGGTGCTCATTGGTAGTATGTGGCCCACTTAAATAGCACACTAAACGCCCTAGCCCACTGAGCAAAAGCATCTTGGGTCCACTTGGCTTCCCACTGGCCCACCCAAAAGTCCATGGATGTCATTGGCCCACAAGCATCTTGGGTCCACTTGGCACACTAGCCAATTTTACCTCTATGTTGAATGGACAGCATGTTTGACCAACCCCACCCCCTTTCCCCGGCTTCATTAAAATATAAACTGGAGTCATTGGATGAGCCTTTTCAAGTGGTGGCAAGAAGGACTGAAAAATAATATCCAAACCCAATTATCAATTAAATTTTACTCACTAGGTTAACCACTAAAGACCATTAAAAGGATTAGGGTTATCCATTGTGTACTACATCCTATTGGTTTTGACAAATACACCAATGGGTCACTGATAAGAAAGTCGATTTCTTGCACCATTTTGACTGTTGGTACCCGACCAACCTTTTGGGGGCGATCTCTAGGCATCAGCTCCACCTTTACATCTAGAATAGTTGTTGACACAGAGAGTGAGAGTTATGACAATCTCTATTGCTGTGAATCTAACTTTATTGTTTCGCAGCTTTCGCCACCATTTTCATCTGTTTGCTGAAAATTAATTTTGTTTTTGTGATCACCACATTGTTTCTCTGGACTGATGATTACTTACCCAACACAACCATTCTTTTGTGGAGCTTTGAGGGGAAATGGAGTTGGGTACTTAGTTGTTCTATTCATATTCATTGTGCATTTTTATTCTAGAGCAGCTCTTGGCCTGTGGATTTTTGTCTATATGACTTTTGCAGGGTTCCCCCTCTTGAGAATAAGGTGTTGTTTTTGTAGGGCTCTCCCTCTTAGTGAGTTTGTCAATACATGTATGAACTTATAAATTAAGGCTTACCTATCTTGGCATGGTGCCCATCCACAAGATCACCTAAGCCAATCTCTTCCCAAAAGTCATCGTCCCATCCAGAGGCTTCCATATCTCGGGAGTCATTCTCCTTTACTTGTTGCATGTGAGCATGACCTAGATACGTCCATTTGCAAACTGTGGTGCATAGACTACGAGTGTCATCTGCTGTTGCCCTAGGATAACAACACAGAGCCAAAAAAAAATCATCAAACCATTAGCTGGACGGAGGGAGAACATGTCGACAGCTATTTCTGTCCGGGAAGGAATTTGAAAGACTCACAGTTTACCTGTATGACAACCAGTCACTCAAGTCCATCCACCTAAATGCCATGGACCATGATTCTTGTAAATTCTCTTTGACCCACAAAAGCTGCAAGAAAAGATTTGCAGAAACAGGATTGATTTCTTTCATAAATCAAGGACATAAGCAATTAGATGAGTTAAGGAACATTTCATCGAGCATTTACTATTACTATTTATAAGAATCATTTTTAAATATGTGAAGGATGGAATTAAAGGAGCTTTGCCATAATATTATCTGATAATTATAAGGCTAGTTTAAGGGGGGTGTGTTGCACAGTTGCAGACAAATAAGCCTTCATAACTCATACCCCAGCTATGAAGGAAAGAGATTAAGTCTCAGGTTAGCTTGCCTGACTAAACTAAAAGCAAAAACAAACTTTGTCTACTAAAAATACAATCAATTTTCTAACTAACTTCCTCAAATTTCTTTTGAACGATGATAAAAATGCAAGCACGAGTGAATCATTAGTGCAGAGTCGAAAATAGGCAACAAGCTTGATGTCCACATTAAAGAAGCCAACATTTAAAGAGCATAGTAGCACAGCATGAACTCACACAATTCTCATACTAATTACCTACCTTTGGTGGCTGCATCTCAGGAGAAAGAGCTCCACCACAGTATTGTAGCACTGGGGAGTTCGAGGAATTGATCCTATCAGCCTGCTTAACAGCTCTATGGTCCATCCACACTATAACATTTCTTCTTGTATCACCACTCCAAGAAACTGTAACTGGTTCACCCTCGGAATCCACAGCAACTGCATAGAGAGGCATTTGTCCACTATAGCTGAGTAATCCAACTTGGTTAACTAGATTAAGGACGAAAGATGGTTGTGTACAAACCAAGGGAACAAGTTGCTGCAAAACCTAACCCCGTTACTTCTTCAGCAGAAACATTGCCAAGGGAGCATGCACTTTTGACAGCCGCACAGATAGCATGCCAGATATCAGTTGAGGATTGCTGTTCACAAAATTTCAATGGAAAATTGGAATACATATCAGCAATTGCCTGAACATAAATTTCTAAATAGATGTTTTTTACCTAACAAAAATCAGTTCTTTTTTGTAAGTATATCTTCATTGCTTTTAGTGCACATTATAAGGGATTACACGATTATTAAATAAAACCTAGACTGTCTTGTTACAGAAATACACTATAGGCCCCATTCATCTTTCAGAGCAACATTAGTTTAAATTTTCATATAGTCCACCACACTCCTTAAAGACTGAAATAAGCATCACCTCAACACAGTCGCCTTCTTTCCAAATCTGTATCGGGCTACTTGCATTACCTAATAATTTTCCTTTCTCATCAAAAATACCTGCATCAAACATTTATACGTGAGCATTTGCAGTATCTAACAAGATGGTATGTGTGCATTCAAGATATTAAGAGAGAGAACAAGCGGATCAAATTAAAACTTAAGTTACAACCTGAAAAGTATCTTTTTAAAGTACAGAAAGTAGATTAGTTAATAAATAACTGAGTAGGATAACAACAAAATCCTAAGAAACACGCACCTAGTATAGTCTCACGATTATAACAGTATTCTGTAACAACTAACGTATAGCTATTGACTCAATTCGTTGCTACCTAATAACAAAAAGGCAAAAACCATATTTTCGTCACTAAACTTTAGCTTTTTTCAAAATGTTCTCATTGAACTATTATTTTTCAAAAATGTTCACACTGAACTTTCACAATTTTCAAAATGTGCTCACTCCGTTAACATATTCGCTAAAAATCTAAAGAAATTTAGTCATGTGACCTAATGTGAATAATGTTCGTTAAGTTTTCAACCTATATGTTAACATTGTTGACATGTATGATGAAGACTACAAATTTTTTTAAATGTAAAATGTAATTAGCACATAGTTTATAAGAAATATTACAAATTAATTCATCCAAAACACCATTTATCCTAGATCGTATTTAACAAAACTAGTCATTTGAGGTCACGTGGCTAAATTTCGTTAAATTTTAAGCGAATTTATTGATGAAGTGAGCACATTTTGAAAAATGTAAAAGTTCAGTTAGAACATTTTGAAAAAAAAAAAAAGTTAAATGAGAACATTTTGAAAAATGCTATAGTTCAGCGATGAAAATATGGTTTTTGCCTAACTAAAATAATCAACTAAGATTTCATGAAGGACCAGTTGGTACCTAATAACTGCAGCAAGCAGCATCTGCTTAAATACATTTTGATTCTTAAGGTTGCTATGGCAAAAATTTATGCACTCTATCCCCTCTTCTTAGGCAAGTAAAATTCATTTCACCAACCAAAAAATACTCCCTCTGCCTCAAAAAAGAGTCACACGCTTTATGTTCGTATGTCTCAGAAAAGGAGTAACACTTTCAAAATAGAACCTTCATCTCCATGTTTTTTTTTATGTTTCTCCTCCTTGAATTTTTGTCATTTCAAGTGCAACACTTTTCTTGGGATGGAGGGAATACAACTGGATACCCCTGACTATGCAAAAAGAAGTCCCCTCATTAAACTACCCGCCTCTCCCTCTTCAGGCCTAGAGAAACATGATGCAGAGAAAGAGACAATGTAAATACCCAACATAGCTAATATTGAAAAGCATTTGTCAGTCCCTCTAAGCAGTGGCGAAGCATCAGTTCGGTGATAGGGGATAGATGACCCCCTTTGATCTTGAAACAACAGTGCTTAAGCACTACTTGATTCAGAAAAAAAAAAAAAGACTATTCTCCTAATAAAATCTCATCTTAACAAGTTTTGACCCCCTTTGTTGATGAAAAAAATACACTATATTACAATAATCTTGACGCCTCCCTCCCCCATTTGAACCATATCGAAACATTACCACATAATTTCTACCCCTAAAATAACTTTGACCCCCTTTTAAAGTGACTTCACCACTGTCTCTATGCAAGCGATGTTACATTTGACCTTCACTTGCTACACCTCTACTTTCCTCATAACATTTGCCCATCGAGTTGGCCACAAAATTCCAAGCTTATGAACACATACATAAAATAGAGGTTTGCTTAGTTATTAAATAAAAAAAAATTACATTTGATGATAAATTCATTAATCCAACCTCGAATTGATGGAAGTATTAACTTCATACTCCAAATTCCAATGCATTTATGCAACTGTTTGTTGTCTCTCTCACACACACATACGCACACCCACACACTGTCGCGCACACACACACACATACACACTCCACCATCAAGATAAATTATAACTCAGCTATCACCAATATACTATCTCCATCCAAATTTCAAAACAAACAGCACATAGTTTGAAAGTAAAATATGAAATAAGCCTTTTTTTTTTCTATCGGCCAGAAAACCGACGAGATGTAAGTAAAATATTATAAGTAAATACAAAAGGAGATAGAGATGGAAGGAGTGAGTGAGTGAGTGAGTGAGTGAGGAAGGGAAAACGGACCTGCACGAGCGCTGCCAGTGCCGACGTCAACGCCAAGGAAGACCGACCGACGGGGAGGAGGAGTTCGAATCATTTCAATGGAGGAGGAGGTGGGTAAATTGGAATAAGAACAATCGGAGAAGCGCCGGAGATCGCCGTGGCGGTGGTGATTGATAAGTGGTACCGTATCAGAAGACCACGCCTTTCGTGCGCCAGACATATTTTTTGTTTGCTTGCTTATAATATGCGTCTTTCTAATTAGTTGCTCTTTTTTCTTTTTCTTTTTTAGTTTTTCCTCTCTAACTAACTGCGATTGATAATCTTCGTTAAGAGACTATTATCTGCTAATCTTTCTTCTAATTGCAGCAGATTTTCCTTCTATTTTGATGTTGATTTCCGATTGAAGTATGTATGATCTTCAACCTCTTTTCCCGGATTTTGTTTTGTTTCTTTTATTTGGATAACATGTTACCATGGAGTATGTTTTTTTTATATATATTTCGCAACAACGCAAGGCGAAACCCTAACGTTCACCGAACGTGATAATTGATTTTACCATTAAAACACTCATTTGGAGACATATTTTCTATGAGTGCGTCTGCTGAGAAACGCGTTTCTCCATAACTATGGAGAAACGTGTTTTTCATAGCCAGAAGCTTTACATTTGATAACCAGAAAAAAAAAACCCAAGGCCAAGACCAAAAGCTTCCTGGATATCCGTAAGCTTTGCATTGATAGCCGAAGCTTTGCGGTTGATATCCGTAAGCTTTGTATTTGATAGCCGAAGGATGTGAAATGTATATCCGTAAAAAAACCCAAGGCCAAGACCAAAAGCTTCCGAATATCCGAGCTTTGCAGATTGATAGCCAAGCTTTGCGGTTGATATCCGTAAGCTTTGTATTTGATAGCGTAAGCTTTGCGGTTGATATCCGTGCTTTGTATTTGATAGCAGGAAGGATGTGAAATGTATATCCGTAAACCGTTAGGTGCATATCCGTAAAACCGTTAGGCGCATATCCGTGAAATGTGTTAGGGCATATCCGTAAATTGCTATTGAAGGTTTACGGATATCTGTAAACCTTCAATGTATATCCGTAAACATTTTGAAGGTTTCTGGATATTCATTTGAAGGTTTCTGGATATCACTTTCATAGGTTTCTGGCTATCTAGCTCATTGTCGCGCGACATGTCGGGACCCGTTTCTCCATAACTTATGGAGAAACGCGTTTCTCCCTAGATTTTGTGATTTTCTATTCTCTATAACTATTTAGTAACTCTTATGAAAAATTAGTTTTTTTCAAAATGTTATAAAAAAATTAGTTTTCAGAATCGTTCATCACTCTTATTAGTTAGACTTAATGCTTTAAAAGTTTTTTTTCTTATGTTACGAAAAAACTAGTTTTTTTGCAAGATTTTGACATAACTATTGGACTTTCATTTTTTTTAAAATAAGATATTTTCTTTTAGTTCATTCCAATTTCCAATTAAATATTATTTTTTCATTTCAAAAAAGTAGTTTTATTTGATTTTTAATGATTAACACAATTGTAATTTGATCAAAACATAACGTCAATATGATCAACGTATTACATTTTAAAAAATTGTTATTTATAAATGATTAAGTGTTACATTAATAACAATTTTTTGAATTTTACTAGAATAATTTGATTGAAATTATTTTTTTATCAAAATTTACTTGAATTGACCATTAAATGTCAAGGAAGGCTATTTTTTTGAGATGGATTGAGTACATTTTTAAGTAAAAAAATAAATTTAGTATATTTTATTATAATAGTAAATAATTAAGTGTTGGACAAATAAATTGCAATTTATTATAAATTTGATGGAATAAATTTAACTAAACGGTATAAAAGTGATGGTCATGCCCAATACGTATGGCCCAATATCCAGATCACCTCAAAGGTGTGTCAAAATAAGTGGGCATATTAAGTAGCCCCAAGTCTACTAGCCCATAAGTGAAGATCAGTCGATCTATCTCATTGTCCGACATTTCTTGATCTCGACCTATATTCGTCCGACATACGATCTCATCCTTATGGTATCTCTGTCTAAACAAGACACAAATTCAAGTCGCCCTTGATCATTCAGGCGACCTTTACCAACCAACATTTGCGTTTATCCACGTTGTTATTTGTAACCGTATCCTACATTTTCTGATATAGTTACGCTAACAACATCTCCGTGATCTTAGAAATTCATAATGATCCCATAACGCCACTATATATATCAGGCAACATCCTACGTTAAAAGATAATGTCATCTTAGCTATTTGAGGTTACGTCGTTTCTATACAGTTTCATACAAACTTATAACAATATATCTCTTCATCACGCCGAAGGGTATTAGCCGGAAAACATCCTGGTAAGTCGTTTGTTCGTGGTTTCAGGTCATTGTAGCTGGATTACAATTTATTGCTGACCTAAGGCTGATCCGGATCATTTTCTGTATCATCAGTTTGGTTACATTGCCGGAAAACGAAAAACACTAAACCTTGAAACCTTGCATACTTACATACATGGTATCTGAAGGACACACTTTATACCACTTCAAGTGATCCACTCAATGAGAATATCGGTGGGAACAACCCATGCACGGATGTGGGTGATGGGAACAGTACTGCAAACCTGCCTCCTCCCCCACCCGGATTCCCCTCAAAAAGGCCTACTCGATCCAATAGATGTTGGTGTAATGCCCTAGGCTATAGTTATGTTTAACTTGAACCGTTATGTATCATCTTTATCATTTATTATAGAGCATGATTATTATGTTCATTATATGTTTGCATGTTTATTATATTGAACTGCGTCCCTAGTTGTTGTGAACAACTAGTATAAGTTGGTAATGGATAAATCATAGAGATGATTATATGCTTGGAGATGCACATTACACTTATGAATACTTGCTAGAGAACAAGTATTGGACATGACCTACTTATGAGATTTATGACATGGTCTGTTGTCATGATTAAATCTCATGATAATCGTGTTATTGAATCCTCTGTGCCTGAGATTATCATCGTCTTCCACATGGTGAAGATCGTGTTTGATATAGTCTAACACTATCTTTAATCGGATAGCAATAAGGGTTATGTTAGCACGATTGGATTCATGTGGGGAAGAATGATAAGTCAAGACGGAATTTGTCCCTCTTATGAAGAGAGATGTTTGCTTGGGCCCCTCGATGAATAATGTTGATGAAATGTATGGACATACTCAAGAGATTTGATAGAGATCAAATGCACTTGGATTATCAACATATTCGAAATCGAGAAAGCATTGAACGGAATGAGTTGACATAGACCATGACTCATGTTCAATTGGACATCGTGGACAAATGGATTGGAACATTGGATCTATCGAGGAATCAAGCTTTGATGTTATTTTAATTGGGTGGATATAATGGTTTGCTAGAAACCACTTATGTCTTGTGAGGTCATGTTTTGGCTCACTACCAACATAATATAATTTCTTTTGGGTCACATACAAAGAACGAATTTGATTCGGGTTGAAATTATGGATTCTGAACTCTTGGGCGACCGCTGAGGTTTACATGGGCGACCACCAACAAGTCAACTGTTGACTTGAGAGACCGCTGAGGTGAACATGGGCGACCGCTGAAGAATATTTCGAAATAGTGCATGAAAGACTGTACAGGTGGGCGACCGCCCAGCCCCAGGTGGGCAACCGCCCATGTCGATTTTTCGAAATAAGGGAAAAGGCTGTACAATTGGGCGATCGCCCAGCCCAAGGTGGGCGACCGCCCAGCCCCCGTATCAGCAATCCGTTTTGGCTTCAGAAAAGGACTTTTCTCCCTAATTGTTAGGGTTATTTATAAAGTATAAATATATCCTTTTTCCCCAGCCATGACATACGAATTTTAGGGCTTGATAAACACAATTATCGTGATTTTGATTGTGATTCAAAGATCAAACACTCTAGATTCAACTCCATAATCAGCCATAGATTATTGAAAAAAGTTTCAATAATCAAGAGGATCATCTAGCAATCCAACAAGAAGGTGTTCTTGGTTCGTTCGCGTGTGGATCACCATTAGAGGGAGGTTGCTTTATCTCCTAAGGCTTGAAGCTCCATTGTTGATTTCATCACCAAGTTCGAAGAAGGATATTAGAAGATTCGACATCAAAGTTCAAGGCTTGAATTTTGAGATCTGTTTTGACAAATTAAATCGCGTTCAAGGTATGTAATTCTATTTCATAGATTTTCTAATCTCTTCATGCTAGACGGATCTAAGGGCTAGGGTTTTGTTGTTTCTTTCTAAGTCTTCCGCTACGTTTGTAATCCCAAAACCCAACAGTGGTATCAGAGCCCTGTCTTGCCATGATTAGGATTGAAATTGCATGCTAGATTTAATTGGATTATTTGCTACCATGTTATATGAAATAGATCTAGATTCCATGTGTTTTGTTTTTATGAAAAGCAAGTATATATGAGATATGTCATGATTCATGATTAATGATGAATTAATTTGATTAGTTTATCACATAGGTTATTAATCTATTAATGTGATTATTTAGATTTGTAATTTCTCAAAATTGAAATCAAATTGTTTGCATGAAATTTTGTGAAGCCCTATGTTCATGATTATGTTCACATGAGATCTATGTTACAACCATGCGATGTTTGTTAAAATATGAAAACCTTCTAAATATTTGATTCTTATGTCATTCCATGATTAGAACACTTGTGATATTTTAGGGTATTTGATGTAGTTTTGACTCAGTTGGGTGCATCTTATATTTTAATTTGTGATCAAGGTGAGATAAAGGTTGATGTAGTTTTGACTCAGTTAGGTGCATCGTTCCATGTCTCACATGTTTGAAAAGGTTTTGATTTAATTGGTGCTTTCAAATGAGATTTGACCCAAGGCATAGATGAGATTTAAAACATGTTTTGACATATGATGTCTATTGAAATCTCATAAAAGATCTAAGAGTCATATAGTGATATGATTGATGTTTCTACCTAAATAGCTTGATTTCGGGCATTGACTCAGTTAAATCGGAATTAAGTGAAATATGGATCTTAGCCCACTATAATTATATGATACATGCTTGTATTAGAAGGTGTATAATTTAGTGGGAGTATTTGTGAAATACATTATTTGCTCTTAGATGGTAAATGTGTTGATATTGATATGTGTTCATATGATTTGCATATTTTGTTGTAGAAGTAGCATTACACAATAAATTGCGATTCATCCTTGAGAAGGACAAAGTTCGAAAAGAACGGTACAAGTTATTCTGATTTGATCAGATGTTCAAGAAATGTTCTTAAGAAAAATTATACGTTCTTGACGAATCAGTTCCTGCTAAACCCGTTGTAAATGTTGCAAAGGGCAGATAAGGAGCAACATTAGAAACATGATAATGATTCTAACGATGTTGCTTGCCTTATACTTGCCACCATGTTTAAAAAGCTCTTGAGAAAGACCTTGAACACATGAAAGTTACTTTTGTTCTAGCACAACGCACAAAGGAAATGTTCTAAGTGCAAGCTAGGCAAGAGAGGTTTGTTGTGTTAATGGTTAACACAAGAAAGTGGTTTAAAAGGAAACACAAAGAAGGTAAAGCAAAGGTTGCTAAACCTAGGGCAAAAAGTTGTCAAAGCCGAAGAGGCTAAACCCAAAGTGTCTCAAAAGGATGCAGTTTGCTACCATTGCAATGAGATTGGTCATTGGAAGCAAAGTTGCAAGGATTATAAGGATGGCCTAAAAGGTGAAGAAGGGCAATATGATTGCTACTACTTCAAGTATCTATATGATATATATTTTCCTTTCGACTTCTTGTTCTTGGTTATATGATGCCGGATATGGATCCCATATTTGTTTAAATGTGCAAGGAATAAAGAATAGAAAGCTACTCAAAGAAGGTAAATTAACTTATGTATGGGAATGGAGCAAGAGTTGCTGCAATAGCCGTAGGGACTTATGAAGTCACTTTACCTAGTGGACTAGTACTTGTTTTGAACAAGTGTTACTATGTTCCAGATTTGCGTAGGAGTATTATATTCGTTTCTTATATGGATGATGAAGGATATAATTTTCTTATTGAGAATAAGAAGTTTTTATATTCATTTAATGATATGCCTTATTGTATTTCATATGTCATTGAATGGTCTTCATATCCTTGATGTTAAGAAACAAAATAATATTGAAGATATCTATAATATAAGTGAGAAATCTAAACCGAATAATGTGAACAACACGTTCATATGGCATTGCCGGTTTGGTCAGATAAATAAGAAGCATATATCTAAACTCCATTATCATGGACTTTTAAATTCATATGACTATGAACCATTTGAGGAATGTGGATCTTGTTTATTGGAATTATTGACCAAATCACCCTACACTAAGAGTAGTGGGAGGGCTAGTGACTTATTGGTCCTTATACATGAGATGTATGTGGACTATTAAGCAGCATTGGTAGGGGAGAATTTCGGTATTTCATCACATTCACCGGTGACTTATCTAGATATGACTGTGTCTATCTGATGAAGTCCAAAAGTGAATTATTTGAGATATTTTGAATATTTCAAAATGAAGTACAAAATAAACATGGTAAAATTATTAAGTACTTCGATTCGATCGTGATAGTGAATATTTGAGCCAAGAGTTTGACAATCATCTCAAAACTGTGAAATCGTTTCAGAGTTGACTCCGCCCGGAACATCACATTGTATGATGTGTCTGAGAGGAGGAATTGAACCTTGTAGGACATGGTTCATTCGATGATATGTCAAGTTGACCTTCCTGTTCCCTTTTGAGGATATGCATTAGAAATGATGCGGTTACACTGAATCGAGTCCCTACTAAATCGGTTCCTAAGGCTCCACGTGAGATGTGGCATGAAAGAAAACTTAGTTTGTCTTTCATGAAGATTTGGGATTGCAAAGCTTATATGAAGAGACCTGTCTCTGATAAGTTAGCACTAAATCTGATAAGGTTATTTTTGGATATTAATTTTACAACCGCATTGAGAAAAAAGTGTTTGTTTCTCTATATGGTTCGTTTCTTGAGAAATAGTTTCTCAATAAAGAATCTAGTGGGAGTAAAATTAGTCTTGAAGAAATTCAAGAGTTCGAAAATAACATGAAACTAAGAGTAGAGACGGAACCAAGTTCACAAGGAGTTATGGAATCGGTTCAAGATGCACAAGTCCATCGTAGATCGGATAGGTTACGATCCGAACTCGAGAAATATTGATATCTCGTATCGAAAAGTAATAAAGCGGAAGTCATTGAGAATGACGATCCTACTTCCTATCTTGAGGCGATGTCCACTCCTAATTCGGATAAATGGTTAGGAACCATGGAGTCCGAATTACAATCCATGTTTGATAATCAAGTTTGGAACTTGATTGAGCTACCTGAAGGTGTAAAAACTAAAGGGTGCAAGTAGGTCTTCAAGACCGACATGGATGGGAAGATGTATACTTTCATGGCTAAGGATTGTAGCAAAGGGATTTAGGCAAATTCATAGTATTGACTATGTTGAAACCTTTTTGCCAGTTACAATGCCGAAGTCTATTAGAATTTCAATTGCCATAATCGCATATTGTGACTATGTGATATGACAAATGGATGTCAAACGGCTTTCTTAAAATGGAAAGATTCTTAAGGATGTGTATAGTACACAACCCGAAGTTTTGTCGATCCAAGAAATTCTAATAAAGTATGCATGTTGTAAAGATCCATAAGATGGGTTGAAGAAAGCTTCGAGGAGTTGGAATCTTCATTTTGATGAATCGGTCAAAGAGTTTGACTTCATCAAGTACGAAGATGAACCATGTGTATGCATGAAATTAAGTGGGAGCGTAGTATTATTTCTATTGTTTTATGACAATGATATCTTACTCATTGGAAAACAAAGTTCCGACACTTAAGACTGTCAACTCTTGGTCAAGAAAAGGTTTCTCAATGAAAGATATGGGTGAAGCCGCTTACATCCTTGGCATCAAGATCTATAGATATAGATCTAAAAGGATAAATTGGTTTGAGTCAAAGTACTCACATTGATAAGGTTCTTAGAAGATTCTAAGAAAAGAAACTTGCCAATAGGTCATGGTGTTACTCTTAGTAAGACTCAGTGTCCTAAGACAACTGATGAACGAAAGAGGATGAATGATATTCCATATGCTTCGGCTATTGGTTCTATCATGTACGCTATGATTTGTACTAGACCCGACGTCTCGTATGCTTTGAGCATGACAAGTCGTTACCAATCTGATCCGGGTGAGAACCATCGGATGGCAGTCAAGACGATCCTAAAGTATTTAAGAAGAACTAAGGATGTGTTCTTGGTATTTGGAGGGATGGAAGAAGATCTTGTGGTAAGAGGTTACACAAATGCTAGCTTCCAAACTGACAAGGATGATTTTCGATCGCAGTCGGGATTTGTGTTTATGCTTAACGGAGGTGTGATATGTTGGAAGAGTTCCAAGCAGAGTACTATTGCTGATTCTACTACTGAGGCCGAATATATAGCGGCATCCGATGCAGCTAAGGAGGCAGTTTGGATCAAGAAGTTCATTAGTGACTTGGAAGTTGTTCCAAGTTTCACTAATCCGGTGGAACTTGATTCCATCCCTAAATTTGTCTTTTAAATACCATTTCGTCCATTAGTTGTTGTTTTGAAGTTGATTTGGAGCCCCATTTTTTGTTACCCAACAATTCATACATTACCTCCGACGATTTTTCATCTTTTTCGGTGGTTCTTCGTCTTTTCCGACCAAGCACTTCATCTTTACCAGGTAACTCTTCCTTAAAACTCTTCATATTCTTTAAACCCTTAATCTTTGATCTTCCATTTCTTCCCAACTATTTGAGTTCTGTTGTTATTCCATCTTTCCTTTTGAATCATTAATTTTTCCAAGTTCCCAAATATGGCTAGATATAAAACTTGTGCTAGGCGGGTTAAGTATGGTAGATGTCAGGTCACAGGCGGCTTATATAGGCGCTTAAGGACTACTTGGGCGAGATTGCCCAAGGCGGACATAATCAAGTTGCTGGTTGAAAACTGGGTTGATCCCGCTGCGGTTGATTCCCTTGAAATTCAAGGCCGCTCCTTTCTTCCTACTTCATCCCCTATGTCCCACATTTTCACCTCTAACATAGAACTAGTTAGATATTTAAAAGACAAATATGATCCAACTTAAGTGATTCTTCTGAATCCCACTGTGTCGCTGACCCTTATTCAAAGCGTAGGATGCATTATAAATCTGTCATTTCTTCTTCTTCTTCCAGTGAACTTAGCGAGATAGCTGGTGAAGTGACTTCTTCTCTCGCTGCGACATCCAACAATCCCTCTTCTTCTGGGGTACGAAGTCTCTTTCTGAATGAAGGTAACCTTTTTACTAATCCTTCTCATGCTGAGGCGGGATCTTCTCTCGCTCCTCCTGACCCTGATGCCGGATCCATTGTCTCTAACCCCATCACTTCTTGGCATACCCTCTATAATATTGACCATCTCAATTACCGCATTTCTGAATACCAAGGGGACACTTCTCTCGCACACTTAAGGGAAATGCGAGATGGCATAGTTGTCTTTCCCTCCCAACTCAAATGTGGCCTTAGGATCCCATTAGACCCTTTCCTCTGTGAAGTCTTGTATAAAGCCCAAGCCATGATCACCGAGATCCATCCCAACGCTATAAGAATTATTATCAGTTTTATCACAATATGTCGTGCCCTTAGGAAAAAGCCTTCTGTCACTGCACTGGTGAAATTACCCGGGATCCGGCTCGCGCGCGGACGGCCCCGTGCATCTCGCATTCGTCGCTTTTCGAGAAAGTTTGCCCAGATCCGAGAGGCAGCGCGTTCGCGCCCCGGCATCTGGCTTTATTCCGCTTTAGCGATGGTTGGAGGTGTCTCACCGTTTGTTTTCGCAATTGTAGAGTCGCCACACCGTTTTTATTAAGCCCAAAACATTGAAAAAGGGCATCCGTTTAGAAATAAATTGTTTTTGTGTGATGAGATTTTGAGTTCGGAGGTCAGATGACTCCTCGGGAAGAGAATATTAGAATCTTAGAACTCACCCGAGTCGCCTCGTAAAAACGAGTCTTTCGGATACCCCTAAATATTCTTTAAATGTTGTGTGTGTGTGTGTGCTTTTAAAAATGCATGCTGTGTCGGATGTCTACATTGTACACTATGTATTGAAATGTATTGAAATAGTAATGGAAGGAAGCCTTACCAATGTTGGTTCGTGTCTGTCTTCCGCTGGGGAATAGTGTTTGAGGATGGAATGATGTTCCGGCACGGACCGGGATTGCTTCGGGAAGGGCCGGTTGTCTGCGGACAGAGTTTCGGCGTGAGTTGATGTTGTAGGCTGCGTTCGGGCAGAGGTTCGACGTGCGTTGGGATGGCAGGAGTCACTCGGGCAGAGTTTCGGCGTGCGTTGGGATGGCAGAAGTCACTCGGGCAGAGTTTCGTCGTGCGTTCAAGCTACCGATTTGACTCGGAAAGAGCCGGGACACCTTGGAAAGACCAGGCAAGGCCTCGGAGTACCACAAGGGGCCTCAGAGTACCTCGAGAGTGCCTCGGGGCAGCGCGGGAGCGTCGCGGGAGCACTCGGGGAGGCTTCGGAGCACCACGAGGGGGCTCGGAAGGCCTCGGAAGGATCCGAAAGGGGCTGGGATTGCCTCGAGAGAACTTAGAGGGGAGCCTGAAGGCTAAGGTAAGAAGAGAGAAGAGGGAGGTGTGAAAAATGAGGGAGGGGGAGCCCTCTATTTATAGTAGGAGAAAAATGCAAAGAGGTCCGTACGGACCTCCTAGGTTATCCAGAATTTTAGTTTTCCTCGATTTGAGGGAATATGTGATAATTGTGAAAATTCTGGAATGATGATGTCCCTGTGGCAAAGAGGTCAAAATTACGGACCATCTTGGCTTTATCACGAAAGAAGAATAAATGCGGACCAACCATGCATGGGGGGTAATGATTTCTTCGGGATTTGAGGAAATATTGTGGACTTTAAGGGGATTCTGTAATTATGGCAACAAAGAGGTCCGTACGGACCTTATTTGCTTTTCCAATTTCCTGAAAATTCCCAAAAGGTCCTTTTGTCCCTTTTTATCCCAGAAAGGCTCCTCCCTTGGTTTGGCTGAGGGTTCTTGAGTGTTTTGAGTGCCAGAGGTCTTCGAGACTGCGTTTGTGAGTCTGCGGTGTTTCCCATGTGCTCGGAAGAAGGTGATCCAGTTGGGGTACTTACGAAGCCCTCAACGACGTCACTTACGGAGGAAATGGGGTCGTTGATAAGATAAGGGTCCTAATCTGGATCGCGTGCTGGGAGAGGAAGTGACCGTGGAGGTCGGGGTGAGGACGTGGCGGTGTCCTATTGTGTGACCGTTTAGGTCAGTTGGCTGGACCCTGTGATAGGATTCCTATATATCCCTGGAGGGAATCAAGCCTGATCGTAGTTCGTGTGTGGGGTGAGTGTGGTAGTGCACGAGGACGGGAGATGTCCTTTGACTAAGACTCTATGGGTGGACGTGGTGGTGTCTTGGGTGACCGTATAGGTCGATGGCTGGACCCTGTGATAGGATTCCTATGTATCCCTGGCGGGAATCAAGCCTGGCCGTAGTTCAGAGGTCGTGAAATTGTGAGTGTATGTGGGCGTGATAGTGCCCTGAAGTATCGTGTGACCGCCAAGGTCAGTGGTAAGTACGGGGTGGTGTCCTAAGATGTGGTGACCGCCGAGGTCAATTGTGAGGACCTGGTAGTGTCCTGGGATGGAAACTTTACGATTTTCCTAATCAGGTGGTTTAAGGCCTTCCGGGCCGGAGATAGTGATTTGAGAGGTTTATACGGTCTTCCGGACCGAGTGATTTAAAGACTTCCGAGCTGGAGATAGTAATGTGGGAGGTTTATACGGTCTTCCGGACCGAGTGATTTAAAGCCTTCCGGGCTGGAGATAGTGATGTGGGAGGTTTATACGGTCTTCCGGACCGAGTGGTTTAAAGCCTTCCGGGCTGGAGATAGTGTGAAGACTTGAATCGTCTTTTGGTTGCAGTTTGCCATGCGTGAGGACTTGAATCGTCTTCTGGCTGTGGTTGTGCCATGCGTGAGGACTAGAATCGTCTTCTGGCTGCGGTTTGCCATGCGTGAGGACTTGAGTCGTCTTCTGGCAGCGGTTTGCCATGCGTGAGGACTTAAGTCATCTTCTGGCTGTGGTTGTGTCATTTATGAAGACTTGAGTCGTCTTCTGAATGTGGTTTGCCATGTATGAAGACTTGAGTCGTCTTCTGACTGGCGTTTGAGACTTAGTTCAGGAGTATGAACTTAAGTTGGAGCTTGGTTCAGGAGTATGAACCTGGCGAGGCCTTTTGTGAGGCGTGGTTGCCTTGTGCTTGATTTCGAGAGGCGGGATTGCCTTGTGCTTGATTTCGAGAGGCGGGATTGCCTTGTGCTTTGTTCTTCAGGGAGAAGGTTGGACCTACGACGGCCGCCGGTGTTCATCTGTTGGGGATCATTGTGACCTTGTAGGGGCCTTTTCATGCTGAGAGGGTGATGTCGGGCTTACTTTGATGGCCGGTATTTGAGTTGCCATTGAGCGGGCAAGGATGATGGCCGGTGGTTGCTTCACCGTTTGTCATTTTGGAGGCGTTTCGTGCCTTGAGATAAGTGCTGGGAGGTGCTGGCTCCTTTTGCGCTTGTTTTACCGTTTAGTGGGCGAGGTCCGGGCTTACGATGACGGCCGGTGCTGGGGATATGTAGTCTTGTACGACTTCCTTTTGACTTGTTGGGAAAGGAGCTCGGGCTTACTTTGATGGCCGGTTGTTGAATTGCCGTTGAGTAGGCGAAGTCCGGGCTTACATTGACGGCCGGTGGTTGAATTGCCGTTGAGTAGGCGAAGTCCGGGCTTACATTGACGGCCGGTGGTTGAATTGCCGTTGAGTAGGCGAAATCCAGGGCTTACATTGACGGCGGTGGTTGAATTGCCGTTGGTAGAGGCGAAGTCAGGAGCTTACATTGACGGCCGGTTGTTGAATTGCCGTTGAGTAGCGAAGTCCGGGCTTACATTGACGGGCCGGTTGTTGAATTGCCGTTGAGTAGGCGAAGTTCGGGCTTACATTGACGACGGCTGTTGAATTCTTGCGCTTAAGTAAGGCAGCAGAGTCTCGGCTTACATTCGACGCGCCGGTTGTTGAAATCAAGTCGTTAGCAGGCGAAGTCCGGCCACATTGGCGGCTTCATGTTGAATTGCCGCGTTGAGTAGGCGAAGTCCGGGCTTACATTGACGGCCGGTGGTTGAGATTTGAAATAGCCGCTGAGAGGCGAAGTCCAGGAGCTTACATTGACGGCCGCGGTTGGAATTGCCGTCGCTAGTTAGTGGCGAAGTCCGAGCTTACATTGACGGCCGGTTGTTTAATTCCGTTAAGCTAGAGCAGCGAAGTCCCGGAGCTTACATCGACACGGCGGTTGTTAATTGCCGCGTTAGTAGGCGAAGTTCGGACTTACATTGACTTGGCCAGGTGTTGCGAATTGTCGCTGAGTAGGCGGGAAGTCCAGGCCTAGCATTGACGGCTGAATGTCATGTGCTTGACGGGTTAAGGACCAAGGACCTTGGCCATCGAATCGCCGAAATAGGCTCTCAGACAAACAGGCAAAGATTATAAGGGCAAAGAGGATAGCCCGTTGCAGTTTGGATCGTGTCCCGGGAGCTCGGTATGAGCTGCCGACGACGGCGATGCGGTCCTGCGAAAGAAGATGGCGTCGAAGATGCCGCTGGCTCGCGACGTGTGCCGGGACACGCCTTCATGCCTTCGAGGCATTCCGTAGATGCTTCCTCCACCGAGAGCCGAGCCTGAGCCACAGAGGGACCTTCGCGGGCGGCATAGCATGGATGCTGGAGTTTGGAGCGAGGCCGTTGCACTTTGTCTTGCTTCGAGAGGAGTATGGATCCTAGGGTGATAGACGCCACAGGCGAGGTTCGTCGAGCCTTCTTTCTTCGATCCTTTCGTCTGATTTGATCCTTCTCGATACTTTGAGTACCAGTTCAGGGGGCTCGCATCGATGACGAGGATATGACCTGCGTACCCGTTCACCGGATGCCCCGCGCCACTCGAGGATCCCGAGGATGATGATGTCAAGAGTCGATTAGGGTTCATTTGCTTTCCCTCTTTCCATATCTTTTTTTTTTCTTTTTAGCAAATGTATGACATTAGATGTACCGTAATAAAACACTCGTATTTGCATGGCAAACGATTTTATTTTAAGATGTAATGTCATTTTTGTGATTCCCGCCGTTAGGAATTGTCCTAGAAATTGTTGCTATTATTTTTTTTATTTTCAGGCATGCCACGTGAGCCGAGTGCTCGCCACAAGGGTAGCCGTATGTTCTCGGAAATGGCTTTGGCCAGTTTGGGCGCTTGGAGCAAGGTCCCGCTCACAAAGTGGTTGCTGTACCGTTTGCCGAAAGTGGGGCCAAGATGCAATAAGGTCCGTACGGACGTACCCAGGTTGCAAAGAGGTCCGAGGACCAACCTTGCTTTCCTGGGGAAGGAAATAAATGCTTTCCAAAGGTCTCGGGTCTTTCCCCATTTCCCCATTCGATCCATTTTCGAGCTTTTGATCCTTCATTTTCTCTAGGAACCTCCATTTTTGCCATGGATTCTTCGTGACTTCCTAGAATTTTGTCGAGGCTTTCGCAGGAGAGGCAAGCACACTTCCTCGAGGCACAAAAACGCGGATGCGGCGCTGAGATGAGGCATCGAGACGGGTTTTCGAGGTAAGGTTTCGTCTTTTGCTCGATTTGGTCTTTTAAGGAGTCGGGTTCCCGATTGGGATTTTCTTATGGCCGGTTCTGGGATGTTAGGAGGCATTAGATTGCTTTCTCCTACAATGAAATGGTGCCCACCTCGAGGATTTTCGGGCTTTGATTGGAGGACCGGAGGCGGAGGCCATCTCGCCTTTCGATTGGTGGTGCCGCCGCGAGCGTGAAGCTGTGCTTTTCTTCGTACTTCGTTGGAAGAAGTGCGTGGCATGATCCTTGGATTCGGGTCATATTGATATTTTCAGCATGCCACGTGAGCGGCTTATGGTCGATGACGAGAGTGGATGCCTCGGGGACGCATTTGCTCGCGCGTGATGGCGACGCTTTTCATGGTCGCCTCCTGAGAACATTTGTGTGGCGCTTTGCTAGATGTGGTCGGGCACGCAGCCGGGAGAGGATATTGTCCCGTTGGTCTTTGGGGAGACTCTTCATGGTATCGACCGTCCGGCGACCGGGGATCGGTTCACGAGAGGGAAGCCTCGCTTTGCTCACCTTGTGGCTGCGAGAGAGACTTCAGGCCATGCCCGAGGCTCCGACGTCGTTTAGCCCGCGGTCATTTGCTCGCCGACCTCTTGTGTTGGATATGGATCGATGCACGCCCGGGAGAGATGGATGGCACGGCTTGGTACGCATCACATCCGTTGGTGGGTTCCCCACCGGAGGATTGAGACTAGAGGGTCTTTCAGAAGGGTCCTATGTCGTCGAGTTCCAGGTTTGTCTTGGTCCTCCTTCTATATTCCGTCGCTTGTTTCCCGGCAGGTTTGGGATGAAGCAGAGCCTTTTTGGCCGGGATGACCTTGCTACTACGGAGATAGCTCCCTCTCGTATGGCAATCCAGGTGCTTTCTTGTATTTTCTCGAGGGTATGGAAGTATTCCGCTTTCCCTCCCCGCGGTGCTCCTTAGACGTCGGGAGAGTGTCGTATTGACGACTCGGCACTGGCCCGGTATGAGCAAATGTTGTCAAGGGCGATCCCAAGTGGCTTTGGAGAGCAAGCGTGTAGCGATTTTGGGACCGGTTGCCGTAGTAGCTATTGCCTTAGGAGTGGCGAAGCACAGTCCGACCCTCGGGATGTTACGGGAGACACTTTATTTGACTACGAGACCGAGTTGACCGACCGACGGGGAGAGGTCCTCTTTGCTGCACTCGCAGGAGGAGATCCGAGCCGAAGCACGGCGAATGAAGCCCCGAGAGCCGCCGGATTGTTTGACTCTACGGGAGGACCCCGATCTCGACCGAGAGACGCAGGAGTTGGTTCGCGTGGAGCGAAAGAAGACTCGCCTAGGGACGAGGGAAGAAAGGGAAGAATGGCGAGGGGACAAGCGCAGATGGCGCGGAATGACCTCCTAGGTATCCATTCATTGCATTGTAAACACATTATTTGTTAAATGTATTAAGCTGTCTTTTAGCATGTTGTGAACTTGAGAGTAGACCGTGCTTGAACTCATCAAGAAATGTTGTAACCGTTAGTGATTTGTGATTTACTTTTAAAGCTTTGTCGAGACGCAAGATCTCTTGTTTGCCTTTGTTTCTTTTGTGCACCTTGTCGGCGTCCATCTTCGAACTTTTATGTTGCATTTGCGGACTGAAGCAGTCTGGGCCATGACGGCAATCCCTTTTGCTTAAACTTTGTGCTTGGCTGAGAGGTTGAATGATCCCCTGACAAGTCGTTTTGACGGTCATTTTCGTAGCTTCCTTGCCCTTTGTTGGCATCGAGCTCTTGACCTCAATTTCGCAGCTTCTGCTTGAGCTCTTTTTTTTTTATTTTTGTGAGCCCTTGCTCGAGCTCTCTTTTTTTATATTTTTTGAAGCGCGTGAGGGCGAAGACAAGCCCCCGGGCACAGAAGTAGACATGGGTCAGTCGTTTGACGTTGAGTGACCTCCGGATGTCCTTTGATGTTGCCGTCGTCGTTTGACCTGGTCAAGGTGACGTTGGGGCGTGCTCTTGAAAAGTGCGTAGCTTGATGGAGGTCTTGATTGACATTCAAACTTTTGACTTTTTTGTGTATTTTTAGACCGGACCAATTAAGGTTGCCTACATTCCCCCGGACTAGAGGGCTTAGGTTTGCGTAGTTCGACACTACATGGAGTGCCAAGAGATGCACAGTTGTTCTTCTTCAGGCGAAGTATCTGCGAAGTTTGCTTCCGTTGACTGGATTCATGAAGGGATTGCCGTCTAGGTCTGTCAGCTTCATGGCACCTCCGGAGAAGATCTTTTGAACCACGAAAGGGCCGATCCATGTGGGTTCCCATTTTCCCAGTGGGTTGATTCGAGTGGGAGGCTTTTCTTTGAGTACAAGGTCGCCTTCCTTGATGTCTCGGGACTTGACTTTCTTGTCGAAAGCTCTAGCCATCCTGCTTTGATAGGCTCGGACGTGTTCCATGGCCTTTAGTCGTCGCTCGTCTAGCAGAGCCAATTCGTCATGTCGGCTTCGGAGCCATTCGACTTCGTTGACGTCATTTTCCAGCAGCACTCGGAGTGAGGGAATTTCCAGTTCAATGGGAAGGACTGCTTCCATCCCGTATGTCAGGGCGAATGGGGTTTCTCCCGTGGCTGTTCTGACTGATGTGCGGTAGCCCCAAAGTGCAAGGTGCAGCTTCTCGGGCCAATCTCGTCCTCGGGTAGTCATTTTTCGGATGATCCGTTCGAGGGTCTTGTTTGCTGCTTCCACGGCGCCGTTTGTTTGTGGCCGGTAGGGAGAAGATTTGTGGCGTGTGATCTTGAATTCAGCCAGCAGTCTGTCGAATTCCCCTTCGAAGTGTGAACCATTGTCTGATATGACCTCATTTGGGATGCCGTATCGGCAGATGATGTTCTCCTTGAGGAAATGTGCGACTTTCTTGGAGGTGAGTACCTTGTAGGACTTGGCTTCGACCCATTTGGTGAAGTAGTCGATGGCTACTAAGATGAACTCGTGACCGTTGCTGCCTGGCGGAGCGATTTTCCCGATGACGTCAATTCCCCAAGTGGCAAATGGCCAGGGTGTAGTCATGCAGTAGAGATCGTGGGGCGGTAGATGATTGAGGTTGGAGAACCGTTGGCACTTGTCGCAGCTTCGGACAAAGTGGATGCAGTCTGCCTCCATGGAGATCCAGTAGTAGCCCATCCTGAGAATGATTTGCATCAGGGCTCTGGCGTTCATGTGGGGACCGCAAGCCCCATTGTGGACTTCGTTCATGAGCTTGTTTGCCTCTTCCTGGTTGATGCAGCGTAGGAGTGGTCCATGGTAGCATTTTTTGTATAGCATGTCCCCAAGGATGACGAAGTGAGAGGCAAGGCATTTTAGGGCCATGATGCTCTTGGTTTTGACCCCTTCTGTGTGTGGGCCTTCCTTGTTCATGAAGGTGATTTCCCCGTTCTTGAGGTATTGGAAGATCTGGTTATACCATGGCTCATTGATGGGCTTAGGTTCTGGTTCGATCTCACAACAGTAGGCAGGAATTTCCTTTCGTCCGACTTTGAAGGGTTTGATTGCTTTTCCTTCAGGGATTTCCACAAGTGAAGCCAAGGTGGCTAAGGCATCTGCAAACCTGTTTCGGTCTCTTGGAAAGTAGTGGAAGGTGACCTCTTCGAATTGTGTGATGAGGTCCTCCATGCAGGCATGGTATTTTTGCAAGCCTGGGTCTATGGTTTTCCACTTGTTGGAGACTTGGTTGATGATCAGGGCTGAGTCCCCATAAACTTCGAGTTTCTGGACATTCCTCTCGAGTGCGGCTTGTAGTCCGGCAGCACAGGCTTCATATTCGGCGGCATTGTTGGTTACCTAGAAATTGAGCTTTATGGTGATTGGGGTGTGCTCATCCTTGGGATCGACCAAGAGCATACCGATGCCGTTTCCTTTTTTGTTGGCTGCTTGTGACGATGTTGAGTTCCAATTTTCCCGAAAGATCTTGTGTTTTTCTTTTCTTTTGAAAATCAAACGGAAAAAACACGGAGTCGCCACGCCATTTTTGTTTTAAGGGCCAAAACTTTGAAAAATGCCCGAGATTAGAGATTTGGGTTCGGAGGTCACGTTACACTCCGGGAAGAACGTTAGTGTTCACCCGGAATGCCTCGTAAAACGAGTCTTCCAAGCTTAAAAATCATTTTTGTGTGTGTGTGTGTGTGTGTTTTGACCAAAATAAGTTGAAACTGAAAAGTAAAAATTGGGAACTCTTTATTAGACTTTGAACAAATCCCATGATTTTTGGTGTGATTTTTGGGCTTAGTTTTGGGACTCAAAAGATTTTTTGAAGTTGAAAACCAATTCTGCCAGAATGAAAAAGGCAGTGGACACTTTATTTTAAAATGGGTTTAAGGGCTTAAAAATCTCAGAATCTGGGGAAAGTCCGAGAATGAAAATTGTTCAAAACACCTTAAATAAGGTTTATGTTAAAGAACTTTCCCATTTGGAGTTGATTTGGTGGACCAAAACCTTCTGGAAATCTCAGATATGAAATCTGGACTTCCAGAGACTGAAGAACTGACTTTTAAAAGAAAATTTGAAAAAGGGAGTTTTACTCACGCAAAAAATAAAGTAAAAATATTTCTGGAAAGCCATGGATGTTGGATACAAAAAGTGTTTTGTAGTAAACACCAAATTCCAAGTTTCTGTGATTCCAAAAAATTAGACCATGGACAGAGGTCTTAGAAAATTGCTACTGGACAGCAACTTTCTTAAGAAGAAAAACATGATTTTAAAGGGGGTTTGGCATCCATGATTGTCCCCATTTCCTTAGGCTTTGATTAGTTATCACTTAACATTTTAGTGGTGAATCAACTATATCAAGCCATCCTTAGGGTACATTAGGACTAAGCACTTCATTTGCTTGGGAAGGGGAATTTTATCCTTTGAAAATGAAGATTTGATGTATGAAAATGGTTTTTAGGGTTTTGAAAACATGTTTGCAAGTAAGTAAAAACACTTTGAAAGTAATGTTGATCCTTGTAGAAGATCAACCATGGAGATGAACTTCCATGGTGATCTTCTTGGATCTAGGGCAAGAAGATGAACAAACTACATTTTGGAGTTTGAAAATGCTGTTGGAACATTAATGATCCATTAACCATGAACCGACTCACAACTAGATTAAGAAGAGAAGGAGAAGAAGAAGAAGAATAATACGGAAGCGTGTACCTTGTGATTCCATGATTGTGTTCTTGATCTTGTTCTTGAATAAATGAGAAAGTAGGGAAGAGTAGATCTTTTAAATGATAAGTGCCCTTAATCTCTTTAATCTTCAATTACTTAGGAAGAGTTTTGACTGAATGAGAAATGATGTAACTAGTAGATTCATAGGCTTGATGGATAGGCCTTTATATAGGAATCCAAGGGGCACTTCATTTAGGGACTACACCCTTTCATAAAGATGATGGTGTGAAGTTACCATTATGCCCATCATTTAATGGTACTTACACCTAATGGAATTCTACACATTTTGTCTATACTTTAACATTATTAAATGATTATAACAAATGAAATTAAATAACACATATTAATTAATCCATGTTCTAACAATCTCCCACTTGGATTAATATTAATATGTATCTTTTACTAAATAAATTCCTTAATCATTTATAACATGAATGACAACCCTTATGTGCACGTTTATTGTCATCCAACACAATCCCGTCCATTAGTCTTATAAGTATAGGGACTAAAGGGGCAATCGTTGTAATTGATTCGCAACTAAACCCACATTAATCACATATATATATCCAACTAAATGACATAGATTAAGTATAGATATGTAGCATGGAATATTAATGAATATATATGAAGAACGCATATATATATTCTCCAACTAGTCCTACTTAACCAAATGAGATCAATATCAATAAAAACAACACAAAGAAATAGAAAACAACACAAACTCCCACTGATTTAAGCATTATCAAAATTGTTTCACCCATATGAGCAGTATGCTCGTGAAACATCAAAAGAGATTACGCTTTACAAAATGGATTCAATAACATGGAGTTTGATCCTATAAGTTGTATATCTATTTGTTCATTTTATACTTATTTCTCTTCAACAAGAGACATAACCATTTGATGTCTTTCGACATCTTTGCATCCACTAAAACATAATCGGAATACTTAATGATCTCAAAATGATCCGATTTTATATACATAAGCATGTAGTTTAATGTTTTATAGGTACTTCATCATTCTTTTGGATGCGACTTAATATTCTTCTTTCTGAATTGCTTTGGTATTGACCAAGCATCCAAATAATAAATACAAGGTCTGTACGAGTACAGACTTGCGCATACATTAAGCTTCCTACTGCCGGTGCATAAGGGATATTTTCCATATACTTGGATTCAAAATTAATTTTAGGACATTGCTTTAAACTGAATTTATCTCCCTTAGAGATAGGGGTGTCATGTGGTTTACAATTTTCTATGCTAAACCTTTGTAATACCTTCTCTATATAGCTCTTTTGTGATAATCCCAAAATACCTCGTGAATGATCACGATGAATTTGGATTCCCAATACAAAAGATGTCTTACCAAGATCTTTCATCTCAAATTTGTTTGAGAAATTTCTTAGTTTCTTTTAGAAGGTCCTTATCATTACTAGCATGAAAAATATTATCCAAATATCATCCACATAAAGACCAGAATTATAAATCTACTCCCACTGAACTTATGGTACACACAATCTTCACCAAGATTCATTTCAAAGCCAAATGAAAGAATAACTTGGTCAAATTTTAAGTACTATTGACGAGATGCTGGCTTAAGCCCATAAATGGATTTCTTAAGTTTACAAACCAGTTGACTAGTTTGATCCGAATTAGTCACCATTTCTGGTTTCTTCATATAGATAGTTTCCTCAATGTTACCATTGAGAAAAGCTGTCTTAACATTCATTTGATGAAGCTTAAGATCATAATGTGCCACTAATGCCATAATGATCATAAGAGAGGTTTTAGAAGATATCAGAAAAAATGTTTCTTTATAATCAATGCCTTCCTTTTGAGTAAATCATTTAGTAACAAGACGTGCCTTATATCTTTCCATATTACCTTGCTAATCCCTTTTGGTTTTAAATATCAATTTATAACCAATAGTTTTTACACCTTCAGGTAATGGGACAAGATCCCAAATGTCATTGTCTTTCATTGATTTTAACTCCTCATTGATGGCATTGATCCACTTATGAGAATTAGGACTATTAATGGCTTAATGGAAGGTGATTAGATCATCTCCCACTAAACCTAAGGTGTCCTAATTCTCCGCAAGATACATATCATAAATATCCGAAATATAACTTCTTCTTTCTCTAGTAGATCTCCTCAAGAGCACTGGTTCATCCTCATTTTGAGGTTGTTGAATTTCCTCATGTCCAACATTTCCATGTTGTCCGTTATTTACGGGAGTCTCTATATTAATTTGAATTGTATGTTCTTTTGTTGAATTTCAGGTACAATTACTTGATTTCCAACAGGAACTAAAGTTTGAGGAACATAGAGTGGTTCCTCTAACTCTTCAAATTCAAAACATTACTATTTCTCCCACTAAATTCAACATCCTCAAGGAACCTAACATTGCCAGTCTCGAAAAATGTTCTAGTTTTCGGGTCATAAAATTTATATCCCCTAGATCTCTCGGCATACCCTACAAAAATAGCTACTAACAGTATTTAGGTCCAGTTTGCCCTCATTAGACCTTATAAGGTCTAGCATCTACTGGACACCCCCATAAATGAAGATGATTTAAGGACGGTTTCTTATTCGTCCATAACTCATAAGGGGTTTTGTCGATAGCTTTTGAAGGTGCTCTATTGAGAATATAAGTTGCGGTTTTTAATGCTTCGCCCATAATGAGTGAGGTAAAGAAGTACAAGAAAACATACTTCTTACCATATCCTTAAGGATTTATGTCTCTCCAATATACTATGCTAGGTTTACCCGGCATGGTGTAGTGAGGGACAATCCTACACTCTTCAAAATAGCGAATATAAAGGACTCGGACGTTATTCACCCAATACGTTATACCGTCCGTAGTTTTCACTACCATGATCGGATTTAACGTTCTTAATAGTCTTTCTTATGCCTTAAAAGACTTGAAAACGACCAATGATTGAAACTTTACATGAAGAAAATAATGTATCCATAACGAGAGTAATCATCCATGAACGTAATGAAATATTGTTGACCATTCCATGAAGGGTTAATGAATGGTCCACAAATGTCCATATGAATTAGTTCCAAGACGTTTGATACTCTCAAAATTCTATTTCCTTTAATGTTTGTAAATTTATTCTTTAAAACACTTAATGCAAAAGTTTTATTTGGAGTATCAAGTTGTTTTTAGGATTTCCTCCGACATAAGCTTTATCAATTCTCCCTTTGGAGATATGACCCAAACGCCTATGTCATAGAATACAAGAATTTTCACTTTGATAACTTTTGCTTAGTGCCTTTAGTTTTGGTTTCATTATTATGGGACTCATTAATTTTATTTACTGTTTGAAGTAAATAAAATTGTCATTGTTAAGATAAAGTACTAATACCGACATCTTCGAAATTAAAAATAAGATCACATTTATTATTACCAAATGAACGGGAATAACCTTCCCGATCTAATATTGTGACTGATATCAAATTCCGCCTAAATGACGGTACAATAAATGTATTATTTAATACAAAATAATAGCCAGTACTTATCAATAATCTAAAAGTCCCTATGCCTATAACTTCAACCGAATTTTCAGCTTTCATATAGATGTATTTCTCATCTTCACTGGGGATTCGGTAATTCAGGCAACCCTGCATACATGAACTAATGTGAGTTGTTGCACCAAATACAACCACTATGTATATTTAAGGAATTGAAACCAAATTTGCCTTAGTACAAACAAGACCAAATGACATACCACCCTGAATTCGCCATTCGCGATATTTATGGTAGTCGTTCTTCATGCGAGTAAGGTCCTTGCAAAAGAAGCATTTCTTGACTTTATGATCCTTAAATGATCCCTTATGCTTCTTACTTGCAACCGTAATTTCATTCCCTCTTCTCTTAATCCCACGAGAAGAAGTAAATGCTGAGTGAGTACTTTCTAATTTAAGATATTTCATCCTATCTTCCTCTAATGTCATATGTGAAAGTAATCCATTAATATTCCACTTTTTCTTTTGACATTTATAGGTCACTTCAAAAGGACCAAATTGAGGAGGAAGATAGATCAAAACTAAGTGCACGAGCAAATCTTCCGAAATCTCTAACTTAAGTGCCTTTAGTTTGATCGAAAGATGAAATAATTCAATAATGTACTCCCTAAGATTTTCTTCACCCTTGTATCGAATGGAAACAAGTTTCCACAAGAATTCAAGAAAAATTTCAGCATTTTCGATCTCAGAGACATTGTCCAAAAATGTCTCTGAAACTGCAATTTCCATGATCATTAGACTCACGCGGTTAGACCGTTCCCATTGCTCAACATTTTTCCGTTCTACAACAAAAGATTTCCTTTAGTGAGAGCAACGGGACTTGATTCCCCTAATGCGTGATCGATGTCCATATTGCCTAAGATCATCATTATATTATTTTTCCAAGTTTTAAGTTTAGTCCCAGTAAGCAAAGGTACATCATTTATAGCAGTAGTTATGGATGAAGCATTAATCAAATCTGAAGGAGAAGAACAAGAATGAAACAAAACATATATAAGAAACTACACAATGATTAATTATATCAAAATGAATTCCATCATAATAAAAGATAATCAATATGACATCAAGACTAATCTTTGGATTGCGAATTGACTCACAATTTGATTTATCTTAGGGTAAACAAATAGCTTAAACAACACACTTTAAATACTTGCCTTCCTTTGGGCCGGATCAAGTACAAAAAGTGTCCTAAAGTTTAAGGTACTTGTTCCCCGGCAATAAAGAATATAAACAATTCACTTTAAACACCCGCCTTCCTTTGGGATGGTTCCACGGCATTTAAAATGACCAAAAGTTTAATTTCAATTATTACCCATGAATGCAAATACTTAGTCAACAACAAGGTCTCCTTTGGGAAACAAGCATGTTATCACATATCAATATTTGCATTCATCTTTTAACAAGTTTGAATTCAATCAACAAGGTCTCCTTTGGGAAACAAGCATGTTAATTTTGTCCAAAAAGTTAAGGATATAATTAATCGGAAACATAAGGCCTTAAGGTAAATTTGGAACTTTAAAGGGTAAGAAAACAACGAAAATTTATTAATAAAAGACAATATCCTTTTGTTCTACCCGTCCATTCTTAAAGTTTAACAACTCTAAGAACCGCCAATCAGGCGTGGATCGGTGTCCGAGATATCATATTTTATCAATAAATTATCAAAATTCTGAAAAAAAATTGAGACCGAAGTCTCTACGGACGACTCGTCCCTTAGGGCACGACTGTCCCTAAGGGGACGACTCGTCCATGAAGGAGGGACGGATGAATCAGAAGCAACCTATTCTGGAATTTCAAAGGGGACGACTCGTCCCTTAGGGCACGACTCGTCCCTAAGGGGACGACTCGTCCCTATAAGGGGAACGCCTGAATCAGAAAAGTCCCATTCCAGAAAATTGATGGGCACGACTCGTCCCCCACGGGACGACTCGTCCCCAATGCCCAGAATTACGAACAATCACTAATTTTAAACCCTTTTATGAACAGTTTTCCAACCAAATTTCCCTTTTAATGCATTATAATTATTGGCTATGAAAATGGGACAAGTTTGCACTTTAATTAACATGATTCAAACAAGTAGACCTAGATTTACACACTCCAAACACATGATGTTGGCTATGTAAATGGGGTAATCTTGTATGAACCATTGTGTCTCTTAAAACTTGATCTTACCATTATTGCCAGAAATTGAATGAAGTTCTTAATTTAATGGTGACTCAATTTTCAACCAAAATAAGTAGATCCGCATACTCACAACACATTAAAAATGCGTGGCTATGCATATGAACAAACTCACAACGCATCCAAGGATGGTGGCTATGTTCAAAAATGGGATAATCTTACATTAAGGATTGAAAGCCTTTTGAGTAGAACCAAAATTCAGAAATAGAATGAAGTTTATGAATATAATACTCTTAGACAAGATGAGTATCATGAACAAGAAAAAAAAACTAAATGAAATCATACAAGAATTAAAGCATAAGGCTTTATAAGAATTTCAAACTCAATCTAGTATATGAGTAGGCTCTGATACCAATTGTTGGAACATTAATGATCCATTAACCATGAACCGACTCACAACTAGATTAAGAAGAGAAGGAGAAGAAGAAGAAGAATAATACGGAAGCGTGTACCTTGTGATTCCATGATTGTGTTCTTGATCTTGTTCTTGAATAAATGAGAAAGTAGGGAAGAGTAGATCTTCTAAATGATAAGTGCCCTTAATCTCTTTAATCTTCAATTACTTAGGAAGAGTTTTGACTGAATGAGAAATGATGTAACTAGTAGATTCATAGGCTTGATGGATAGGCCTTTATATAGGAATCCAAGGGGCAATTCATTTAGGGACTACACCCTTTCATAAAGATGATGGTGTGAAGTTACCATTATGCCCATCATTTAATGGTACTTACACCTAATGGAATTCTACACATTTTGTCTATACTTTAACATTATTAAATGATTATAACAAATGAAATTAAATAACACATATTAATTAATCCATGTTCTAACAAATGCATGCATGGATGAGAGAGATTTAGGGTAGGGAGAGGGAGGTTATACCTATCTTCCCTTGTGTTTTTGTTTGTGTTTGAGTGGATTCAAGACTTGAAAGTGTTTAGGGTTTGAATGTGTTTAGGGCTTGTGATTAGAGTTGGTCAAAGAGAAAACAAGTAGATAACAATGAAGTCCTCTATGTTTTCTCTCTAATCCTCCTCCTAAGGGGTGATTTGAGCTTGGGTTAGTATATGTATGAGAATGATTTGAAAGTATTTTGAGTGAGTGGGATTTGGGAAAGATTGAAGAGAAAATGGTGGCAATTCAAGTGAATTCCCACTGTTTTCTCCCTATTTTTCGCCAAGGTGCAGTTGCAAAATGTGTTGTGGCTTCTCATTTCTGTGACTGAAGGCCTCAATTTATAGCCCTCTGAAAATGGCATTATCATCCGCGTGGACAAGACCAGAAGCGTGCACTGTTCATTAAATGCAGCTCCAGGCTTTGGACACAAGGAATATTTTTTTTAAAATTCAAATTAGGCAGCCAGTTTTTGTTCCAGCAGATTCTATTTTTGATTTTTGACCATTTCTTTTGCTTTTTTGATTCTTTTCCTTGGTTTATCTGTAAGTACCCAAATCCGGATCGTCCAAATCCGTCAGAAAGTTAATCGAAATCCGTTAACTGGCCCGCTCCAGGTTAACCGGAACTCGTTAAACTCCCCGTTGCTGTGCCAACGAGACGTCCGGGGCCTTGCCAGTGCATCCCGACGTCGAACCGTACTTAACACGTGTCATCACACGTAAAAGCACGGCTTTCCCTGAAAAACGCATTTTCCGGCACTTTCCGAAGGCGTTTCGGACATTTCCCGGACTGTTATTTTAAAAAACGGACAAAACCGGGACCGGGGAACAAATTCCCATGAAGCTGGTGACTCAGAGGGGCACGTGGCAGCCATGCCACCTCCCTCTAGTCACCCTTCAATCAAATTCAAAGGGAAAAGACCAAAATGCCCCTGGTTTGCAAGCCAAGTCCGGCCGAACTCACTGTGCACATTTTCTGAAATTGCCAGCAAGTCCTTCAAATTCTCAAAATACCACAAAACCCCCTGGATTCAGGCCAAGTCCGTCCGGACTCCTACTGCAAATTTCACCTATAAATAGAAATGGCTGTCAAAGCCAAATGGACAGAAATTTTACCCCAAAATTTCACCACCTCCACGGTCCAAACTGGTTTTCACCCCTCCCGAGCTCCCGTTCTGTCTCGATTCGCGTGAAACCTTCGTATTTCGGTCAAATACGCCCCTTTCAACTTCGAAACAACCTTTCGAATCAATTTCCGTGTCCCGTACACACCTCCCGAGCCAAAGGAGTCGACCCTAGCTATAGGTATAACTCCCTCTCTCTAAATCTCCCGTTCCGTCTCGGTTTACGCGCCAGTCGCTATAACCGTTTCGAACGTCGTTATCGAAATGTAGACGCCTCCGTCTAACGGGGTCCGATACGTTTTAGCCCCTCTCGATCCTCTTCTCTTTCCGTAAGAGAAGTAATCACGGGTTAAAACGGCGTTCCGACCCCGTTCCGTTTACTTTTATGTCATTTACCATTCCAGATCGATCGATCCGTTGATTGTCATTTGCAATTCCGAGCTGTTTGGTCTCGTTGATCATCATTTACAATTCCGAGCCGTTTGGCCTCGTTGATCGTCATTTACAATTCCGAGCCGTTTGGCCTCGTTGATCGTCATTTACAACTCCGAGCCGTTTGGCCTCGTCGATCGTCATTTACGAATCCGGATCGTTTGATTCCGTTGACACTGCTTTAAATACTGTCATTTACAAGTCCGACCCGTTTGGATCGTGATAGTATTTACTTTTCAAAGTCCGAGTCGCAACCCGATTCGTTGATCGCATGTCATTTAATACGCATTTTTCCCGTAAAAATCGTTAACAATGTAATGCCCGGTTCAAAACCGGAGTTCGTCCGTCGAACTCTCTTTCAAAACGCGCGAAATGACGTTCGGCCTCCGAACGCTCATCTTCAAACTTAAAGCCGCCATTTGACACTTAAAATCATTTAATACGCATTTTTCCCGTAAAAATCGTTAACAATGACTCGCACGGTTCAAAATCGACGTTTGCCACGCAAACGCTCATTCCAAACTCAAAGTCGACGTTTGCCACGCAAACGCTCATTTCAAACTCAAAGTCGACGTTTGCCACGCAAACGCTCATTTCAAACTCAAAATCGACGTTTGCCACGCAAACGCTCTTTTCAACTCAAACCGACGTTTGTCATTCAAACGCTCGTCTTTTCAAAAGTCACCTAATCAACGTTTGTCATTCAAACCAAGATTAAGCTTGTCATTCAAGCCCCCATTTCAAAAGACACACACACACACACCCGCGATTTCGAGAAAGGTAGAAAGACTCGTCATGCGAGGCGTTTCGGGCGATCTCGTAATACTCTACCCGAAACGTAACTTGACCTCCGAACCTAACAATCTCTGGTACAAAAAAAGCTTTTTACTCGTTTTTGCTGCCAATAAAAATGATCCCCGTTTTCAAAAGCCTTTTCCTAAGTTTTTGCTACCAATAAAAACGACACCTTTTCACAAAAGCCGTTTCTCAACGTTTGGGCTCAAAATACAAAAACCGCGTGGCGACTCCTCATTTTGTTCCTTCCCATGAAGCGAGGTCTCAGACACCAACCCCTCCGCGAAAGACAACCGCCTTTTCCGCGCCCCCCGCCCGCGCGCGAAAAAGATCGGGTAATTTCATTATCTTAAAATGGAAATACCTAATCTACCCTTGCTTGGTTAGAAATGTTAGGAATTGTTAGAAATGTTAGAAATGTTAAGACTTTCGTTAATTTTCTAACAAAAATACTAACAATTCAAATTGGAGCACTTACAGTAGCCCCTCGGCGATGGCGCTTTCGAAGGAAGCGGGGTCGTCGATAAGAGTAAGGCTCCATATTTGACAGGATGATCAAGTGATCGAGTGATCGAGTGGCTGAACCTAGCGATAGGCTACCTACGTATCCCGAATGGGAATCAAGCCGGTCGTAGTTCGGGTCTTTGATCCTGGAATGACTGTTTTAGGATGTCAACCTTGGTGAGCGAGTTCTTTGGTCGATTGCTGAGAGAAACTCTGCTGGGGATAAGAGATGACCATTTTGGTCTGATAGTTGAAGTTGTATATCCGCTCTGCTGGGGATAGGAATGACCATTTTCGGTCTGGTGGCTGAAGTTGTATATCCGCTCTGCTGGGGATAGGAATGACCATTTTTGGTCTGATGGCTGAACCTAATGATAGGCTACCTACGTATCCTTAAGAGGAATCAAGCCAGTCGTAGTTCGGGTACCCTGGAGTGACTATTTTGAGGCGTCAACCTGGTAATGATGGCGTTTTAGGTGCCTCGGACCTTGAAGATGGCGTTTTAGGTGCCTCAGACCTTTGGAGATGATGGCTTTTTAGGTGCCTCGGGCCTTTGGAGATGATGGCTTTATAGGTGCCTCGGACCTTGATTTGAAATGTTTTTCCTTAATGGTTTGGGATGGATGGTCCTTCGGTGGACTTCATTCGTCTGCTGCCGAAGGAGAGGGTGACCATTTTGGTCGGGTGGCTGGACCTAATGATAGGCTACCTACGTATCCTTAAGAGGAATCAAGCCAATCGTAGTTCGAAACGCTGCTGGGGGTTTCGTTGGAGAAAAATCGGGCTTACGTTTTACGGCCGTTGATGATAATGAGGCAAGAAACGGGATTCCGTTAGCTTCGCTGGGGATTTTGTTAGCTTTTGCTGGGGAAATCGGACTTACGTTTTACTGCCGTTGATGATTTTGATGAAAGAAACGGGATTTCGTTATCTTTCTCGGGGAAATCGGACTTACGTTTGACTGCCGTTGATGATTTTGATGAAAGAAACGGGATTCCGTTATCTTTCTCGGAGAAATCGGACTTACGTTTGACTGCCGTTGATGATTTTGATGAAAGAAACGGGATTCCGTTATCTTTTTCGGAGAAATCGGACTTACGTTTGGCTGCCGTTGATGATAATGAGGCAAGGAACGGGATTCCGTTAGCTTCGCTGGGGATTTTATTAGCTTTTGCTGGGGAAATCGGACTTACGTTTTACTGCCGTGATGATTTTGATGAAAGAAACGGGATTCCGTTATCTTTCTCGGGGAAATCGGACTTACGTTTGACTGCCGTTGATGATTTTGATGAAAGAAACGGGATTCCGTTATCTTTCTGAGAAATCGGACTTACGTTGATCGCCGTTGATGATTTTGATGAAAGAAACGGGATTCCGTTATCTTTCTCGGGAAATCGGACTTACGTTTAATACCGCTGATGATTTTGATGAAAGAAACGGGATTCCGTTATCTTTCTCGGAGAAATCGGACTTACGTTTGACTGCCGTTGATGATTTTGATGAAAGAAACGGGATTCCGTTATCTTTCTCGGGGAAATCGGACTTACGTTTGACTGTCGTTGATGATTTTGATGAAAGAAACGGGATTCCGTTATCTTTCTCGGAGAAATCGGACTTATGTTTGACTGCCGTTGATGATTTTGATGAAAGAGACGGGATTCCGTTATCTTTCTCGGAGAAATCGGACTTACGTTTTATTGCCGTTGATGATTTTGATGAAAGAAATGGGATTCCGTTATCTTTCTCGGAGAAATCGGACTTACGTTTGACTGCCGTTGATGATTTTGATGAAAGAAACGGGATTTCGTTATCTTTCTCGGGGAAATCGGACTTACGTTTGACTGCCGTTGATGATTTTGATGAAAGAGACGGGATTCCGTTATCTTTCTCGGAGAAATCGGACTTACTTTTTACTGCCGTTAAGGTTCCTTTGAAAGGGGGTTAACTTTGGTTAACTTTGGTTAACTCCGTTAAGTTAAGGACTAAATTGCAGAGTCCTGAAATTTTAAAGGGCAAAAGGGTCTTTTTGACCCTTCCATTGTGTCCGCGCGGATCAGAACGCGACCTGGACTGGTTTAAAATGAGGGCCAACGCCCTTCCTTCTCCTTCCTCACCCTTTTCCAGTTTTTTGCATTTACGAGAGAGAGAGAGAGAGAGAGAGAAAAAACCGAGGAGGGAATCCATTTTTGGCCAAAAAACCTTCAAAAATCTTCCATTTTCTTTGATTTTCAAGCAATGGAACACGGGGAAGCTGCTATCCAAGGCCAAGGACGCGGTCCGGTTGCCGAGAGGCGATTAGAGCTCGTTCGAATGAGGAGGCATTACACCCTTTCGCAAACGATTGCGGAGGAGCCGTACCCCGATGCATGGCAACATTGGGCTTTTGATCCGAGTCTCCGTACGGTATACTTCGAATCTCTTCATTCTCTTTGTCGATTTTTCATTTGAAATTGATTTTTGGTGATTTTTTTTTCTTTTTTTTTTAGATCCGAAAATTTTGATGTTCTTGGACTTGAAATTTGATTTTGATGCTTTGCATGTTGTAATGAGTATGTGGGTAACCAAAATGTGCATTTTGTTTGGAAGAAAGAATGGGCATTTTGCCATATTTTTTTTTTAAATTCGAAAAATGCAATGAAAATTCGAAAATTATGTTCTTGACATTGAATCTTGAACTTGATGATTTGTATGTTGCAATGAGTATATGGGTAACTCAAATGTGCATTTTGTTTTAAAAAAAAGAATGGGCATCTTGCCATTTTGAAAATTTGCCCAAATCCAGGACGGACTTTTTGTAGAATTCTTGCAATGTGATATGAATGATATGAATGCATTTTTTTGTGAGAGTGTGATTTTCTGTGAAAATGGGACGAATTTTTCGTTCCCTTGATTGAAGGAAGGACTTGTGGAAAAACTGTTTATTTGTGCTATTTTATGAAAAATGGGACGGAGTTTTTACTTCCGTTGACTCGATATTATTGAGATTTTTTTTTATGTATGAATGAATGAATGGTTGTTGAAAATCTTTTCTTTTGTGTAAGAAAAATGGGGCTGAGTCCATTGTATGCCGTTATGCTGTCCGATTTTCTTTCAAAATTTTATGTCTATGATGCATGTGTATGCTCTTTTTTTTTTTTTTTTTTTTAAATGCAATTTTTTTTTTGAAAAATTTTTTTTGAATGCAAAAATTTTTTTTTTTAATGCAATTTTTTTTTAATGCAATTTTTTTTTTAATGCAATTTTTTTTTTGAATGCAAAATTTATTTTTTTTTTGACTCTTTCGTTTTTTTTTTCAATTGCAGGGTGGAGATCGCTTTGTGACGCAGCAGCTGAACAAGATGAAGACTCGAGGATCAGTGGAGTCTGTGGTAGACCCGGACCGGCTTCCGCCTTGGGCCGAGGAGCTTTGATGAGTCCGAGACAGATCGTCATTGGGACCGGGCTGTATGAGTTTATCGAGTGCCTGAGGGGGCTGGTCAAGTTCTCTAAGAACAAGGGCCTGATTTTTGCTTTGGCACAGCATTGGTGGGACGCGACCCACACATTTCATTTTTTTCTGGGGCGAGGCCACGGTTACACCCTCCGATTACGCCGCGACATCGGCCCGTCCTTTAAAGGACGGAGCATCGAGCGGGAGAGACGGCTACAGGATCGGGACCCGCAGAGCTTCGGCTTTACCCCCATTCCCAAAAAGGGGATGGGAATGGAGTATGCCGTGGTCTACAGGAAGATTGTGGAGACCATCGGGAGTTACGAGGCTGGGGACGAGAGAGTGGGTGCGGTGCAGATTGCCAGGGCTTTCTTGTGGTTTGCCTTTTCGAGCACACTTTTTGGACACGCCGAGGGAACGGCGATGTTTGCTTTGCTGAGGAGTTTGGAGGATGTGGAGATGGCCGGGAGGTCTCTTCGGGAGAGGCAGGGCCGGAGCTCTATTTTGCCTTGGATCGGTATAGTCGGAAGGTCAGTCGCCTCTTTGACATGCTTCGAGTTTCCTCCGGAGGTACGAGCTTTCTTTTTGCTTTCTCTCTTTTCTTTAAGCACATATTCCTCATTTTTTTTTTTTGCACCGGATTGATGGGATTTTTCGCTTCGCAGGTAATGGGCTCGAGTTCTTTCACGTCACGATGTGGCGGCACTGACTGAGTACATCGGGCGTATCCGGCCATGCTTTCTTGGTCCAAGTATGCCCTGGAGAAGATAGGTTCTAAGGGGCGCACGACCCTTGGCATGGAGTGCCCGCTTCGACGAGGGCCGAGACAGATGAGAGGATGATATTTTATCCCCTGGACCGCTTCGATGTGGAACAGCTGAAGGGTGCCGAGACATGGACCGTGCAGCGGAGGATTTTGAGGGGCTTGACTTGCGACGTGTATTATCTGGGAGAGAGAGTGACGCGCCAGCATGGCGTGAACTCGCCTTTGATGGCTCCAATGGAGCCTCCCGTCGACATGATGCATCCGAGCGAGAGATCGAAGACCTGGGGCGATTATCGAGGTGGCCAGCACTTCTCGACATTCGTGGCGATTGAGCAGTATCCGGTATTTATCTTGAAGAGGTTGAGGATGCCCCAGGTCCTTGAGAGAGAGGGGGTAGGGATCGTACGGTACCCGCAGACGGACTTTTCATATGTCCAGGATGGGGTCCGATTGAGGGTGCAGATCTCTCAGCCTGAGCGGCTTCCACGAGCTTTTCAGCCTCGTCAGGGTATGAAGGTATGGCTTCTCCTTCCCACCTCTTTTTTTTTTTTTGCTTCTGTCTTTTCCTTTCTTTCCTGTCATCATTTTTCGCTTCAACTATTTCTGACGCTTTTGCTTCCGTGCAGTTTCCGGAGGTGGTCGTGGAGAAGCTGACGAAGCAGGTGATCGGGGCTAAGAGATTCATTAGGAGGATGGTTGCTTGTGGAGCCCCTCAGGCTAGAGCGAGGCGAGCACAGCCGGCGCCTGTCGAGCGGGAGACTTCCCCTGAGCCTTCTGAGTGTTCTTCCGAGACTCCTCTTTCTCCTCTCATAGATCCCAGCGTGGTGCTGCCTTCAGACCACGTCATTCTCGGGGATCCGTATGGGCAGGGGCATGTCTGGCATCACGGTGGGTCTTCTTCACACGTCCAGGAGTCCGACGCATTCACCTTCGGATATGACTTCTTTGCGGATCTTGGTTTGCCGTATCAGAGCGTGCCGGTTGGTCCTGACGAGCCTTCTTCCGGAGACGAGGACGATGATTCTGAGCCCGAGACATTCATGGCTACCGAGGAGGCGGGCCCGAGCCGCAAGAGGGGTCGGGGGAAAGCACCGGCCACCGAGGATTCTGATTGACTTCTGAGATTGATTTCTGGGACTGGGGCTGGGATTGTACTTATTCAGACAGATACATTTTATGCACATTTTTTTTTTGCTTTTCTCTTTTTTTTTTGGAATGTAATAACCTACCTTTTTTTTTGATGTTTTTTTTTAATGCATGTAAATGTTGCATGAGCCCGGTTTTTTGGTAAGGGTGTGAATGTTTGGTATGTGAACTGTTTGGGCAGGCTTTGCACAGGTTTCGAGCAACCGGGATGAAATATTCCTCCGTGGTGCAGCAGTTTGGACTGTTGCAGATTTTTTTCTGGTCGTGGCACTTATGTCCGCGCGGATAGGACAGGAATCTGACACTGTCCTTTAATTTTGCTTCAGATCTGGTTTTCCTTTATTTCAAATTCAAACACCTTCTTCAACCACCAGTTCAAACAGTCATTTTCGGGAAGAAGGAGAGAAAAACCATGGAGAGAATTGTGAGCATGAAAAATCCACCCAAATTATCCCAAAATTCTCAAATGCAATTCTTCACCAAGTTTAAAGAGTGGTGCCGGGAGATTATGCATGAGAGGAGGCCATTCTTTGAAGAAAGGTACAAGATACGATGCTTGTGGTCTCTCAAGGAATTGATTCCGGATTATGATCTTTTGAGAGCTTCTTCCTCATTTTGGGACACTAGAAGGCATGTTTTTTGCTTTTCTTACAATGAAATGGTCCCGACTGTTGAAGAATTTCGGGCTTTGCTTGGTGGTCCTGAGGTGGAGGAGATTGCGATTCCTTTGCCCGGAGGAGCCTCTTTTGTAGACAAGCTGTGCAACCTTCTTCATCTTTCCCCGGAGGAAGCACAAGGTATGATCTGTGGTCCCGATCATTTTAACATTTCTGGTCTCCCTGATAGATTTAGGGGCTTAGGCTTGTTTGACGATGCCTATTGGGATGCCTTTGCACTTTGCGTGTTTGGTACCTTGTTCATGGTGCACTCTTTTGGGATCTGCCATCGAGCTTTATTGGATGTGGTTGTTTACTGTCGCTTGGGCAGAGATGTTGTACCTTTGATCTTGGGAGAGACTTTTCATGCTCTTGACAGGCTGGCTACTGGGAGATGGTATATGCACGGGGGCAGTCCGTTTCTTTTGACCCTGTGGCTGATGGAGCGCTTGGGAGTTCTTCGGGAAACTTCTGATATGATCAAGCCTTGGACATTTGCCAGGAGAGGGGTTTTGGTGGATTTTGATGATCAGGGCTCGTGGGAGCGTTGGATGGCTAGTCGTCGGACTGAAGATACCAGATGGTCGATGCCTCATTGGCGGGTGGAGACTCGGAGAGTGCTTCAGGACGGATCTCCCGTGGTTATGCTTCCGGGGCTTTCTCAGTCCAGCTTTTACATTCCGGCTTTGGTTCTGAGACAGTTCGGTTTGGAGCAGGTTCCTTTGGAGGACTTTGATGACATAGCCACCAGGGTGGTGGCTTCTGCTTCTATGGATGATCCTTCGGTGTTTCCATTTCTTTCCCGAGTATGGAGGTATGACGTCTTTCCTCCTCGGGTTATCCTCAGGCGTCCGAGACCTGTGTTTTTGACCACTTGGTACCTGGATTGGTACGAGAGGCATTTGGGGGAGACTCAGATGGCTATTTTGAGACGGCGTGAGGCCATTGTGGGTGCGGAGGACCTGACAGTTTCGGAGAGGAGGAGGGCCGAGGCGAGGGCCAACCCTCATGACAGGAGCGGAGATGTTGTGACCGACTATGAGGCTTATGTCAAGAGGCAGGAGAGGAGGACTCCTATGCTACCAGCTCGGCTACAGGAGATGAGGGATGATGCTAGGGCCACTAAGGCCCTGACAGAGGCTGGTTTGATAGATCCTGTTCCTATACCAGAGCTTGGTAGGAGGAAGACCGACATTTTTCCTGTTCAGAGGAAGAAGACCCGAAGGGGGAAGAAGAGGGGAGATGCTAGTACGAGCGGCCTAGAGTGACCTCGAGGTTTTCCGAGTATCCCTTTCTTGCCGTAGCAGACACATTAGTTTGATTATGTATTTTAGTTTCTTTTAGCAGGCTGCCAGTTGTAGGAATGAACCGAGCTTAGACTCATCAAAAAGCTTTTAACTGTAATGAATATGTGAATTGCTTTAGAGTTTTTCGAGACGCTTTCATGGTCTGATCAGTGTATTGATGTCGAAGTATGACTTTTATTTGTATTTTAGACCGAACCGTTTCCGGCTGCCTACGTTCCCTTCGGACAAAAGGGCTCAGGTCTCCGTAGTTCGACCCGGTTTTTTTTTTGTTTTTTTTTCTTGTTTTTTGTTTTTTTTTTTTTTTTTTTGTTGTTTTTTTTTGGTGCAACCCTGTTTTTTACCTAGGCCGCCCTTTTCGGGTTTTCAACCTAGTTGGGTATTACTCTTTTAGCACTCTTTCTCTTCTTTTTTTTTTGACTCAGTGTTTTTACGCGTAGTATCTGCGCAGCTTGTCACCATTCACTGGGTGTACAAAAGGATTTCCGTCGAGGTCTGCAAGTTCCATGGCTCCTCCGGAGAAGATCTTTTGGACGATGTATGGCCCGACCCAGATAGGCTCCCATTTGCCAAGCGGGTTGACACGGACCGGGGGCTTCTCTTTTAAAACGAGATCACCTTCTCGGATCTCCCGATGCTTTACTTTCTTGTCGAAGGCTCTGGCCATTCTCCCTTGGTAAGCTCGGATATGTTCCATGGCCTTCAATCGTCGTTCATCTAGCAGGGCCAATTCATCATGGCGACTTTGGAGCCATTCGACCTCATTGATCTGACTTTCCAACAGTACACGGAGTGAGGGGATTTCTAACTCGATTGGGAGTACGGCTTCCATTCCGTAGGTGAGAGCAAATGGTGTTTCCCCGTTGCCTCCGATCGATGTCCTGTAGCCCCAGAGTGCAAGGTGTAGCTTCTCGGGCCAGTCTCAAACTAAGACAGCCATTTTCCGAATGCTGTTTTCCAAAGTCTTGTTTCTTTGCCTCGACGGCTCCGCTTGGTTTGGGGCCCGTAGGAGATGACTTGTGACGGGTTATTCGATTCCGCTGCCACACTGTCGCATTCCCCTTCGAAGTGGGATCCATTATCTCGAGATGATTTCGCCGGCAACCCGTATCTCGCATATGATGTTCTCTTTGATGAAGAGGGCTACTTTCCTTGAGTTGAGGACCTTGTAGGACTTGGCTTCAACCCATTTGGTGAAATAGTCCACGCTACCAGACGAATTTGTGGCCGTTGCTGCCTGGTGGTGTGATTTTGCCTATGACATCAATTCCCCAAGTGACGAAAGGCCAAGGGGTTGTCATGCAGTATAACTCGTGAGGAGGCAAATGATTAAGATTTGAGTACCGCTGGCATTTTTCGCAGCTCTCCTAACGAACCGGATACGCCGGTTTCCATGGAGATCCAAGTACCCCATTCTCGCATGATTTGCATCGTGGCTCGAGCATTCATGTGGGGGCCGCAGTACCACCATGTATTTCTCTCATGAGTTCCGTAGCCTCTTGTCTGCCGATACATCGCAGGAGGGGGCCTTGATAACGCTTCTTGTACAAAGCATGTTTCCCAAAAGAACATAGTGGGAGGCGAGTCGTCCTGTGGCCGAGAGGCTTTTGCTTTGATTCCTTCTTTATATTCCCCATCTTCATTTTTGAAGGAGGCTTCGCCATTCTTCTGTGTATTGATAGATCGCGCGTGTACCGTGGATCACCGGCCGGTTCGGTCTCCGCTTCGATTTCAAAGCAATAAGCGGGGTTTTCTCTTCTCCCGACTCTGAATGGTTTGACAGACTTTCCTTCGGGTATTTCAACGAGGGAGGCTAGTGTTGCCAGAGCATCTGCGAATCTGTTGCGATCTCTGGGCAAGTAATGGAAGCTGATTTCCTTGAATTGAGTTACTAGCTCTTTCATGTAAGTGTGATATTTCTGTAGACCCGGGTCTACGGTCTTCCACTTATTGGAGACCTGGTTGATGATGAGGGTAGAGTCACCGTATACTTCCAACTCTTTGAACCCAGCTATGCAAGCTTCATATTCAGCAGCGTTGTTGGTGACCTCGAAGTTCAATCTAACTGCCATGGGGGTGTGTTCGTCAGTAGGATCGACCAGAAGCATTCCTATTCCGTTCCCCCTTTTGTTTGATGCCCCGTCGAAGAAGAGTTGCCAGCGATTTTCTCCTTCTAGAGCAAAGATTCCATCATCGGGAAATTGAGGTTCAGGTCCTCGGGACTCATCACTTGGAAAATCGGCCAAATGTTCTGCCATTATGCGTCCTTTTACGGATTTCCTTGAAACATAAGTGATGTCGTATTCAGCCAGAAAGAATGACCATTTCGCCAACCTCATAGAGATGGAAGGCTTGTCGAACAGATATTTGATGGGGTCTATCTTTGAGACGAGATGTATCGGGTGAGACTGCATGTAGTGTTTCAGCTTTCCCACTACCCAGACCAAACCTGCGCAAGTCTTTTCACAAGCGAGTAATTGAGTTCGCTTCCCTGAAGCTTTCTGCTCATGAAATAGATGGCGTTTTCGACCTTGAAATCTTTCTTCTCTTGAGCTAGCATAGCCCCAATTCTTTGTATCCAGTGACAGTTAGATATAGCAATAGTGGCTTTTGCCGATGTGGTGGGCAAAGGATCGGGGATTCACGAGGTACGCCTTGATCTGTTCAAAAGCGAGCGGCATTACGGAGTCCATTCTGTAGGCATTTTTCTTCATCAACTTGAAGATCGGCTCGCAGATCGAGGTCGGTAATTTACAAAGCGACTTATGTATTGCGGTCTTCCCATGAAGGATTTCACTTACGTCGAGTGTCCTGTGGCTTCATTTCAACTATCGCCTTGATTTTCCGAGGTCTACTTCAATTCCCCGTTCTGTCACCATATATCCTAGCACCTTGCCTCGTCTTACACCGAAGGTGCATTTGGCCGGATTCGATCTCATGCTTTGTGGTCTCTGAGGCGGCCGAAGAATTTTCTCAAATCAACAAAGTGCGCCATGATCCTCCTGGAGTGTATTATCATGTCGTCCACATAGACCTCAATTTCTTTGTGGATCATGTCATGGAACAAAGTCAGGCTGCCCTGCAGTACGTAGCCCCAGCATTCTTTAGCCCAAATGGCATGACCGTGTAGCAGTATGTGCCCCAAGGGGTCGTGAAGGCTGTTTTGGCTTGATCTTCTTCCGCCATTTTGATTTGGTTGTAACCGGCAAAACCATCGACGAAGGACTTAACCTCATGGTTGGCTGTGGAATCCACCAAGATGTCGATGTTTGGCAGGGGGAAATCATCTTTTGGACTGGCTTTGTTCAAGTCTCTGAAATCTACGCAGCACCGGATCTTTCCATTGCCCTTGGTCACCGTTACTATGTTGGAAAGCCATGTAGGATATTCAATGACCCTGATGAACCCTGCTCTGAGCATCTTTTCTATCTCTTCCTTCACTTGTAGGGACCATTCGGGCTTAATTCTTCTTAGTTTCTGCTTCACTGGCTTGACTTCCGGGTCAAGCGGTATCCGGTGTTCAACTATGGAAGGGTCGAGGCCTGGCATATCTTTATAGGACCATGCAAACACATCCACAAATTCTCTTAGCAGTTCAATCAGAGAGTCCCTTTCAGTCCCTTCGAATAAACTACCAATCTGCATCTCTTTAGGCTCTTCCGCAGTTCCCAAATTCACACTGGTCAAAACCTCTTCGGCAGCTTGGGCCCGATTTTCCTCTTTTCGAACAACCTGCTTAAAGATTTCTTTGATATATTGTTCATTTAATGTGTCTGCTTCTTTATCTAGTGAATCATCATTAACTGTTTTTAAGTCATTAGTTAATTTATCATTAGTTAAAGTGGCAATCAAGGGATACTCAGAAAGGTTCGTCATTTCATTGAGAATAAAAGGGAATACAGTATTGGCTACAATTTCGTAGTCTTCAGGCGTGAGGCCATCGGACGACTCGGAAGACTCAAACTCAACAATGAGAGACTCGGAGGACTTTACAAAGGTTGACACAAAGGGACGGGGGACCAATCCAAGCTTGGTGATCATTTCTTCTTTGGTCGCGGACGGGCCTGAGAGAGTTTCCCAATTCTTTAGCGGCATTACTGTCAGTGACCTCATGACTCGGGGGTTATCTTGTTTCTGTTTTCCTTCCTCAGTCACTGCTATCATCTCTTCGTCTGATCCAGGATCAATTGTGTCCGGCGCCTGAAAACTGAGCACATGAATGTAGGGATCTTCTACCGCATCCTCAATTCTGGAGAATTCCAACTCGTCACAATCTGACCGCTCAATACAGATGTAAGGACGTATTGCGTCTTGGTGTGCTGCTGGAAAAATCTCATGTCCCATGCTCGAGCGGAAAGGCTTAGCGGGTAGTTCTTCGAGGAGGACGTCCCATACGATGTTCATACATTTGAGTCGAGTCTGCCGGTACTTGTCGACTTTTATCATGAAAATCTCTTCGCTTGGCGAGGCCAGAGAATGGGTTTGAAGAATGCTGACAAATCTCTGATTGGAGACTGGAGGCTTGTGTGCTCGTATCATGGCAGTATTCAGTGTTTCTTTCTATTCTTCCTCCAAATGTTGGAAATGGCAATTGATCTTGATGAATCGAACCGCTCTGAGGTCTCGCCCGCTGAGTTCGTTGACATAGTTGGCATCACCGGATTACAGGGGATTCGATGAGACTTGCCCCGATAGTCCCTTGGTCGATTCGGAGGAGGTAGCCCCGGTGTCTGGCTACGAGCATGCTTGGCGACGGTCTCGGCTTCGTTCCCCATAAGGAAACTGTCACCCCTAATGACTTCAAGGTCCCCCTGCCGGTTAATGAACTTGACACATTGATGGAGAGTGGAGGCTATGGCTTTTATGTGGTGTAACCAAGGGCGCCCTAGCAGAGCTGTGAATTCAGATGGGATGTCCATTACATGGAATTTTGCCGGCACCATTTGGGTTTCGTACCAGAGTTCCAGAACCACCATCCCCAAGATGGGACGAGACGTGCCATCATATGCCTTGATTGACCGGGTAGATGGGATCATGTGCCTTTCATTGATGCGTAGGGCCCTCATCATGCTGAGGGGAAGGACGTTAACGACTGATCCATTGTCCACCAATACCCCTGGGAGTGATACGGTGTTGAGCCGAATAGTGATGTACAAGGCTTCATTGTGTTTGGAGACATTTCTTGGCAGATCTTCGTCGCAGAAGGTGATCATGCTACCATATAGGCGGGGATCATAGATTTGGTGCTTGTCTGGAGAAAGAGAGTCATCAAGCCAGTCACTTCGTGCCTTTTTCTTGCGAGGTAGAACCTTTGCTGAAGCCCCTGGGTTATACTGAGGTCGTTTGTGGCGGTTGCCATCCCCAGTCAGCATATTAATTGAGTGAGAGCGCCAAACTGGTGTTGGTTTTTCTTTATCGCCATGCTCTCGGGAGCTGGACAAACTGAATCTTGGCTGACCCCGCGGGGGGTTAGACTTTTGATTGGTAGTAAAATCACGCAGATCTGCAGTATTCTGGTGTCTGAAGGTCTCAATTCTATCGCTGGCAAGGCTTTTCGGCTTTTCTACCCCTGTTTGCTTTGGGGAAGACTGGCTGGAGTAGAGTACATAGTAATCAAATCCCCCAGATGGCTCTCCGAGCGTACCCACACTGGTATCACCGCCCTCGAACCTCTCTTTCAATTTTTGCTGGGAGGAAATTTTCTTCTTCTTAGGAGGACGGTCCTCGTGTATCCAGTCCTGATAGTCCCTTTCAAGGCAGTCGGGGCAGTCACAGATGTCCCACCAAATGTGTTCTACGGCTGGTGGTGGATTTGGGATCTCAGGTTGAGGCGGAAGTCTTTGGAATGACTTTGAGGTGAACTGGTCCGGGGAGATCTGCTGTTGGGCTCATCTGGAAGCGAATGGTTGGACTCTGTCGGGTAATGAGAGGTATTAAGAGCCAGGGGAACAGACACATGTTTGTCCTTCAGGGGAGCCCCAGTCAGTTGGGAGATTGTTAATGTCCCGAAACGACGTGTGGCCTCTTCAATCCAGGCTTGCTGTTTGTTCTGGCGTTCCTCAAGAGCTTTGATGGATGACCATATTTCCTCCACTGTTTCCCGATCTTCATTACCCATGCTGATATCTGCGGGATCAGTATCATTCTGAGAGGGGATAACAGACGGTATGCCGAACTCTTTCGTTCCTGACTGCTTTTGGAATGGTGGCCCTTTGGATTGCTGTTTGGGGGCTAATTGCCCTGTAAGTCGACGGGCGGGAGTCCCGGCGGTGGAGACATAGGAATCTTGGGGTAGCATCTTGATACATCCAGGATGATTAAGAATGGGAGGAGAACTTTCTTCCTTTTTTGCGGTAAAAGTGCCATCGGAATTGAGACTGATAGTCAAACCATGACTTGCGACAACCCCCAGAAGCTCGTCAATTTGAGCCTTATGTCGAAGTCTCATCTGTTCTACCAACTGGATCCAATGCTGGTCTGTCTGAGGGATTTTGGAGGACGGAGCGGTATTGTCCATATCATTATCGGCTGATGCAGACATTCTGAATCCCGGAGTTGGAACAAACGGCGAAGCTGATGATGCGCTTGACTCTTTCCAACTAATCAAACGGTGACCCGGTGTCCGGAACCAACCTTTGTGAGGAGCTGCGGGGGGAAAGACACGAGGGTTCAGATGTCTGGGAATGAAGGAGGGAAGGTGTTTGGGCTTTGGGCTCATGCAACATGCAGTTATTTGTTTTTGTTTACTTAAAACATGTTTTATTAACCTAATCGGTTGGAAAAGATTGCTCTTCTTTTTCGCAAACTACTCTGGATCCTGGATCAGTGGGCCCCGTCACTACGTCTATAAGCCCCTCGTATTCCACCTGTATTTCGACCTCCAGGATGGACAGCCCCGGGCGAGGGTCCTATAGGGCAAGCGGGTCCCACCGACCGAAAGAAAAACGATCCTAAAAGTCTGGCGGGTAATCGAGTCTTAACGAGCATTCGATGTAAATTACGGACAAAGCTGACGTCAAAGTCAAGATCATGTCCGAGGGCTCGACAAAAAGTCGGCATGATTTGGACTGATAAATGTTCACGATTGATCTTGATTTGTTGTCAATTAGGCCGTAATTAGGCATGGAATAATCGTTAATTCTTGATGACTCAGTGTCATGCTGGGAGTCAGTGTATAATTTGTGCCAGTCAGAGTCAAAGTCAAGGCGCCAGTCAACATCTGGTCAAAGTCCGTGACGGAAAACCGACAGGACTTCGACTGATTAGGATCCTGAAAGATATTGACTTGGTATGCCGACTAAGGCTTGAAAGGAAAGGTCTATACACAGACAGGGCATGACACAGACCAGACTAAAAACCAACCGGGTCTCGGACAAAGTGTGTCACGGACAAGTGCATGGTCGACACGAGGCTCCATGGGATGTTTGGGTAGTCCCGTGCTTGCACCGAGAGGCGTAATAAGACCAAACGGGCCGCGACAGGGATTTTCCCGGATTAGGGACGTAGTGTGCAGTGTAAGGTCACGTGCGCGTAGTGTGCAAGCAGTCTATCTTCTTTTTCTGAGTAAAATAGAAATTTTTCATGTGTCTTAAAAAGTATGATGCATGATTTTTTTTTGAAATTTTTCCTTTTTTTTGAAACTCTTTTTTTTTTTTGAAATTCTTTTTTTTTTTTTAAAGTAAATGCACACATAAGCACATAATTCAAAATCCGAGGCAACGGGTCCAACAGTCAAAATTTTGACTTTTTCGAGGCGGCCAAAACAATACGAAAATGTGAAAAATCAACACACACCACAAATGATTTTAAATGCCGGGACGGAAGCTTGACCCTCAAAAGCTTTTTTTTTTTGAAAACAATGACACCGGTACGTGGGATTGTTAAACCACAATTTATCCCCGACTCGTGTTAGGAGGCGATAACGGGAAGTTTAATGGTTTCCACCAATATACCAAATATCATTTTTTTTAAATAAAGCTTATTTGTCCCCAGCGGAGTCGCCACTGTGACGATGTTGAGTTCCAATTTTCCCGAAAGATCTTGTGTTTTTCTTTTCTTTTGAAAATCAAACGGAAAAAACACGGAGTCGCCACGCCATTTTTGTTTTAAGGGCCAAAACTTTGAAAAATTCCCGAGATTAGAGATTTGGGTTCGGAGGTCACGTTACACGCCGGGAAGAACGTTAGTGTTCACCCGGAATGCCTCGTAAAACGAGTCTTCCAAGCTTAAAAACCATTTGTGTGTGTGTGTGTGTGTTTTGACCAAAATAAGTTGAAACTGAAAAGTAAAAATTGGGAACTCTTTATTAGACTTTGAACAAATCCCATGATTTTTGATGTGATTTTTGGGCTTAGTTTTGGGACTCAAAAGATTTTTTGAAGTTGAAAACCAATTCTGCCAGAATGAAAAAGGCAGTGGACACTTTATTTTAAAATGGGTTTAAGGGCTTAAAAATCTCAGAATATGGGAAAGTCCGAGAATAAAAATTGTTCAAAACACCTTAAATAAGGTTTCTGTAAAAGAAGTTTCCCATTTGGAGTTGATTTGGTAGACCAAAACCTTCTGGAAATCTCAGATATGAAATCTGGACTTCCAGAGACTGAAGAACTGACTTTTAAAAGAAAATTTGAAAAAGGGAGTTTTACTCACGCAAAAAATAAAGTAAAAATATTTCTGGAAATACATGGATGTTGGCTACAAAAAGTGTTTTGTAGTAAACACCAAATTCCAAGTTTCTGTAATTCCAAAAAATTAGACCATGGACAGAGGTCTTAGAAAATTGCTACTGGACAGCAACTTTCTTAAGAAGAAAAACATGATTTTAAAGGGGATTTGGCATCCATGCTTGTCCCTATTTCCTTAGGCTTTGATTAGTGATCACTTAACATTTTAGTGGTGAATCAACTATATCAAGCCATCCTTAGGGTACATTAGGACTAAGCACTTCATTTGCTTGGGAAGGGGAATTTTATCCTTTGAAAATGAAGATTTGATGTATGAAAATGGTTTTTAGGGTTTTGAAAACATGTTTGCAAGTAAGTAAAAACACTTTGAAAGCAATGTTGATCCTTGTAGAAGATCAACCATGGAGATGAACTTCCATGGTGATCTTCTTGGATCTAGGGCAAGAAGATGAACAAACTACATTTTGGAGTTTGAAAATGCATGCATGGATGAGAGAGATTTAGGGTAGGGAGAGGGAGGTTATACCTATCTTCCCTTGTGTTTGTGTTTGAGTGGATTCAAGACTTGAAAGTGTTTAGGGCTTGTGATTAGAGTTGGTCAAAGAGAAAACAAGTAGATAACAATGAAGTCCTCTATGTTTTCTCTCTAATCCTCCTCCTAAGGGGTGATTTGAGCTTGGGTTAGTGTATGTATGAGAATGATTTGAAAGTATTTTGAGTGAGTGGGATTTGGGAAAGATTGAAGAGAAAATGGTGGCAATTCAAGTGAATTCCCACTGTTTTCTCCCTATTTTTCGCCAAGGTGCAGTTGCAAAATGTGTTGTGGCTTCTCATTTCTGTGACTGAAGGCCTCAATTTATAGCCCTCTGAAAATGGCATTATCATCCACGCGAACAAGACCAGAAGCGTGCACTGTTCATTAAATGCAGCTCCAGGCTTTGGACACAAGGAATATTTTTTTTTAAAATTCAAATTAGGCAGCCAGTTTTTGTTCCAGCAGCTTCTATTTTTGGTTTTTGACCATTTCTTTTGCTTTTTTGATTCTTTTCCTTGGTTTATCTTAAAATGGCAATTCCTAATCTACCCTTGCTTGGTTAAAAATGTTAGAAATTGTTAGAAATATTAGAAATGTTAAGACTTTCGTTAATTTTCTAACGAAAATACTAACAATTCAAATTGGAGCACTTACACTGCTCCATCAAAGAACAGTTGCCATAGATTTTCGCCTTCGAGTGCAAAGATTCCCTCGTCTGGAAATTGTGGTTCAGGGCCTCGAGCCTCGTTGGTTGGGAAATTAGCCAGTTGTTCAGCCATTGCCCGTCCCTTGATTGACTTTTGGTTCACGTACTTGATGTCAAATTCCGCTAGGAAGAAAGACCATTTGGCGAGCCTCATTGACAGAGATGGTTTGTCGAAGAGGTATTTGACTGGGTCCATTTTGGACACCAAGTGTACCGTGTGCGACTGCATGTAGTGCCGTAATTTTCCGACAACCCATACCAGAGCTGCGCAGGTTTTCTCGAGGGCTGAGTAGTTGAGTTCGCTGCCTTGAAACTTTCGACTGATGAAGTAGATTGCGTTCTCGACTTGTGACTCTTTCTTTTCTTGACAGAGCATGGCTCCAACTGCGGTGTCGGTCACAGTTAGGTATAGCAACAGTGGCTTCTCCTCGTGGGGAGGACAGAGAATCGGAGGGCTCACAAGATATGCCTTTATTTCCTCAAAGGCATCTTGGCATTCTGAGTTCCATTCGATGTCGGCGTTCTTCTTCATCAGTTTGAAGATTGGCTCGCACATGGAGGTCAATTGGTTGACGAAGCGGCTGATATACTGCAGGCTGCTGACGAACGTCGAAACGTCAAAAATAAAGTTCCAACTCAACTATCTACAAGTTATTTGTAAATAGGGTAAGTCGGGTCGAACCACAGAGACACGAATTTAAAGTGTAGGAATTATTGCTATAACAAAAAGTTGGTAAAGTGAAGGATTTGTTGATTTGTTTGAAACTAAGATGGTTGCCAAAAATTACGTAAAAATGATTATAAAAAATTTTTATAATGAGGAGACAATTCCCGGAATTGGTTTCACAAATTATGCTCAAGTTTCACAATTCATCAATCAAAGTGCACTTGGGGTTTTGTTCTTACAAAAGTATGATTGGGACACTTTGGCGGGTGATTTGCAATCAAGTGTTTCTAACTAATCTATTCCCTTGGCCCGTTCATCAATTAGTTAGAAACCCATTTTAGAACTTAAGAACAATGCAAGAAAACCACAATTCTTATGAATCTTTTGGCGGAGATTCAATGAATTGTTACTACCAAGCCAAGACTAATTTCAATTGTAAATTTGGCGGTTCACAATTGAAATTCTAAATAATTCAAGAACAATTATTTGATCAAGACAATAGTTCTAAAATTCCATTGAAAATAACTTGATAATCCCAAGTACCACAAAGATAAAAATGAAAAGTAAAACTTAAAACATAAAATGTTACCTCCAATTCCAAGAACTAAGAAATTAGCTATCCATGAAAAAGAAGAACACCAAGGAAATTCTAAAGAAATTCTGCATAAGTTCTAAAGAAAAGACAATGACTCTCTACTTATATAAGTCTCTCAAAAAAAACTGAAAAAAAAACAATAATAAAAAAAATAAATAAACCATGTTCTCCAAAAACCACTGCTGCAATTAATCCTTCATTAACAATCATAAACAGCCACCATTAATAGAAATCATCATTTCCCATTAATGCCAATCCGCCTGTAACCATTCTGCAAAACGCCTCGTGGGCGGTCGCCCACTTCACCCCTGGGCGGTCGCCCAGTGCTCCAGAAACATTTGTCTTCACAACTCATACTTGTGAGCGGCCGCCCACACTGCACTGCACGGTCGCCCACACTGGCAGAAGGTTCAAGGCTTCAACATTTTTCCTCCTGAGCGGTCGCCCATAAGAACCTGAGCGACCGCCCACCTTGGCAGACTGTTAGGCCCATTTTCTTTTCTTCCTTCCGGCCCAGCTACTTGAAATGGCCCAATTTCCATCCTCCTTTTCATTCTTGCATTAGCCCAGCTGCTTTCTTCCACTACAATTGCCTTGGTTTTGTCCCACTTATAACTTGATTCAACCCATAATTGCATCATCTCAATTTTCCACTTGATTTATTCACAATTGTTCCCAATTTCCAAACTTGAACCACTGAAACTAAAGACACTAAAAACATCCATTAAACACACAAAACTTAAGGATTAAGCAAATAGTAAGTTCAAAAAGTAGTCAATGGATGAGTGTAAAACTCACTCATCAAATACCCCCAAACTTAGCCATTTGCTAGTCCTCGAGCAAACACTAAAACAAACTAAACACAAAAACAACTAAACGAACAAAAATTAAAAGCAAACTACTCTAACAAATAATCAACTATGTCCCTCCATTCTTGCGTTCCACAATTGCATAAATCACAAAATACCATCAACCGCAGGATAAGATTTTCTACAATGCAAGTATCAATATTTTTTCCATTAATTGTAAAATATTACTTAACCATTATAATTACACCATAAATCTCTTTATGCAAGAACATCTTTCTCTTTTCTCACAACCACGATTCATTTTTACAAAGCTAAGTACACCAACCATCATTTATTTTATTGACTCTATTTACCAAGCAACAACACTTTTTAGACACCAAACATGAATATTCCCATGAAATAATTACACCCCCCCAACTTGATCATTTAAGCACACTTTAAAATCTACTACCGTTCAAGTAGGGAACACTGTAGCAGCGAACTCCATGCCCCTAATACTAAGTAGAGATTTATTTAAAGGCTTTGAGAGTTAGCCATTTCGGTATCGAGCTTGATACGGACCATCACGGCGGTAAAGCTCTTCCTCCATAACGCTACTGCATACCCAGAAATCTGGTTAAGCTAGAATAACCCCTAACCAATTAATCTACGCGTCTGGAGGTTTCACCGAGTATACATTGCATTGCCATTGCTCTCATTTTTATTTTATTTTTTTTTCCTTTTCTTTTCTCTTTTTTTTTTTTTTTCAAGATCACAAGGGGGGGTACCAATCACAACCAAGGAATACTCATCACAAGACTTGCCTAATGTTGCTACATTGATAAACAAATTCATTAACTCAAAAGATGATGGTGTACTCTAAACTTTATAAAAAATGAATCAAAATTATCATCAAAGAGCATATTTTCACAAGTGCACCAAACTACAACTAAGAGATTTATGATTCAATTATAACTCTTAAGTAATATACCACAATTAACCAAAAAATATACCAACTTGCATATACATATTCACACCCAAATTATCCTTCCTAGCGGTCACAATCCATCACATGCAATTAGGGGAACACCAAGAATGTTAATGATTATATACAAAAAAGGACATAGCTAATTATTATTTTTTCTCATTTTTCAAATTTTTTTTCCTTTTTTTTTTTTTTTCAAAACAGTAAATTCTAACTAACATGTGACAAGCATATACAAACAACCAAGTACCCCACACCCCCAAACTTAAAATATGCATTGTCCCTAATGCACAAAATAAAAGAAAGGATAGGGGTACCTTCAACCACCAAATTATCTCCAGAATTGGTCCCACGGACCCACCGAGCCACTTCCGCTCGAACCGGTGCCATAGTCTTTGCTTTGCCTGCCGTTGTTCTTGCTCTTCTTGCGCCTGCTGCGCCTCCCAAGAACCCCATCCTCTCATCTGCTCAGGTACGATATTGCGGCGGCTGGGTATGGAATGTGCCGAGGCGGTGGAGGAGGAGGAAGCCTGTGCCTCATCTCCTGGAACATCTCTCGATTGCGCATCCTCCATACGCTGCCTCCACATACTAGCAGCATAAAACTCCTCAGTAGCCATAGACTGCAGCTGTCTCTGGCTCTCCTCCATACCCACCAACCGCTGATCCATCACATCATAATGCCCCCGGAGCTACCTGATCTCCTCGGATAACGCATCCACATGGCCTCCCACATAGTAGGCCGCCTCCGTTGGAGTGAACTGCTGTTCCTCCATCTCATCATCCTCCTCATTCCCTCTCACTCCTCTCGAAGATCCTTCACCCGGCTGCAACTGAGCATGCCCCTTAATAGTCAGGGACCTCTTACTAACCGCTGTCCCGCTTGACACAATATCTCTAACAATCCGCAACCGAGGAAAACTCACTCCCCTACTCTCTATCAAACCAGATATCAACAATGGGAAACTGAAATTGCAACGCCCAATTGTTTTAATGGTGTTTACAATTTCCTTGGATATCGCCAATCCGGTGTTGAATCTTTGACCGGACAACACCACGGTCATCAACAGTGCCCTTCTCCAATGCACATCATTATAATGTGAAGTAGACATAATACGCTCGCAAATGAATCTATGCAAAGCGCGAATCCTCAAGTCCATGTCCCTAGCCTTCTTCACATTCCCGTTCCTCAATAGCGTCACATCAATATTTACAAAATAAGGCTCCAACATGTGAAGGTTCCCCGCCACATTCAATTCCATGATCTTCGCACTATTGTAATAGTCGCAAGCACTGTTTTCATGCCCAGGCGCTTCCATCCTATAGTATCCATTGATATCCTCACCATTGTAATACACATTTGTTCCCCTCACCCAACCACACTTCCTTGTTTGCCCTGCCTCAAACGCATTTGCGTAAAATTCCCGAACCAACAATTTTGAACCTCTATTGGTTGGGCGGCTTGCTAAGTTACCCCAACCATATCTAGCAAAGATGTCATCCAACCCAAGTTCATTGGGGTTAAATTCATTTTCTACAGAAAATCCCTTATTTGCATATTTGTCAAAAAACGTCTTTGCTTTACCCCCAATAAACTTCGTTGCATCAAACTCAACTACCGGCTCCGGAGCGGGAGCATTTCTTTGTCTAGACATTTTTTTCAATATAATCACAAATTCCGCAGAGAAAGTATTAAAGAATATTGAAGTGAAAATCTTACTTTGCCGGAACAGTCACCGGAGTTCGCCGGACTTTGACCGGAATCTCGCCGGAGTTGAAGAAGTCGACTGAGAAGAACAACCCTTCCTTGCACAATGAGTATCACAGGAACCCTTTTCTTTTAAACTCCAAAATCAAGCCTTTTGCAACTTTCTTCACCACTTGCAATATTTCAAAATCTTTTCAAGATTCTTGGCAACAATGGTGGAAATTGGGTTCAAATCCTTGGTTTAAGAGGTTGGGTATGGTATGGGAAGACGAATTATGGAAGAAAATTGGGAGATTTGAGTGTTTGGGGAGAGAAATCTTAGAGAGATGAAGAGAGAGGGGCGGTGGTTTAAGAGAGATAAAGAGAGGGTATTTGAATTTTTGAGGAGAGAGAGAGTAAATGAGGGGCTGCTGGTAGGGTTTTAAAATTTGTAACGCCTGATTCGCCTTGTGGGCGGTCGCTCACCCCATTCTGGGCGGTCGCCCACCTGTCCAGAAACATCAGCCTTTTAACAACTTCAATGTGGGCGGTCGCACACACAACCCTGGGCGGTCGCCCACCTGTACAGCAGTTCCTCTCTTTTTGTTCCACCAGCATGGGCGGTCGCACACACCATCTCAGGCGGTCGCCCACATGTCCAGAAACTCCACCTGTTTTCTCAAACCACCCATGGGCGGTCGCCCTCAACACCATGGGCGGTCGCCCACATGTCCAGTGGAATATTTCCTGGCCAGCTATCTGCACAACACCAAGCAAGCAAACACCAAGCATAATATCCATTGATACATTACAATTCGACCCATATTTTGACCGCACTTTCGCTGCCTACGTCCCCATTGATGTGGGCGGACTACCCAACAACAATAGGCTCAGGTCACCGTAGTTCGAAACGTTCCCGAAATAAAAAAACAAAGTTTTTTTTTTTTTTTTTTATATATAAAGCAAACAATAAAATGAAAATAAAATGAAAACTAAAACTCTCTACCCCCAAACTTAATGATTACTTTGTCCTCAAAGTGATGAAAACAAAGAAAAAATTAAATTTAAGGGTACTACAACTCACTACTTACCTTGGGTTGCCTCCCAAGCAGCGCTTTTGTTTAACGTCGTTAGCTAGACGGACTGACTTTCTCAACGCTTACGGATCCTTCAACTCGATCCACTCAACATCCTTCGACCCCGAAACTCCATCCAAATAAGGCTTCACTCTTTGTCCATTGACCTTGAACCTATTGTTTGTAACCGGATTCACCAATTCCACGGCTCCATGAGAATATACATTCACTACTTCAAACGGACCACTCCAACGAGAACGTAACTTTCCCGGGAAAAGCTTCAATCTTGAATTAAACAATAACACCTTGCTTCCCGGAATAAGCTCCTTGTGCAAAATCTTTTTGTCATGGTACCTTTTTGTTCTCTCCTTGTACAACCGGGAGTTCTCATATGCCTCCAACCGATGCTCTTCAAGCTCATTCAAATGAAGTAACCTTTGCTCACCGGCTAGTAGCAAATCCATATTCAACTCCTTGATTGCCCAAAATGCTTTATGCTCTATCTCCACCGGCAAATGACAAGCTTTCCCAAAGACTAGCCGGTAAGGACTCATTCCAATTGGCATTTTGTAGGCGGTACGGTACGCCCACAATGCATCATTTAACCTCAAGGCCCAATCCTTCCTGTTTGGCTTCACCGTCTTTTCAAGAATGGCCTTTATTTGCTTGTTACTCACTTCCACTTGCCCGGAAGTTTGGGGATGATACGCGGTTGCAACCTTGTGATTCACCCCATACTTCTTCATGAGTGCTCCAAAAATTTTGTTACAAAAGTGAGAACCACCATCACTTATAATCGCCCTTGGAACGCCAAACCTACTAAAAATCACATCTTTGACAAACTTGACAACAATATTAGCATCGTTAGTCCGGGTAGGAATTGCTTCCACCCACTTTGACACATAATCCACCGATACTAAAATGTATTCAAAACCACATGAAACAACAAAAGGACCCATAAAATCTATGCCCCATACGTCAAACAAATCCACAACCAAGTTATTCGTGAGAGGCATTTCATCCCGCTTACCAATGTTACCGGTTCTTTGGCACCTGTCACAACTTTTACTAAACATGTATGCATCTTTAAAAAGACTTGGCCAAAAGAAACCCGATTGTAACACTTTTTGCGCGGTTTTCTTTCCACTAAAATGACCTCCACAATGCAATTCATGACAAAAAGAAAGAACATTTTGTTGCTCATTTTCATGAATGCATCTACGAATAACCATATCGGGACCATGTTTAAACAAATATGGGTCATCCCAATAATATTGCTTAACCATTGACAAAAATCTTTTCCTTTCTTGTCTTGAAAAACCTGGATTTAGAATCCCTGTAGCCAAAAAATTTACAATGTCGGCATACTAAGGTTCACAATCCTTAACAACAAACAACTGCTCATCGGGAAAATTTTCATTCAAGGGAATTTCACTCACACATCCCTTTTCAAGTCTAGACAAGTGATCCGCCACAACATTCTCACAACCCTTTTTGTCTTTGATGGAAATATCAAATTCTTGTAAAAGCAACATCCATCTCAACAATCGGGGTTTGGCATCTTGTTTGGAAAGCAAATAACGTAATGCAGCATGGTCCGAATAAATAATCACTTTAGATCCTAGCAAGTAAGAACGGAATTTTTCCAAAGCAAATACCACCGCCAAGAATTCCTTCTCGGTTGTAGTATAATTCAATTGAGCATCATTTAACATTCTACTTGCATATTGGATCACATGTGACTTTTTATCAATTTTCGACTCCAAAACCGCACCCACCGCAAAATCGGATGCATCACACATTATCTCAAAAGGTTGAGTCCAATCCGACCCACAAGAATAGGGGTCAAGTCAATTTCTCCTTCAACAAATTAAAAGAATTGAGACATTCTTGGTCAAACACAAATTCCGTCTCTTTAGCAAGCAAGTTCGTTAACGGCTTACAAATTTTAGAAAAATCCTTTATAAAGCGCCGATAAAAACCCGCATGACCAAGAAAGCTACGAATTCCTTTAACATTTGTTGGCGGAGGCAATTTAGATATTATCTCAATTTTTGCCTTGTCAACTTCAATCCCTTTTCTTGAGACCAAATGACCCAACACAATTCCATGCTTAACCATAAAATGACTCTTTTCCCAACTTAAAGTTAAATTGGTATCACAACATCTTTTAAGAACCAAAGTCAAATTATCTAAGCATGCATCAAATGAATTACCATACAACGAAAAATCATCCATAAATACCTCAACAAACCTACCAATCATCTCGGAAAAGATCGACATCATGCACCTTTGGAATGTAGCAGGAGCATTGCATAAACCGAAGGGCATCCTCCGATATGCAAATGTTCCAAAAGGGCATGTAAATGTGGTCTTTTCCTGATCTTCCGGAGCAATGGAAATCTGATTATAGCCTGAAAAACCATCTAAGAAACAATAATATTCTTGACCAGCTAGCCTCTCTAGAATTTGGTCAATAAATGGCAAAGGAAAGTGATCCTTTCTAGTCGCCGCATTAAGTTTTCGGTAATCGATAACCATGCGTTGACCAGTGACCATTCTAGTAGCCAAATTTTGACGAACGTCGAAACGTCAAAAATAAAGTTCATTATCCTCATTCTTAACAACAGTAATCCCAGACTTTTTAGCAACCACATGAACAGGACTTACCCACTTACTATCGGAAATAGGATAGATAATACCCGCATCCAACAGTTTCAAGACTTCTTTTCTTACCGCTTCAAGCATGTGAGGATTCATCCTCCTTTGATTCTGCCGGACTGGCTTGGCATCATCCTCCATATGGATTTTGTGCATACACATGGTTGGGCTAATTCCTTTTATGTCAGTAATGCTCCAACCAAGTGCGGACTTATGTCGCTTCAACACATCCAACAACCTTCTTTCCTGCAATTCTGTTAAGTCCGAAGCAATAATAACAGGCAAAGAATCATTTGCACAAAAAAAAGCATACTTTAAGCTAGATGGAAGTTGTTTAAGATCTAACTCGGGAGGAGAGACAATAGATGGCAAATGCTTAGGATTAAAATTACCTAAAGATTCTAAAGGAACCTTTTCGCATTTCCTCCATAACATCCATCTCAGCAAGAATGGCCCTCGCCTCATTTCGATCAAAAACACCTTCCATAACTAACTCATCCACAAACTCAGAAACAAGAGAGCCCTCAACATCATGCTCAAATAACACAGAAGTTTAAGCAACAGCACAACATAAACACTCATTAACCTCATATGGCTTTTTCATGGAATCAAAGATAGAGAAATTAACAATTTCATCCATGACAGTTAAAGACAAACTTCCATCTTTCACATTAATTATCGCATCCGCGGTAGCCATAAAAGGTCTCCCCAACAAAATAGGGACATCATTCACATCTTTAGCATCTCTCTCCATATCAAGAACCACAAAATCAACCGGGATAATTAGTTTATCAACTTGAACTAAAACATCTTCTACTATTCCCTTTGGATATTTGACCGAACGGTCCGCAAGTTGCAAGGTCATAGTAGTAGGTTTTAGTTCACCCAACCCAAGCTCCACAAACAAAGAATAAGGCAACAAGTTAATGCTAGCTCCTAAATCTAACATTGCCCTCACTTTCTTAGAGTCCCCCAAAGAAATCATCACATTAAAACTACCGGGGTCTTTAAGCTTAGGAGGCAAATTCTTTTCAAAAACAGCACTAACTTGGTCCGAAATCACAATTTTTTCGTTCGGGGCATACTTTCTTTTATTTGTGCTCAATTCCTTGAAAAATTTAGCATAGGAAGGAATATTTTTAATTACATTGAGCAAAGGCAAATTTACATTCACCTTAGAAAGCATGTCATACAACTCTTTAAATTGTGTTTCGACCTTATTCTTGACCAATCTACCGGGAAAAGGGACAGGAGGCACATAAGGCTTAAGAGGTGGAGTTGGAAGTTTCTCCTCGGGAGTCACTTCAACTCGTTCCTCGATCACCACTTCATTCTCATGTATATTGTTATCATCTATAGGAGAAGGAGAAGAGTGTACCTCCTGAAGAGTCTTACCACTCCTCAGGGTAACGGCCTTTGCTTGTTCCGGTTGACTCGGTAGTGTACCCGGATTGTGCTTTTGGAGTGCCTCGGCAATTTGACCCATCTCGATTTTCGAGCTTTTTCAGTGGAAGCTTCTTGGTTCCCCATTCGCTTGGTCCATGATCACCTCGATTCCGTTGAGCGGCTTGAATGAATTTCTCGCAACGTTTCTCCACACTAGGCCTTGCAGGCCCTTGTTGCCGCGATCGTTGCATTTGTGGTTGGTATTGTTGCCGAAATTGACCTCGCCTTGATTTCCTCCCCAAAAGAAATTGGGATGATTCCGCCAACCCGGATTGTAAGAGTTGGAAAACGGATCATTCCTCACTCTTGGTTGAAAAGCGTTCATTGCATTTGCTTGCTCAAGAAATTCCGGGAATTGGTCTCTCAATGGGCATCCCATAATATCATGGGAGTTCACATTACAAATTACACAACTTGTGCCCGAACTTCCCTCTCCTTGATTTCGCCCTTGGTTTTGACCTTGACTTTGAGCCGTCATCATTCCCATGAAATTCTTCATTTGCGTAGTCAATGCCGAAACTTGTTGCGCTAGAACATCATTGGACTCAACTTCATAGACACCTTTTCTTCCTCCTCTCACACTTTTCTGCTGCGAATTCATGCCAAGTCTCTCATATAAGGCTCTTGTTTCATTCGCAGCTTTTCACCCATAGCACCCCTACTGCATTATCCACTTGTGCTTGACCTTGTTGAGTCAACCCATCATAGAAGGCCTGATTTAAGAGGGCTAAAGGAAACCCGTGATGAGGACATTGGACTAGCAACATCTTGAATCGATCCCAAGCTTCATGAAAAGCTTCACCCGCCTCTTGGTTGAAAGACATTATCTTGGACCTCAAGTCGGATGTCTTTTGATGAGAGTAAAACTTTGCCATGAACTTGTTGTAGACTTCCGTCCAAGTGTTAAGAGAGGCCGGAGCAAGTGCCATAAACCATGTCTTGGCAAGCATCCTTCAACGTATAAGCAAAGCACCTCATTCTCAATCGCTTCTTCGGTGCTAGTTGCCCCAATGGAAAACCTTGCACGGTGCTATAGAACTCTCTCATGAAGGTAATTGGGTCTTCCGATGCCATCCCATGAAATGAAGGGAGCATGTTGAAATGGAGGTTCTTCAACTCATAACTCCTTGCTGCTTGTGGGAGTACAATGCATGATGGCGATGGTTCAATTACCGGACGTGCAAAATCACCCATCATTTGTGGTTCCGCCATTTTCACTTCTTCTTCAGAATCGGAAATCTCGGACTGTTGAGAGTAAACCGAATCACTTTCCGTATCACTTGGTTCCGGGTGCTTCCTCTTGTTGATGCGATGAATGTTGTGGTCAATTGGTAACAACTCGGGTTGTAGTGACCTACGACCAAACATTCAAATCTGCAACACCAAGTTAAAACAATACAAAAAAAAATATATATACACAAAATACTATTCACAATAGCAAATAATTAAAACAACTTTAAATTTCACGTCCCCGGCAACGGCGCCAAATTTTGACGAACGTCGAAACGTCAAAAATAAAGTTCCAACTCAACTATCTACAAGTGATTTGTAAATAGGGTAAGTCGGGTCGAACCACAGAGACACGAATTTAAAGTGTAGGAATTATTGCTATAACAAAAAGTTGGTAAAGTGAAGGATTTGTTGATTTGTTTGAAACTAAGATGGTTGCCAAAAATTACGTAAAAATGATTATAAAAGATTTTTATAATGAGGAGACAATTCCCGGAATTGGTTTCACAAATTATGCTCAAGTTTCACAATTCATCAATCAAAGTGCACTTGGGGTTTTGTTCTTACAAAAGTATGATTGGGACACTTTGGCGGGTGATTTGCAATCAAGTGTTTCTAACTAATCTATTCCCTTGGCCCGTTCATCAATTAGTTAGAAACCCATTTTAGAACTTAAGAACAATGCAAGAAAACCACAATTCTTATGAATCTTTTGGCGGAGATTCAATGAATTGTTACTATCAAGCCAAGACTAATTTCAATTGTAAATTTGGCGGTTCACAATTGAAAGTCTAAATAATTCAAGAACAATTATTTGATCAAGACAATAGTTCTAAAATTCCATTGAAAATAACTTGATAATCCCAAGTATCACAAAGATAAAAATGAAGAGTAAAACTTAAAACATAAAATGTTACCTCCAATTCCAAGAACTAAAAAATTAGCTATCCATGAAAAAGAAGAACACCAAGGAAATTCTAAGAAAATTCTGCATAAGTTCTAAAGAAAAGACAATGACTCTCTACTTATATAAGTCTCTCAAAAAAAACTGAAAAAAACAATAATAAAAAATAAATAAACCATGTTCTCCAAAAACCACTGCTGCAATTAATCCTTCATTAACAATCATAAACAGCCACCATTAATAGAAATCATCATTTCCCATTAATGCCAATCCGCCTGTAACCATTCTGCAAAACGCCTCGTGGGCGGTCGCCCACTTCACCCCTGGGCGGTCGCCCAGTGCTCCAGAAACATTTGTCTTCACAACTCATACTTGTGAGCGGCCGCCCACACTGCACTGCACGGTCGCCCACACCGACAGAAGGTTCAAAGCTTCAACATTTTCCTCCTGAGCGGCCGCCCAATAGAACCTGAGCGACCGCCCACCTTGGCAGACTGTTAGTCCCATTTTCTTTTCTTCCTTCCGGCCCAGCTACTTGAAATGGCCCAATTTCCATCCTCCTTTTCATTCTTGCATTAGCCCAGCTGCTTTCTTCCACTACAATTGCCTTGGTTTTGTCCCACTTATAACTTGATTCAACCCATAATTGCATCATCTCAATTTTCCACTTGATTTATTCACAATTGTTCCCAATTTCCAAACTTGAACCACTGAAACTAAAGACACTAAAAACATCCATTAAACACACAAAACTCAAGGATTAAGCAAATAGTAAGTTCAAAAAGTAGTCAATGGATGAGTGTAAAACTCACTCATCAGCTGCCCATGAAGCTTTTCACCTCTGTCTGAGTTTGCGGTGGTCTCATTTCGATGATGGCCTTGATCTTTTGAGGATCAACCTCGATGCCTCTCTCGGTGACCATGTATCCCAAGACCTTGCCTCGGCTAACCCCAAATGTGCATTTGGCAGGGTTTAGCCTCATTGAGTGTTTTCGGAGGCGATTGAAGAATTTTCTCAGGTCTGTGAGGTGTTGTCCATCTGATCCCTTTGAGTGGATGATCATGTCATCAACATACACTTTGATCTCTTTGTGGATCATATCATGGAAGAGGGCGGTTGCTGCCCGTTGGTAGGTAGCCCCAGCATTCTTTAGTCCGAACGGCATTACTGTGTAGCAGTAGGTTCCCCAGGGGGTTTTGAAAGCTGTCTTTTCTTGATCTTCCTCGACCATCTTGATTTGATTGTAGCCGGCGAACCCGTCCAGGAAGGACTTGACTTCGAAATTGGCTGTAGTGTCCACCAACATGTCGATGTTGGGTAGTGGAAAATCGTCCTTGGGACTCGCTTTGTTGAGATCTCGGAAGTCCACGCAGCAACGTACTTTTCCATTGGCCTTGGTGACCGTGACGATATTGGAGAGCCATGTGGGGTATTCGATCACCCTGATGAAGCCGACGCGAAGCATTTTTTTGATCTCTTCTTTGACTTGTAAAGACCATTCTGGCTTGATTCGGCGTAGCTTTTGCTTGATGGGCTTGGCCTCGGGATTCAAAGGAATCCGGTGTTCTACAATGTTTGGATCTAATCCAGGCATGTCTTGGTAAGACCAGGCGAACACGTCCACGAATTCTTTGAGCAGTGTAGTCAATGCGTCTTGCTCTGTGCCAGTGAAGAAACTTCCGGTTTGCGTCTCTTTTGGCTCTTCGCCAGCTCCAAAATTCACTTTGGTTAAAACCTCCTCGGCAGCCTTGGGCCCGGTTTTTCTCTCGTTTGACAACATGCTTAAAGATGTGCTTAATGTATTGTTCATTTAATGTGTCCGCTTCTTTATCAAGTGAATCGTTATTAACCTGTTTGTGTGTTAGTTAATTTATCGCTGTTAAAGATGCAATGAGAGGATACTCGGAAAGATCGAAGCATTCATTAAGAGCATACGGGAATACATTATTGGCAATGAGTTCGTAATCTTCTGGCGTGAGGCCATCAGATGACTCGAGAGACTCAAATTCAAAGATAATGGACTCAGGATGAGTTTTGACACTGGACTCTAGGACTCGAGGGATCAGACCAAGTTGTTCGATCATGTCCTTTTTGGCTGGCAGCTGGTCCGGGAGAAGGTGGCCCAGCTTATTGAGTGGCAATGAGCTTGATAGGAGGTGGGGTTTGAAAGCCTTTGTGTCACCGTTCCCAATCATGGCTATCACAGAGTTATCAGAAACAAAATCGATTAGATCTGGCATCTCGATTTCTTCTTTGAAGAGCAGGTGGAGCAGTGGCTCGTTCCAAGCCTCGTCTGCGGAGTCTTTTGCTTTTGTCTTGGGCATTACTAGCTCGAATGCAGACTCGTCCCGCTTGTTTAAGGCAGGAATGTTGACAGAGAGTTTTTCGAGTTCTTCTGCCAAAGAGGGGGTTTTCCCGAACCAAAATTCGTTTTGAATAGTGTTGGTCATGGATCCCGGTAGAGGCGGTGTGTCGAGAAATGCTCTTCGGACGGGATTTGGCTTGAGGCCTCTGAATCTTGCCAGGTTCCGCTGGAGCTTGTCCATGGTTGTCGGCCGCCTTTGTTTGGCGCCGATCGCTCTGTTCCCTTTCCCTGGATCTTCTTCCAAGTTGCCGGCCTTCTTTGTGAAGTACTTGGTCATGTCGAAGCTGTAAGGACGAAGATCGGAGATTGCGTGCAAGCCTCTTTTGTTATCTGCGGAGCGTTTCCGTGCAGCTCGCTTGTCCTCCGCAATGTGTTCGGGAGTAGGAAAGTATCCCAAGCCATGGAGGGTATTCTGTTCTTTGATATGGATGATTTGTTGGGTACCCTGATGGCGTTTTCCCAAACCGAGCCCCGGGATGTAGTTCATGTACTTCATCATTTTCATCGGGGGAGGGATCTTGTCCCAAATCAAAGGCAGGTCTATGTGGCATACCTGGGCCTTTGGGCTTTCGATGGTGAACCCTGTTAGCATCATGCCATCATCGTCGTGTTTGATCTCTAAGACCGGGACGCCGTTTGTGTTGGTCCTTTCGGTGACTACGCTATCACCGTAGATGATGGTTAGATCTGTTCCTTGGACAAACTTTACACATTGATGGAGAGTGGATGCCACCCCATTGATCTGGTGTAGCCAAGGGCGTCCCAAAATGGCAGTGAATGTGATCGGGATGTCAATGACTTGGAAATCCGTCGGGACCATTTGTTTTCCGAACCACAGGTTCAAAGTGGCTATTCCCAAGACTGGGCGGGACGTTGAGTCGTATGCCTTGATTGCCTGAGTTGAGGGCTTTAGATCTGTCGCTTTGATCCCTAGCAGATCCATCATTTTGGATGGCAGGACATTCATGGATGATCCCCCATCTACCAAAACCCGAGGGAGACGGCGCTCGTCCAGTTGAACTGTTATGTAGAGAGGCTCATTGTGGTCAGCCCCAAATTTTGGAAGGTCAAGCTCGTGAAAGTGATGATATTGCCGTAATTAACGTTGCCTATCATCTCGAACCGCTTCATCGTGTGTCACCGTGATGGGAACCATGGTCCTGGGCCAGCTTTCTTCCAACTTGAGCTTGTGCGGGTAAGATGAAGTGAGTAAGGACCAGAGCGAGATGTTAGCCTCGAGTACGCTTGAGCCGAGTTAAGACAGGATCTTCAACCCTTTGGGTCCAAGGTTTCAGCTTCTTTGGCGTAGGGCCCCTTTTCGCCCGTGGCTCTGTATGGCCGGCCTTTTGTCCGCCCGTGGAGGATTCATCCGGATTTGACCGAACGTGTCGAACGTTCACTTCTGGCCTTACCGTTTTGCTTGTCTCTCCTATTTCGTAGTGGGAGGACCCCGATTGGCGTAAGGCCGGTCGCGCATTTCAATTCGTTCACCGTCATAGCTTTTATGAAGCATCAATAGTGGCTTTGAGATCTTCCCAAGACAGGGTTGGATTATCTCGGACCTTCGGGCCTTCGGTGGCGGTGCGGAGCTCGTCCCAGCTGATCATGGAGCAGACGTTGCCATGGCCTTGTGCAGAGCTAGGCTTGCTGGAGTAGATGACATAGTAGTCAAACTTTCCTGAGGGTTCTCCAAGGGTTCCGGCTATGGGATCACTAGATTCATACCTCTTCTTCAGTTTTTGTTGAGAAGATGGCTTCTTCTTTCTTCGAGGACGGCCCTCGTTCATTTCATCCTGGAATTCCATTTCCAGACAAGCACTGCAATCGTAGACGTCCCACCGTATGTGTCCGTTGTTCGGCGGTGGTACCGGGACCTCGTGAGGCCGAATGGGCGTGCTTTCCCCGAGGGTCCTGTGGCCTTATGTCATAACTGCATGGTTCGTACGAGGGCAACAGGTTGACTTCTGGGAGACAATGAGAGGCGTTAGAAGCTGCAGGAGCAGTCATGACTTTGGAAGCCCCAGGTAGTTGGGTGGCTAATGTCCCGAAGTGGTGCATAGCGCCTTCGATCCAGGATTGTTGTTCACCTTGGCGTTTCTCAATAGCCATGAGGACCTTCCAAACTTCTTCCAATGTTGGGAAATTTCTTGGGGGTAAGGTCCCATTCTCATCGTTGTTATCCACTGACTTGGCCATGGGGAATTGGACGGACCGTCCCCGGTGACAGAGCCGGAAGAAAGTTGGACCTTGCGGCTTTGAGATAGGGAGACGGGTTCCTGGGTACTCTCGATCACTCTCTGTTAGCTGGAGGGGGTGACGGGCAAGGTTTAGACATGGGAATGGCCTCACGGGATAAAAGGGGGAAAGCTCACATGGCATGCGGTTTCCGTTTCTTTTATTTTTTTTTGTTGTTTTAATTTACTTAAAACATGTTTTCTCAGAGTCCTAGGTAGGTTGGAAAAGATTGCTCTTCTTTTTCGCAACTATGCTAGATCCTGGGTCAGTGGAGACCATCTGTGCGGCTATAAGCCCCTCGTTTTGCACCTGTATTTCGACATCCCAGGTGGATGCCCAGGCGAGGGTCCTATAGGGCAAGCGGTTTCCACCGGCCTAAAAGAAAAATCAAACCTAAGGACCGAGCCTGTCATGTTCGTTTTGATGCGTTAGCCATGTGAATAGTGAACCGAGCCGGCCACTGAGTCAAGATCAGGTCAAGAGTTCGGCATGACCTCTCTTTACCTTGCTTGCGCAAGGGATCTGTGACCTTAGGCATTGGCTAGGTCATATTGTCATGGCTGACGTATCAAAGGCGTGATGACATGGTGTCATGTGAGCATGGATGTATATCCGGGATGGAACATCGTCTGGGTGTAGCTTCGAAAATCAAGATCAGGTCAAGATTTTAGCATGACCTTTCATCGCTTTGCTTGCGCAAGGGATCTTGAGTTCCGAGCCTTGACTCAGAAAAATGGCCGGCATGGTATATGTATCCAGCCGTATGACACAGACTGGGTAAAAACCAACCGAGTCTGGACAGAGTGTGACTCAAGACTCAAACGTGCAGGGTTGACGCTTGGCTAGGATGGGATGTTTGGAATGATCCCGTGCGCATCCGAGAGGCCTAGGAAGACCAAACGGACTGCAACTGAGACCACTCCGGGTTAAGGGTTGTAGTGTGCGGTATCCGAGGCAGCGGTGCGCGTAGCGTGCAGTAACCGAGGCAAAGATGCGTAGTGTGCGGTGTAACCGAGGCAGCAGTGCGAGTAGTGTGCGGTCTCTAAAATTCTTTTTCTGAGTAAAATAGAAGTTTTTGAAGAATTTTAAATGTATGCACAGATGTATATTGATGCATTTTTTTTTGTATTTTTATTTTTTTTGTAAAATAAAAACGAAGCACGTGCACACACACACAACAGTTAAAGAAAGGGGTAAAATGAAAGTTTGACCCTCATCATCGTTTTAAAAATCTTTTATTTTGTTTAAAAAGATTTTAAAACAAAAAGTCCCCAGCGGAGTCGCCAACTGAAATTACCCGGGATCCGGCTCGCGCGCGGACGGCCCCGTGCATCTCGCATTCGTCGCTTTTCGGGAAAGTTTGCCCGGATCCGAGAGGCAGCGCGTTCGCGCCCCGGCATCTGGCTTTATTCCGCTTTAGCGATGGTTGGAGGTGTCTCGCCGTTTGTTTTCGCAATTGTAGAGTCGCCACGCCGTTTTTATTAAGCCCAAAACATTGAAAAAGGGCATCAGTTTAGAAATAAACTGTTTTTGTGTGATGAGATTTTGAGTTTGGAGGTCAGATGACTCCTCGGGAAGAGAATATTAGAATCTTAGATCTCACCCGAGTCGCCTCGTAAAAACGAGTCTTTCGGATACCCCTAAATATTCTTTAAATGTTGTGTGTGTGTGTGTGTGCTTTTAAAAATGCATGCTGTGTCGGATGTCTACATTGTACACTACGTATTGAAATGTATTGAAATAGTAATGGAAGGAAGCCTTACCAATGTTGGTTCGTGTCTGTCTTCCGCTGGGGAATAGTGTTTGAAGATGGAATGATGTTCCGGCACAGACCGGGATTGCTTCGGGAGGGGCCGGTTGTCTGCGGACAGAGTTTCGGCGTGAGTTGATGTTGTAGGCTGCGTTCGGGCAGAGGTTCGGCGTGCGTTGGGATGGCAGGAGTCACTCGGGCAGAGTTTCGGCGTGCGTTGGGATGGCAGGAGTCACTCGGGTAGAGTTTCGGCGTGCGTTCAAGCTACCGGTTTGACTCGGAAAGAGCCGGGACACCTTGGAAAGACCGGGCAAGGCCTCGGAGTACCACAAGGGGCCTCAGAGTACCTCGAGAGTGCCTCGGGGCAGCGCGGGAGCGTCGCGAAAGCGCTCGGGGAGGCTTCGGAGCACCACGAGGGGGCTCGGAAGGCCTCGGAAGGATCCGAAAGGGGTCGGGATTGCCTCGAGAGGACTTAGAGGGGAGCCTGAAGGCTAAGGTAAGAAGAGAGAAGAGGGAGGTGTGAAAAATGAGGGAGGGGGAGCCCTCTATTTATAGTAGGAGAAAAATGCAAAGAGGTCCGTACGGACCTTCTAGGTTATCCAGAATTTTAGTTTTCCTCGATTTGAGGGAATATGTGATAATTGTGAATATTCTGGAATGATGATTTCCCCTGTGCAAAGAGGTCCGTACGGACCATCTTGGCATGCAAAGAGGTCCGTACGGACCAACCATGCATGGGGGGTAATGATTTCTCCGGGATTTGAGGGAATATTGTGGACTTTAAGGGGATTCAGTAATTATGGCAACAAAGAGGTCCGTACGGACCTTATTTGCTTTTCCAATTTCCTGAAAATTTCCAAAAGGTCCTTTTGTCCCTTTTTATCCCAGAAAGGCTCCTCCCTTGGTTTGGCTGAGGGTTTTTTGAGGGTTTTGAGTGCCATAGGTCTTCGAGACTGTGTTTGTGAGTCTGCGGTGTTTCCCATGTGCTCGGAAGAGGGTGATCCAGATTGGGGTACTTACAACTGGTTAGCCTATTTAAAGGTTATAAACAAACCACTAAGTTTGATGATGGAACAGAGGAAACTAGGCTTTCTCTTCAGTATCAACGAGGTCCCAAAATTCTAACTCCTCTACCTGCCAAAGTACATGATTGGTTGAATGATCCTCTCTTTGTTGTCTCTCGCGTTGGATGGTCTCATCTCGCTGATCTTCTCCCAATTAAACCTCATATTGAAACCTACAATGCCACAGTTGTGGGAGATAATTCCCTCCGTGTCGCCATTCGTGCCGCGATAGCCATTCCTGCCAATTCCCCCGAGAATACACCTCAACCCCTCATCTCTTGGAGAGGTATTTTGCGAAACAGGGAGCTTCTTGACCAAGTTGGAATTGCGGATGATCTACCTCTTCTACCACCGCGAGTCCCCATCATGCACACATTTTTTAAAGGTTGGGAGCATCATACTGGCGACAAAATGCACATGAATGCACATTGTGTCATGGTAATCATAGATGTCCCTCTCAAAATGAAGTCTTTTGTACGTCCCTGACTTTTATTCCTCTTTTATTTTTATTTTCGCTTATACTTGTAAAAAATGTTTACCTTTGGTTTTTCTTTCTTCTTTGCTTTCAGCTCATCGAGTAAAATCAATGGATCTTCGTCAAGTCGCGAATCTTGAAACAGACAATAGGCGAAAGAGGGTAGCCAGTGCCCGCGATACTTCTCTCAAGGCTCTTCCCGCTGATTTTCCTCTGCCCTTATCCCGCGATGGCACCGATGCTGAAGAGATTGCTCTAGAAAAGTCCCAAGGTCCTTCTAACCCCAAGGCAAGGGCTAAGCCAACAAATCCAGATAGCCGTTCCAAGCGACAGAAGGGAGTCGTTGTCGTTACCACCAATGTCGCTGTCGTTGCCATTAATGTCTGTCACGACCCTAAACCTAGGCACCATTTTATTCACGTGTTGAGCACGTGGAGCGGGGCCGTAGCATTTTATTGGTTGCATTTCATAATAAGTGAGATTTTTATGTGTTAGTTTTAACATTTTGATAAATTATTCGGCATTTTAGTTATGTTAATAATTGTGTGATATTTTAAGTGTGTTAATAAATTAATTTTAATTATTTAATGTTTAAAGAAAATAAAAAGGAATTTTGTAGTAAAGTGATAATATTGAAAATATTAATTAAAAGCCTTGCAAAATAGAGAGCAAAATAGAGAGGGGCTTATGTGCCAATAGTGGGACTTAAGGTGATTTATTGAAATAACTTGAATTCGGAGGGGCTAAAAGGTAACTTTAAGTTATATAAAAATCCTACTCCTTCCGTGAGCTTCCAAGGCATTCCAGAGAGTGAGAGAGATAGAGATCGGGAGAAAGATAGGAAAGAATTCCTCCGTTCCAAAATCCTTTTGATTTATTTTCTTTCGTAAATTCTTAAAAATCATCCGTTAGTCCGTTTTGCGATCCGACTGCGGCGGAGCGATCAGGAAGCCGAGAAGAACATTTAGAGCCGATCAGATCGTCTTTTTATTTCGGCATATTTTTAGGTAAGTTATTATGATTTCTTTCGATAATTGTTCATTTAATATTAAATGTTGATATTATGATGATATAAATGCTCTTTGGTGCTTTTGGCAATTTATTGGGTCTTGGAAATAAATAAATCTTTTGGTTGGAATGAGTAGTGTAAAGGATTGTGTAAAAATGATTATTTGGGTTGTAGGAATAAAATAAAAAGAAAAAGGGATTGTTGAATGGGTGTGTTAAGGGTTTGGAAGAATATGAGACATAAATGAATTTTTATGAAATTACATGATTATTTGGGTTTTGAAAGGTTGAAATAGGGTTTTGAAAAGAAGTAGGATAAAGTGGTAAGTATATATGTTATATAATGTTATTATTATTAAATACTGATTATTGGTAAAATTGACAATTTGATTGGCTTTCGAAATTATGAAAGAATGATTGTGGAATTAAGTAGGAAAAAAAAGGGTGATAAAATGGCTGGATATTTGAAAAGGTGGTGTAATATGGTTATAGGATTTGAAGGAAGTACGGGGTATTGATTTGGAAACTTATAATGAAGTGGCTAAGGTTGTATAGATATTGTTGTAATAGTTGGAATGAAAATGATAGGGTTATTAAATATATATGTCATATGGCATGGGGGAAATATAGTTATAGTCTAAGTATATGCATATAGTGGAGTTGGGTTAGTGGAACGAAATGGGATTTTGGCTTGAAGGTTAGGATGGAAGGGGTAAAGTGATTATGTTAGATCATATAACTTGGTAGGAAGTTTAAGGCCATGGCAAAGGTGGTAAAAGGGTTAGAGTGACATGGGGAAATTGTTGTGTTCATGGACTAGGGCATGGATAGAGTATGATTAGGGGTTGAAATTGGTACATAAACTGGTTGTGGTATGTTTGGTATAACTTGGGAAAGGGCAAATTTGGTTTTGGGTCTTGGCTGGAGCTGATGTGCTGAACTGGTGTCTGATGTTGGTCTTGGCACGAGTCGTGCCAAGGGGAACGAGTCGTGACCCTCAGGATTGAGTCGTGATTCATAGTCGTGAGAGATTGGGCAGTCGTGCAGTGGTTTGGCACGACTCGTACCCTAGAGCACGAGTCGTGCCCAGGGCTGATTTGGGGTATGAACTTCACACAACTTGGAACCTAAGCAAAATAATTCGTATTTGGTTCTTCTTTAACTATAATCCTAGGGCAATATTAGTACTTCACAATGGCGTTTTAAATGGGACAAAATGATATTGGAAAGGTCTTTAAATATAGCCCTGAAAATGGTTGAATGCCTTGATTTGGAAAGTAAGCAAAGTTGATATAAACTTGGTATTTGAAAATGAAACATTTAAAGAAGATGTTTAATGTTATATGAGGAATGCGTAGGGTTACTTGTATGTAATTGTACCTCTACGTGGTTACCTACACATGGATATTGGTTATTTGGTGCATGAAATAAATGTTGTACTGTGTTATTGATTTGAACGGGAGTATTAAGACCCTGTTATTGAATTGTTGCTATTCAATGCGGTTAAGTTATATGTTGCATAATATCATTGGATTTAGCATGTGTATGCATACTATGTGATATATTATTATGACTCAATATGTTTATATATATGTTACACTATGTGAGGTATAAACATGAGTAATTGTACCATGTTATATGTGGATAAACATGAGTAACTGTACCATGTTATATGTTGAGTAAACATGAGTAATTGTACCATGTTATATGTTGATTAAGCATGAGTAATTGTATCATGTTATATGTGGATAAACATGAGTAATTGTACCATGTTATATGTTGAGTAAACATGAGTAATTGTACCATGTTATATATTGATTAAACATGAGTAATTGTACCATGTTATATACTGTTATCCCAATGTGTGGACGTGATATCAAGTAACAGTTATGTGCTTGAATGTGAATATGATTGTGATCAATATCAGCTGATATTTCGGGGGTATAATGGAATGCGACCACTTATGAGAAGTTGTAACATAAGGTGCTCGGATTTCATTATACCTGTGTCCGTTTCTACCCCACTGCGGCCACAGTTTGGGGCTCAGTTACTATGGATATGCCTAAGCAGTTCATAGGATACTGATACCTTACATGTTTCCCTGAAAAATGGGTCTTGTAAGGCGTGAATAGGCCTAAGTCGTTCACACATAAAGAGGATGTGTTCCTGAGAGGATGTATTCCCAGTAGTACAACTTATTGTTCAGACGGGAAAAGGTAAGATCAGGTAATGTAATGTGTTTACAGTATTCCAAATATGATGTGGAACAACTTGCTTACGTGTTGCATCTTATTTGGCATCTTGCTGCATGCATAATAGCTTACTGAGATTCTTTCTCACCCCGTCTCCCTTTAATTTTTTAGTTTCAGCTGAGACAGGTAGACCAGACCGGTGAGGCCGGAAAGGAGTTTGGACCGTCTTTTGGGTGTCAGGGTATGTGTACTGTTTGGGAGTTGGGAATAAGTGTTGTTATTATTAAATTGAGAAAAAGAAATATGTATAAAGCTTTATAAATATTTTCAATGTAATGTTGTAAATTAAAACAAGTTATAGTTTGGTTTCAAAAGTTTATTCAACTCTTAAATTATTTAAATGAAAAGTTTTAATTAATTAGGTGGTGGTTTGGGGACTCTCCAGCTGGGACACGAGTTTATAGGTCCCGGGGTTGGGGAGGGCCCCACAATGTCGCTCCTTCCATAACTCAAGCTACCACTGATGATGTCCCGTCCAACACTGTCCCGCCTTCCAATGCTCCTAATGTGGAAGAAAACATTGAGGTTTCTCCGTTAGCCTCTGTTCAAATTAACTCTCCTCAATCTCTTGAAGCTGACTTTATTGAGCCGCTTCAAAGTGTGATCCCTCCTCCTCCTCTATCTCGCGATGCAAACTTTTGCGACCTCACTGACCTCACTAACTCGCCTCCCAACGATCAAGTCCCTGGTTCCTCTACTGGCCTTCCTACTTCGAGTTGGCTTCAAGATGATTTCATTAAGCCTACTGACTTTGATGGGCTCTATGAACTGAGCCAAGAAACTGCGAGAATTTCCCTTATGAAGGGTCTAATCAACGAAACTCGCAGCGTGGAAGAATGTATTCTGGGGAGCTCAGCTTTGATCAGAGCTAGCGACCCTGTCCAAGTGCGACATGTAGCTCAAATAGATACTGACCATGCTGTTTGTCAAGCTGGATATTATCATTCTTTGGTATTTCGCTTTTCCTTCCTTAGTCATTTTTATCTTTGCCTATTTCATCATTTATTTACATCTTGCCCCCTTTTTCATCTTGGGGCTTCTCTTTTGGGTATTGGCGAGAAAAATACTCGCCTCAACAAAGAGGTCAAAACCTTGGACATTTCCAACCAAATCCTGAGAAAAGACAAGGATGTTCTTCGTGGTCGAGTAGGGTGGCGGGATGCTACCATAACTTCTTTGGAGGGAGAGCGAGATACTTTGAAAGTTGACTTGGCCGCTTCCCGGTCTTAACTTGAAAATGCTAAAGCTGAACTCAACATTGCCAACGATGATGTCGCTAAGATGAAGAGCGATAGTGAGACTTTAAAGAAGACTCATGCCGCTGATGTTCAATTTTTTCAAAGCGAGATAGCTAAGCTACGAGAAGAAGTTACTGGGAAAATCGTTGAGATTACTGCCCTTAAGACCGACATGGCTAAACTTCAAGAAGACAACCTCGACATTGGTGATCAATCATCTTTGCAGGTTATGAGAGCTGCCACTGCTGATGCCTCTGAGATACCAGCCATCACTATTGAGCGTCTCGCTAAGTGGGGATCAGAGCCAATCTTTAGTGAGGTTTGTCACCGTGGGCATCCTCTGGTCCCTTACTCTCCTGATGAGCTTGCAGATCTCGCGGCGGAAGATGCGTTGTTGGGCAAGGCAGTTTGGAATCCCACTCCTATCCAGGTTCCCAATGTTATTGCTTTATGGAATGATCAACTTGAGCACAAACATAAACTCCTAGATGATGCAAAGAGTCTCGCTTTGGCGGCTTCAGAATCTACCTAACCAGCTCCATCAACTGAACCTGATGTCTGACTTATTTCTTTGTTAACTTGTGTTTGTATTTTGTCTCCTTATGAACATCTTTTGTAAGTCGCCTGGATGGCTAAACAATTTACTTCTTCTTATTGGGCCTGCGTGCCTTGACACAATGCTATTCGCGGCCTTTGAGCTTGCCCCTTTAATTTTATGCCCTGCTTATTTATCTTATCATTCATATCTCGCCTTTGTTACTTTGTTTTGATAGTTCATCAAAAAATCTTTATCTTGCATAACAGGTACCCCATACTTATACTCCCATCGAAAAAGTGAAGTCGTCTTTAGGCGACTTTACTTATAGTGCACATGCCTCGACTTGTATTACTGCTGTCCTTTGTCTTTACCAATTTCATCCTTGCTTTCTTCGTGACTTTTAGAATAATTTCTTTCTTTTATGCCCCAACATCTTTTCATGTCACAGAAGCGAGATATGCTTTCTTTCCTTGAGCAACATCTTTACATGCCATTCAGGCGAGATGTGCTTTTCTTTCCTCTAGCAACATCTTTACATGCCATTCAGGCGAGATGTACTTTCTTTCCTCTAGCAACATCTTTACATGCCATTCAGGCGAGATGTGCTTTCTTTCTTTGTTTATAGTCATATCTTTACATGCCATAAAGGCGAGATAGACTTTCTTGTTTATAGTCACATCTTTACATGCCATAAAGGCGAGATGGACTTTCTTGTTTATAGTCACATCTTTACATGCCATAAAGGCGAGATGGACTTTCTTTCTTAACAACTTCATGCAGCTTGCTTTTCCTTCTTTTCTCTTTCTCCACCAATTTGTTTTGATAATTCATCAAAAAACCCTTTAACTTCTTGTCTTTTTGGCGAGATAACACCATATACTTATACTCCCATCGAAAAAGTAAAGTTGTCTTTAGGCAACTTTACTCCCAGTGACTTACCTTTTCTGCTTTTAGCGGCTTACCACATAAAGTTTATTGTAAAACAAAATACAATAAAAGCAAGACAAATTTAAGTCATAAAATTTCATACTTTCATTTCATTCAGCATTTTCAAGACATGTATAACTTTCATTCATAAGTAAAATCTCCATATATTCATAATAGTCAATTTTGAAATGATTCTATCAAGCATAATATTAAATAAATAAATTACCCTTATTTCTTCAATGATAATATCGCTTAAGGTGATCAACACTCCATGCATTTGGGATGTCTTTGCCGCCTTCCTCCTTCAAGTGATATGTCCCTTCCCGCACGACTTTAGCAACTTGGAAGGGACCTTCCCATTTTGGATCTAACTTGGCAAATCCCGCTGTTGCGCCCTTAATCTCGCGACTCCTCAATACCCAATCTCCCACGCTGAATGACCTCTTGCTCACCCTTTTGTCATGCTGTGCCTTCATCCTTTGCTTATAATTAATCATTCTCAACCTTGCCCTGAGCCTTTTCTCATCACAAAAATCTAACTTGCTGCACCTTCTGCTACCATTCATTACCTCATCATAGTAAGTCACCCTATGAGTTGGCAACCCCATCTCTGCAAGAGCCATTGCTTCAGAGCCATACGTCAATGCAAATGTCGTCTCGCCTGTTGACCCTTTTACTGTCGTCCTGACATACCACAATGCCGTAGATAACTCCTCCAACCAAGCACCTCCCCTTTTCCTCTATATTCTTGCATAAGATTTCCAAGACTTGTTTGTTGGCGGCCTCTACTTGCCCATTACATTGCAGCCTATAAACCGCAGACTGCCAGTGTTTGATATTTAAGTTTGAGCAAAAACCATGAAACTTTTTCCTGAACTGCGGCCCATGGTCAGAAATAATAGCTCGCGGCATTCCATGGCAGCAAAGAATCTCTTCAGTCACAAACCTTATGATCTGGTCTTCAGTAGTGGAAGTTAATGCTCTGGCCTCTGTCCATTTTGTAAAATAATCTACAGCTACCACTACCATCTGAGCTCCCCCTTTAGCTTTTGGAAAAGGTCCTATGAGATCAATCCCCCACATATCAAAAGGCCAAGCCGCTACAATGGGTGTCTGCTCCGTGGCGGGCTGTCTTGGGATGTTGGCATGTCGCTGGCATTGGTCGCATCTCCTAACATACTCCTCAGCATCTTTCTTCAAAGTTGGCCAATAATACCCATGAAACATAATTTTATTGGCCAAGGTTCTGGCTCCTGGATGACCACCGCATACCCCTTCATGCACTTCAAATAACACTTCATCCACTTTACTTGGCCCCACACACCTCATCAATGGCCGCGAGAAAGACTTGCGATATAGAATTCCGTCTTGCACAATGAACCTTGGTGACGTCTTTTTAATAATTTTTGCTTTATCTTCATCATGGGGCAACTCTTCTCTCTCCAAATAATCTACCATCTCGCCCACCCAATCTTTCTCGCTCACTTCGACTTCCATAATTAGCGGCCTGTCATATGCCAGCTCCTCCACGAACTCCACTACAATCCTCTTTGGCAACTCCTCAATTTTGTCGCAGGCGGCCTTACTCAACATATCAGCCCGCTCATTCTTCTCTCTATCAATCTGAACCAACTCCCAATAACTAAAACTTTGCAAAATTTGTTTGGCCATATCACAATACTTGGTTAACACTGGATGAACCACCCCATACCTACCTTTTACTTGATTAACTATCAACTGCGAGTCTGAGTGCACTACTACCTGCTTAACTCCAATATCTCGGCATAACTCCAATCCCGCCACCAAAGCTTCATATTCCGCCTGATTGTTGGATACGTTGAATTTGAATCTCAAAGCCTTTTCATACTTACAACCCTCCTCTGGTGCACTCAATGATATTCCTGCTCCTCCTTTATCTTTGGCAGATGACCCATCTACATAGAGTTCCCAACAACCCGCGGGCCTTTCTCGCTCCTCTTCACTTTCTGGATCCTGCGACTTAGCCTTTCGCTTTTTGACCCCCGGAGTTTCAATTTCTTATCTTTCGTAAGTGAAGGATGTTTCCAATATAAAATCCGCCAACGCATGTGCCTTAATAGCCTTTCTCGCCTCATATTGTATGTCGAACCCTGTTAACTCGATTAACCATTTTAAAAGCCTTCCCGCTGAATCTGGCTGCTGCAAAATTTTTCTCAAAGGTGCATTGGTCAATATGGTGATAGGGTGGGATAAAAAATAGGCTCTCAACTTTCGTGTCGCAATCACCAAGGCATAAGCCAACTTTTCCGCATTGAAGTATCTCGCTTCCACCTCACTTAAAGCCTTTGACACATAATAAACTGGTTTCTGCATACCGCCCTCTTCCTTTACCAGTACTGCCGCTACCGCGAGATCCGAAGCCGCCAAATACACATACAAATGATCACCTTCTTCCGGACTACATAAGATTGGCGGCTTTCCCAGATACTCCTTCACCTTCCTAAAAGCCTCCTCACATTTCTCATCCCAAGAAAATTTTTGATCCCCTTTCAACACTTTAAAAAATGGCAAACACTTCTCAGCCGACCGCGACACAAAACGCCCCAAGGCTATCACCCTCCCATTTAACCTTTGAATCTCCTGAATCGTCCTGGGTGACTTCATATCCATTAAAGCTTGAATTTTTTCTGGGTTGGCTTCTATGCCGCGGCTATTCACCAAGAAGCCCAAAAACTTTCCCGCGGTGACCCCAAAAGTACACTTACTGGGGTTTAACTTCATTGAATTCCGCCTTAAATTCCCAAAAGTTTCTGCGAGATCTGCCAGGTGGTCTTCCCCTTTGGTCTTGATTACCATATCGTCAATATAAGCTTCCACATTTCTCCCAATCTGCGACTTGAACACCTTGTTAACCATCCTTTGATATGTCGCTCCGGCATTCTTCAAACCAAATGGCATCATTTTGTAACAAAAATTACCAATAGGGGTTCTAAACGCTGTCTTTGCTTTGCATCTTTATTTGATGGTATCCCGAATAAGCATCAATAAAACTAAACACCTTGTGCCCCGCAATAGAATCCACCAATCTGTCAATCTTAGGCAAAGGATAGCAATCCTTGGGGCATGCTGTATTCAGATCTGTGAAATCAATACACATCCTCCACTTCTTGTTTGCCTTCAGTACCATTACTGGACAAGCCAACCATACTGGATAAGCAATCTCCTCTATTATTCCCGCCTTTAGCAACTTCTCTACCTCTCCAATTACAGCTTTCTCCTTTTCCGCTGATAAATATCTCACCTTTTGCTTGAAAGGTTCTACATTTGGGTCGGCATTTAAACAATGAAGAGCGACATTCTCATCTATGCCTCTCATATCCTCTGGCTTCCAAGCAAACACATCCAAACTATCCCGCAAGAATTTGACCAACTGTAAGTACGCCAATCCAATTCGCAACCTTTTCGATGCATTTTAATATAATAAAACTGCATTAAGGGGCGTTTTGGTAAATTCCCAGCCTATCCCGAGACTTCCGGAAACGTTCCATGAGTTTCCCGCGAAGGAAGTACCTTTTGGTACATCATTCATGCCAAAGGACCCCTTGGGAATAAAACCTGTTGGACCTTTTGGGTATTTTCCCTAATGTTCCGAACTGGTTTTTGGCGCCAAAAACGGTTGAGCCACCTTGTGTCACGCGACAGCTTGAGGCATGGAAAGTGGACGCGTAAGGTCGTGCGACATACTAAGGCAGCCAACTGCAGCCTATAAATAAGACCCTCCCCCTCATTGAAATGGATCCGAATTCTAGCCTACTGTTACTCTGCCAAAATAGCATTGTGACGAACATCCCAAACACCAAACCTCTCTCTCTCCTACCTTTCCAACCCACTAATCCCTCTCATCCAAACCCAATTCTCTACCTACACCAATTGGAACCCTTGGATCAGAGCTGTGAGATCTACAATGAAGAATTGAAGGATTCTATATCTGACTAGATATAGAATTCGTGGAATCAACAAGGGTAACAATTCCCTAACCCTCTCTCTCTCTCTCTCTCTCATTTAATTCCTTGCAATTTTATAATTCTATTTTGTTTGGATTCAGTAATCAGATCCTAGCTATCTGAATTACTGAATCCCAATCGCAATCTCTCTGTTTAACTTGCATAGATTGTGTAATTGAGCTCATATTGATTGATTTGGTTGAATTTGGTGTTTGAGCCCCCAAGGGAGTGTGGATCTACCCATATCCACACTCCCTGGGTCGATTTGATGTTGATTATGTTTTTCGTTCATAATTCAGCTTGTTAATTAGATCTGTATAGCTTCTGTTAATTTCTGAATTCATATTGTAAGGTTTCTGCGGAAGGCTCATATGTGTCACGCGACACCTTCGTCCCCAAGTGATCCTGTGTCACGCGACACATGTGGTCACTGGTACGATGTGTCATGCGACACACATGACCCATCTGCAGTGACTCTTTTCCTTTGTAATCTGTTCTAGTTTGTTTGTATCAGGGATGTGGCCTCCCTAAATAATGGGCTCACAATATGTAATTTCTCGTTTCATAATTAATAAGATGCATTTTATCACATTTCGTTTATTATCGATATTTGCACACACTTTGGATTTACTTGGATGTGTTTGATTGAAAGACTCGTCTATGGACGAGGCGTGTTGGGTGAACTCTCGGTTCTTCCCAACACGTAACCTGACCCCCGAACTCATGTTCTCTCTCTAAAACAAAGGTTTTCAATGTTTCCTCTTAAAACGGCGTGGCGACTCCTTTTCACATATCTTTTTTCGGGCGAGCGCACATTCAGTGGCGACTCCGCTGGGGAATTCACTTGAAAACCTGTTTTTCAAGTGTTAAGAGGGTCAAGCTTTCGTTTAGTCAAAAAACATCCAATGCATCCATGTTGTGTACATTATTCGATAATCATTTGTGATACCTACATTTTGTTGATTATGGAACTTGTGAGCCCTTTGTGCTTGTGGTCATTTGTTGTGCATTGGTATCTCTGTGTTGCTCTTGATATGGTAAAGCAGGGGCTGATTTGATGATTTGAGGAGCTGCTGGTTCAGTGACCACCCGAGTCGTGCGACACCTTTGTCTCTGGTTGTCCTGTGTCACGCGACAAGAGGTGGCCACTGAACAGATCATCAGAAGACTGGTTTGAGGGCAGTCCCTTGGACCAAAGCGTGACTCATTTGGTTATTGTTCCCTGTTTGCCTTGTGTGAGGGTGTGTGTTTTCTTCTTAAAAAAAAAAAAACAAACAAAATAAAATAATAATAAAAAAAAAATCTTGTTTTTTGCAAATAAACGAATTAGTCATCCGCACACTACATCACTTAGATTTAGAACCCTCGGGTGCGATTGACGGCATCGCGGACGGCCATGAAATTCGCCTACGCTTGAGCGCCTGAAATCAAACCTAAACCCCTAGTGCGTTATAGGTGGCACCACACTAAACCTTACCCACGGTTGGTTTTTGATACGATGTTTTCATTACAACAAAAATGAATTGTTTTTGAAAAATATCATAGATTCTTATACCTTCTCCCAAAACCTCATACCTTGTGGGCATGTTGCCAAATGCAACATGATTTCACGTGGGAACATGTCACTCTCGTGGCGTGCTCTAAACGAGAGGTCATTCCGCATTGCTAACATGTACCGACGAGAGGTCATGCCGGATTTTTCTTCGAAATTCTTCGAAAAGACCCGTTATGCTGCCCAAATTTCCTTAGAAATTTGGACGAACCTCTTCGTTCCATAAAGATGTTAGGGTTTGGTTAGGTATCATTACCTATTATATGTTTCAAAACAAGACATTTGATGTAATTCGAACGTCGCGTCACTAGGTTCCCCCGAGGCATAGTTAGCATGAATAAAGGCTTATCCTTTCCCAACTGTATTTAGGATTTAAAATACTGATTTATACTTGAACATAAATAAATTTGTGTTTGCGTGAGTCTGTCCCGTTTCTTTCCCTCTCCCGTAAAAAAAAAAAAGAGAAAAAAGTTTTCCCTTCAAGCACCTTATAAACCCCTCTCTACACCTGCAGCTACGGCGAGTTGGGTCCGCTCATCTGTTTCGGGAGGTCGTTTAATCCGTGTACAAGCAGTGTCGGTTGGTTTAGAATCAGAAATGGCTGGCAATGGAGATGTTTTTTCTGCTCAGTCCGCTGGAGGCTCAGTGACAGTGGGTCAGACAAGTTTGAATGAGATGACTACGGAAGAATTGAGGGTGATGCTGGAAGCCGCTCTAGCTCGGGAGCGTGAGGCTTGTCTCTTAGTTCAAAATGCCAAGTCTCGTGAAGAAGAAGCTCACAACCGATTCGTAGAAGCTATGAGAGCCAAAGGGATTGCGGTACTTCGTCGGGAGGATGGTTCCTATGAAGAGATTACGGAAGATAGCCACAACGAAATCGGATCCGCTTCACCTGCTCAGCCAAACCAGCCTAGCTACAATACGATGCCTCCCCCAGTGAATTACGTTCAGCATTCTGATCAAGTAGCTTCTACAGGAATGGTGGCAAGTGACCAAGGAAGACTCATTCCCCCGTCTTCTCAAGGGTATGGCCAGGTTATCCAACAAGGTGTCAGCAGAAATGACGGTCGGCCCACAAATTTCTTTGATCTCACTGCTTCTCCAACTCCTAATGCTCCAGCACCACAGTTTCAGCATGGACCTCAGTTTCGAACCAGCTTTTCCCAGCCTCAGTACAGTGTGTATCCGGATGGTTATCAGGGTGTTCAGTATGGTGTTCAGCAGAATGGTCAGTACCGGCTCTCAGGAAATCAGATAGTTCAGGACAGTGTCTCAAGGTACCAGCAGTTCCAGACTCAAGACAGTTTTTCTCAACCAGCAGTATGTTCCACCCTTACTCGGCATATTTATGGTTCCACCCCTTACTCAGCTCCGTGTGTCAGCTCAGGATTATCTTCTTTTGATCAGTACAAAAGTCCGTCGGCGCAATACAACTCCCAGAATCTCGGTAGGCAATTCAACGGTTATGATATGTATGGGAACAAGATTCCGAGCGCGATTAGCTTGTTGGACAGCAATATTGGAATTCCTAGTACTTTTGGTCTTCCACCAACCGCTTTGCCCGTGGGACCTAATTCTGATTTCCCAATACCGTCGTCAACGGTGGCTCCTGCAATTCCTCAGACTTCAAGTTTGGCACCCGAAGTAGCCGTTTGTCTGAAACAGATGCAACAACAGATTGACAGATTAACCGTGGGTTCTAGTGGTCTTAAAGTCGTGGATCCCGCCCAAGTGACACCTTTGCCGCACAAGTTTAAGATGCCCAAGCTGGATTTTGATGGTACCGCCTGTCTAAAGACGCATGTAGACACTTATGTGATGACAATGGGGGCAATGGACTGCACTCCCGAATTCATGGCTTCCCACTTCCACCTAACTTTGAAGGGATCGGCACTTACATGGTTTTTAGCTTTGAAGTAAGAATGTCGTACTACTTGGAGCCAGATAACAGAAGCCTTCCTGGAGAAGTACAAGGGTAATTTGGAGTGGCGTACCACGCGGGATGATCTAGTGGGGACAATTCAGAAGTCGAATGAGTCAATCACAGAATTCTACAAGCGTTGGAATGCTAAGCTCAACGAGTTATCGGAACCAATCCCCCTCCAAGACCAGAAGGACATCTTTCTATCATGTGTTAAGCCAGCACTTAGAGAAGCCATTGGGAAAGAATGGTACCCAGATCTGCGAGAGATGGTGGGGATGGGAGCAAGGAGTGAGAATAAGTTGTTTAACCAAACTCCAAGTGCAAACACCACTAACAACAACAGTGGTGGAAGTTACCGATATCGGGCATCCAATCCCGTCTCGAATGGCGCCGAGAGGAAGAGAACCGGCCAAAGATAATAGTATCAATAATCTTCAAAAGGGAGGTAACAACATGCAGAATGTGATGAGGCTTCCCTTTAAGCCACAACCGAGGTTTGATGATTTGGGTATGTCAACGGAGGAAGTTTTTAACGGTTTGCTACGAACTGGCATGATAAAGCCATTGGAGAACTACAGTCCTGCTTGCCCTAATCCTCACATGGATGCTAGCAAGTATTGCCGTTTCCACCAATTTCCAGGGCACACCACGAACTCCTGTTTGACTCTCAAGAAGATAATCCAGGGCTTAGTGGACGACAAGAAGATAGAAAAATCTCCTCGCCCGAATATTGTCAACAATCCTCTGCCGAACAAAGAATGTGAACCTTATTGACTTTGAGAATGATTATTTTGTTAATGTATTAGAATTTGGGGAACCCGTAGTTGGGGATGATAGCAATGGATGTAATGGGGTCGAAACCGATGTAATTTCTGTTCGATGAAATGAAAGATAACTTACGTTATGTTACGTATCTCGATAATTTACATGATGTGAATAATATTGTTGAACTTGATGATTACGAAGAACGCTTGATTGTTAATGCTATATCTTCAATGACTCCTAGAGAATCCCCAATCTCCTTGGAGGAACTCAGAATAGCGGCTAGTTGGGAAACACCTTTGACCATTAATGAGATACGACAAGCGGCTTGGCCATACCGCAATCACTGTCCCGCTAACATTATCGTAACTCAAGGAAGCTAGCAAAGAGTTCGTGGTTGACGACCAGCAAGAAGTTAATCATGTTGACGCGCTCAGAAGAATGTTGGGAGTAAGTAATCCGGATCCATCCGGAAAAGGGAAAGCGCAGTGCTCTAACCCTCGGTCCTCTCGGAATCCGCACAGTGCTAGACGAAGAAGTTCGTAGAAGACCCGATACCGACGCAGCTTGAAAAGAACGCAAGCCGATATTTCTTTGTGGTCGCTACTTACATCCTCCTACCCTCACAAATTAAAGCCGGAAGAAGCCTTATCCAAGACAAAGGTATCCGTCAACGCTACCCCGGATGAAGCATGTCGGTTGATTGGAACGGCTCGGTATGGGAATATCATTACTTTCACGCATCTTGACTTGCCTCGCTACGGTGCGAAACATAACGAATCCTTACACATTACGGTGCCTCCGAGGGACGGTTGATTCCCCATGTGTTGATAGATAATGGATCAGCCATGAATGTGCTCCCCGCCAAAATGATGAGTATGTTGGACATCAACGCGCGTAACCTCAAACCCTCTAACCGGACCATAAAGGCTTATGATTCAACATCCTCGGCAAAGTGTTAGGGATAGTCTCCTTAATCTCGATGTTTGGAGGCAAGGAAATGATGGTGGAGTTTCGGGTTATAGACATTCATGTTACGTTCTCGGCATTATTGGGTAGACCCTGGATCCACGAGATTGGAGCCGTAGCTTCCACGCTTCACCAATGCTTAAAGTTTGTACAAGAGGGAGTGCGACAACCATCTATGGTGATAGTGTTACAATCGGAGAAACCGCGCAAATACCTTACCAAGAATGGAGATCAAGCTTGACCAAGAAAATCCGATGCTCGGCGGATTCACAATCGAGAAACCTAAGGGGCAAGTCTCAGACTATAGACTTGACGACATCTTCGCACAAAATTCCTCCCGTGTTGAAAATGCTAAGAGGTATGAGCTATATCCACGGTCCGGGCCGGGAAAACGCCAACAGGGACCGTGTAGGCTTGTATTGCCGCCAGCCAAGAGAAATAGGCAAGGTCCGGGGTATGCCGTGACTAAGGAAGATAAGGTGTATGACAAAACCGAGGCTTTCAAAGAGAAGATGACCTCTGCAGCCGGTAGAAAGTACAAGAGGCCCGAAATGCGCCCATACGCTTGGTCTCCGAATAAGCACTTTGTCGAGAGGATGGAGATATGTTTGTTTGTCCCGAGCCAAAGCTTACTCCGGCGGGGAGAAAGAATGAAGATGATCCCGAGGTTCGCCAAGAGCAAGAATCCGATGAAAGAAATGTTTGATAATTTGCCCAAAAGACAAGGTGTGACCGCCACCTACGAGAGTAGCTACCACTTCGGGGACCCGAATGTGAGAATCGAGTTTGAAAAGCTTGCCTTGGATGAACCCACAATATGTAAAATTCGCGGTGCGACCCCCGCAGATATTGATGGAGAGTTAGCAGATTTGTTTGAAGAACAAAATGCCGAACTCTCGCGAGCGGTACGTCTTTGGCGAAATGAGAGATGGTGCTAAGGAGCCGATTGATCCGATTGACTTTTCCTCTCGACAAAGTGAAGTGATAGCTATGCTAGAATTCGAGAAGGAATCTAATGTGAAGATAGTCAAGCCGGAGACCGCCGCAGAAGGACCGTTGCGGTAACCGGACTTCGTTCCGGGACCGGTCGCCGACAAAGAGACTATGATTGAAAAGCTAGGGCTCAAACCCCGTCCTTGTCCTTCCAAGTCTAAATTCACCCCCGTATCTTGAGTCAGTCTCCCGAGTCTCTTGTCATAGAGTTTGAGTCTTCGACCGGTCTCGATGTCCTCACGATCCGAAGACCGTCTTCGAGTTGTAAACACCGTATTTCCCTTTGCTTTAAATAAAGTGGTTGATCTTTCGAGTACCCCGTGATTGCCAATTTAACAATTGAATGCTTAACGAAAATAATCATCAAGATTTAAAAATAATTAAGCTTAATTCAATTGAAGATAATGCGACTTAATCGGTGAACAATTTTTAGAAAAAGATTCAAAACAGACTTGTGAGCAAAAGGAAAGCCGGGCCCAAGCCGCCGACGAGGTATTAACAACAAAGTGAACTTGGGAACGTTCGAAGAACCCAAAGAAACGCAGATTGGTAGCTTCTTCTCCTGAGATGAGCGGGTTGCTTTGATTGAATTGCTCAAGGAATTTGTGGATGTGTTCGCTTGGTCCTACAAAGATATGCCTGGCCGGATGCTTCTATTGTGGAACACCGAATACCTTTGGATCCGTAAATCAAGCCGGTCAAGCGTAAATTGAGGCGGATAAAACCTGAATGGTCCTTACAAGTGAAAGAAGAAATTGAAAAACTCCTACGGGTAGGCTTCATCAAAGTAATTGAATATCCGACCTGGTTGGCGAACATCGTAACAGCCACCAAAGCAAATGGAAAGGTTCGAGTCCGCGTAGATTTCCGAGACCTCAATAAGGCTAGTCCTAAAGATGACTTCCCTTTGCCCAACATTGACATGCTAGTGGATGAAACCGCGAACTTCGAGGTCAAATCTTTCGTTGATGGTTTTGCGGGTTACAACCGCATTAAGATGGCCGAAGAGGATCAAGACAAGACGGCATTTACAACCCCAATGGGGTACTTATTGTTACACGCAATGCCATTTGGCTTGAAGAACGCCGGGCTACCTATCGAGAGCAAACACTACCCTTTTCCACGACATGATCCACCGGGAGATTGAAGTGTATATGGATGACATGATTATTCATTCGAAAGGATCAGACGGACAAAGATTTCATTGATTTGAGGAAATTCTTTAATGTACTCCGAGATCACTCCATGAGACTCGAACCCGCCAAGTGTACATTTGGGGTTATTCGAGGTAAAGTTCGGGATACATGGTCACCGAGCGCGGCATTGAAATAGATCCCGTGAAAGTTAAGGCAATTATTGAAATGAAGCCGCCGTAACCGTCTCTCGAAGTAAAAGGATTCATGGGTCGCCCGCAATACATCGCAGGTTCGTCAACCAATTGACCACCATATGTGAGCCGATCTTCAAGCCGCTAAAGAAGAATCGTGAAGTGGTCCGGAACGAGGAATGCCGCCTAGCTTTTGAAAGGATCAAAGCCTACCTCGTCAATCCTCCCATTCTCTCGCCCACCTCATGGAGACAAGCCTTTACTTCTATATCCGATACCACGGACACACTACGGGGCTATGCTAGCACAAGAAAAGAAGGATTCAAAGATTGAGAATGCCATCTATTTCGTCACCGTAAATTCCAAGGGAGTGAAGTGAATTACTCGCCCTCGAGAAGACTTGCGCAGCTTTGGTATGGGTAGTTGGAAAGCTAAAACACTATATGCCGGTCCCACACCGTACACTTAGTCTCCAAGATGGATCCAATCAGTATATCTATTCCAAGGTGACAGAGGAAACATCTCCACCAAAGTTGGCAAAATGGACTTTCTTCCCGGCGTAATTCGACATCAAATATGTGATTCGCAAATCGATCAAAGGGCGTGCATTTGCGCACTGGGCCGAATTCCCCAAGACAAGATCAAGGGCCGGACCTCCGCTTTCCGGATGAAGGGATCCTCACTATAGAAAGCGGAAACAAGTGGCGCTTATTCTTTGATGGAGCAGCTAACAAGAAAGGAAATGGCATTGGAATGGTCTTGATAGACCCGAACGATGTGCATACTCCCATAGCAATCAAGTTGAATTTCTCGGCCACCAACAATGCAAATGAGTACGAAGCTTGCATAGCCGGTCTAGAAGCTGCCCTTGAGCGACATGTGGAAGAATTGGAAGTGTTCGGCGATTCCCAATTGATAATCAATCGTGCCGCCAACAAATGGAAAATTATAGACCCATGTCTCCGTAAGTACCATGCTTACATCGCGTAACTTGTCGGCCAATTCAAGGAAGTATCATTCCAATTCTTACCGCGGACAAGAACAGATTCGCAGATGCTCTGGATACCTTAGCCTCTTTGATAGAAATCCCGTAAGGAAAATTAATCAAGCCTTTCGTGGTCGGCGAAGAGAAAATCCCGCATATTGTTGTGAGATTGAGATCGAGGCCGTCGGTGAACCGTGGTACAATCGGATCTTTCAATACCTCAAGTATGGGAAGCATCCTTTCCTGTGGAACAAGAAGGAGATTCAAAAAGAGTACGTGCCAAAAGCTTGCAGGCCCTAAAGAGACCGTCGCCGCAATATGTCATACTCGGCAATGAATTATGGAAGAAAAGAGAAGGTTGTCCGCTCCTACTCTGCATCGGAAAGAAAAGGCTCAAAGAGTAATGGAAGACGTTCACAACGGTGCCTCGCGGACCTCATATGAACGCTCGATCCCTCATGCATAGCATCATCAGTCAAGTTACTTCTCGGATCACTATGGAGACAGATTGCATCCATTTCGTGCGGACTGTGACAAGTGCCAAAGATTTTCCAATCGAACCACATCCCGCCTCACGACTTATCTTTTGTATGACAACTCCGTGGCCTTTCGCAACATGGGGTATTGATGTCATTGGGAAGATTTCTCCGCCCGGGAGCAATGGGCATGCATTTGTACTAGTGGCCGTGGATTACTTCACGAAATGGGTAGAAGCCGCATCTTATAAAGTGCTCACCGCCAAGAAGGTTGCCCGATTCATAAAAGAACAGATCTTCGCCGCTATGGGGTCCCGAACGAGATTATTTCTCGACAATGGCACTCATTTCGAGGGAGAAACTGATCGGTTGCTCACCGAATACGTAGTCAAGCGCCACAAATCTTCACCGTACAGGCCACGTACAAACGGTGTTGTTGAAGCCGCCAATAAGAACTTGGAAAGGATCATAAGGAAGATGGTCGAGCGAGGACGAGATTGGCCGTAAAAGTTGCACTTAGCATTGTGGGGCTATCGCACTTCGATCCGAACCGCCACCGGTGCAACCCCATATGCTCGACTTACGAAATGGAGGCCGTCATGCCCATTGAGTTAGAAATTCCTTCCCTCGTGGTCTTACTCGAAAACGAGGTGAACGAGATCGAATGGCTCCAAAGTCGATATAATGAGTTGGCTCGCTAGATGAACGCAGACTAAAAGCCATGGAGCATAACAGGCATACCGTAGAAGAATGGCCCGTGCCTTCGATAAGAAAGTAAAACCCAGGATATCAAAGCCGGTGATCTCGGTTCTTAAAATGAAGCCCTCAAATCAAAGCAAAGGCGTTGGGCAAGTGGGCACCCATTTGGGTCGGACTGCCTCGGTAAAGAAAGTATTCTCCTGAGGAGCTATGCACTGCCGACTTGGATGGCAACCCATTTCTGCACCCCGTCAACGGCGACAAGTTGCGGAGGTATTTTGTATGATCGAGTCTTTCCCCCTCTAAAAAATAAAAAAATAAAATATATATATAAAAAAAATGAATAAATAAAGGCGCAACAAAATTGTCCTGTATGAGACGAAAACCTCTCAAAAGGCAGTCCATGAAAAAATAAGGGACGCGCCCGGTGCTAAAGAATATACCCAACTAGACCGAAAACCCAAAAGAGGGCGGTCTAGGTAAAAACGTGGTTGCACCATTTCCCCTTTCTATCTTCCCCTTTCTTAAACACTAAAGTCAATTGAGTCGAACTACGGAGACCTGAGCCCCTTAGTTCTCTTACAAAAGGGGAACGTAGGCAACCACTTGTGGTTCGGTCTAAAATTGCTGCAAAAATCTCTCTTTTTACCAAAATGCGTTTTGATTACAAATCCCAAGGCTTTTCAAAGGATCATTTTGAGTTAATATTCTTTTTGATGAGTTCAAGCACGGCCTACTTTTTGACTCAAAAGACCGTTGCGAATAAAAGAAAACATTGATAACATCTATTCTGCTCGCATTAAGTAATCAAAGGGTACTCGGTTTTAATACGTATAATTCCTACTCTCAAGACATAAAGCAAAAGAGTCTCAAAACTCTCGAAGTAAAAGAAAATGTGTGTCTAGATACTCGTCCCCGCTCCCGAATTTGCTCCTCTATCCTTCCTCTTTCTCGGTCCCCGGGAGGTCTTTGGCTTAGGAATGTCAAACAAGTTGGTTTGAGCCCGTCCCAATTCAGAATAACTCGCGCCGGCGGTTCAATCGCACCCGCTCTCTCAAGGCAGCCCTAGCATTCCTCGCTTGCCGCAACGCCTCTCTGCGAGCTCTCATCTCTGGATCATTCCTTAAAGCAGCTCTCCGGATCTCTTGCCTCTCATAATCGTCGCGGATTGCCGGTGACATTGTCTGGGTTTCCTCGTGCCTCTATATCTCTCGAGATTTCGGTTGGACGAGAGAGTCTCGCTCCCAAGTATTCCCGCGGCGAGTCTCTATAGCTAACCGCACGGGACCCCGATGCTCCTCATACCAATCCGTATACTCGTGGTCGAAATATAAATCCTCTAGACCGCCGAAGGAGCACACGAGTGGGAAGAAAGCCCTCCGTAAAAGATCTGGCTGAAAAACCGTATAGCACTGGGGCCTCGGCCATGGACATCGGAACAATATCGCCACCGCCTCTCCTCAAGGCTCGTATGATCTGCCGAGGATACCTATACTGTCTCGCTCACCAATGATGGGACACGTAAAGAGGATACATGCAAACTGTGCAACCGGACTACTACCGATCCATCCCGAATATCTCTCATGGTCTCGTATATTCCAAGCAGAATCCAAAAGCTCGATCGCTGGTCGTGAACCGTGACAACCTCACATGCCAACCATCAACAACCTCGTCCTCATCGCCCGCGTGGCCGAGTCACCCATGGCATTGCCGTCCGACCCTCCGGTAATGGCCCGATCAGGTGTAACCTCTCGTAGAACCACGTAGATAATAAGCCGGGGATGCTCGCTCCCATAAAATCTCGATCCCCGCTAGCCTCGTCAATACCGTGATAAGTCTCACCAAGAAGAATGTACAACATCCATCTCTCCTTGGCCGTAGCGAATTTGACGAGAATCTATACCCCGGTCACCTCTCATTTCCCTAACGATCTCCAACAAAGTGCTTGAGCGCACTCGACATACCCGCAGTAAATAGTAAGCCGACAAAGTGTGAACAAAGCATGAACATATCCGTAGTGGTAGAAAGGTCAAAACGGTCAGACGGGACAGCGCAATCTAACCATCCGAGTCAAATCTATGGACCCATCACCCGAATCATAGGCAATACCCGATCCGCAGCAGAGATAAAAAGTCGACACGGCTCCTCAACCAACCGACCGTCCCGTGGGAATGCTACAGTGGCCGCCTTACCCAAGCCTCGTCAATGCCCGAAGTCTTCCATAGTTGGGGTCGGTAATTGTATGACAAAGAGAATGCATGACACTCGGAATCCCGTATGTGATGCACCAAGCAAACCCTACCAACCCTCCAATCTTTCAAGGACCAAATGCAAGGCATATTGTACCGCTTGTCGATGATACTTCTATGTTGCCTCAGATGAAATCCCCAAATTTCGATGAAGTCTCGATGAAATTGGCACTCCCGGGGAGCAATCTCTTGGTTATAATGTTCCATTGCAAAGAAAAGTGTTAGTCTTGACCAAAGAAATCGATTATCCGCCAAATAAGGGCCGCCGGGTTTTCTCTCGCTAAGAAGACAGTGACTGCAGAATGGAGCCTGGACCGACTTTGAAAAGAACTGTCACGAGCCTCCCTAAGTCGTGCGACGTAAGAAGCCAAACAGACACGACATGTCGGGCGACATACTTTGGTTGATAGCGCATGTGGTGGAAAACCTGCAGTTGATTACCCTAGAGCATTTTCCGACTCGCCGTCGCCGATATACCCCTTACCCTCATACACATACCCCTGAAAATATACGGGAGAGGACCCCTACCATACACACTTACCTAAAACGATCCCAAAACACCATACATAAACCCGACAAAGCCGATCTTTAACCCAATAATTGCGTTCGCTTTCCTAGAATGCATGATTCACGCAAACCAAGCTAACATATAGTAATCTTTGCTAACAAGATAGGCTTATTCAAGTGTAGCGCGTTGGAGTTGCTGTTTTTCCCCCCGCAGGTACAATAATCAATTGAGTCTCGACGACTGGACCTCCGACCAAACTGGAGAAGAAAGAACAAAACAAAAAACATGCGTATCTGTGACAGCCCCAGAAAAGCCTCTCAAGCAGAGCCAAACCAAGAAAAGCCTCTCAAGCAGAGCCAAACCAAGAAAAAGCCTCTCAAGCAGAGCCAAACCAAGAAAAGCCTCTCTAGCGGAGCACACAAAGAAGAAAAGCCTCTCTAGCGGAGCACACAAAGGAAAAAGCCTCTCTAGCGGAGCACACAAAGGAAAAAGCCTCTCTAGCGGAGCCCACAAAGAAAAAAAGCCTCTCAAGCAGAGCCAAACCAAGAAAAGCCTCTCAAGCAGAGCCAAACCAAGAAAAAGCCTCTCAAGCAGAGCCAAAACCAAGAAAAGCCTCTCAAGCAGAGCCAAACCCAGAAGAGCCTCTCTAGCGGAGCACACAAAGAAGAAAAGCCTCTCTAGCGGAGCACACAAAGAAAAAAGCCTCTCTAGCGAAGCACACAAAGGAAAAAGCCTCTCTAGCGGAGCCCCCCAAGAAGAAAAGCCTCTCTAGCGGAGCACACAAAGCAGAAAAGCCTCTCAAGCAGAGCCAAACCCAGAAAAGCCTCTCTAGCGGAGCCCACAAAGCAGAAAAGCCTCTCAAGCAGAGCCAAACCCAAGAAAAGCCTCTCAAGCGGAGCACAACAGAAATCACAGGTAAGCACAGCAAAGGTATGAAGACACATCTCTACCCCTTTCTTGCTTGTAGTCAGTATTGGTAATTCCGAACTACGATTTGGCTTGATTCCCTTCTTAAAAGGGATACGTAGGAATTCTTTCTCAGAAAGGTCCAGCCATAATTTTCCCCTTCTCACCCTTCTAGCCCTTCACCTTAACCCCAGCCGCTCATTGAGATTGGGTCTTATTTTATCGACAACCCCACTTTTTCCAAAAGTGACGTTGCCGAGGGGCTCTGTAAGTACGCCAATCCAATTCGCAACCTTTTCGATGCATTTTAATATAATAAAACTGCATTAAGGGGCGTTTTGGTAAATTCCCGGCCTATCCCGAGACTTCCGGAAATGTTCCATGAGTTTCATGCGAAGGAAGTACCTTTTGGTACATCATTCATGCCAAAGGACCCCTTGGAATTAAAACCTGTTGGACCTTTTGGGTATTTTCCTAATGTTCCGAACCGGTTTTTGGCGCCAAAACGGTTGAGCCACCTTGTGTCACGCGACAGCTTGAGGCATGGAAAGTGGACGCTTAAGGTCGTGCGACATACTAAGGCAGCCAACTGCAGCCTATAAATAAGACCCTCCCCCTCATTGAAATGGATCCGAATTCTAGCCTACTGTTACTCTGCCAAAATAGCATTGTGACGAACATCCCAAACACCAAACCTCTCTCTCTCCTACCTTTCCAACCCACTAATCCCTCTCATCCAAACCCAATTCTCTACCTACACCAATTGGAACCCTTGGATCAGAGCTGTGAGATCTACAACGAAGAATTGAAGGATTCTATATCTGACTAGATATAGAATTCGTGGAATCAACAAGGGTAACAATTCCCTAACTCTCTCTCTCTCTCTCTCATTTAATTCCTTGCAATTTTATAATTCTATTTTGTTTGGATTCGCAATCGATCCTAGCTATCCGAATTCATCAATCCCAATCGCAATCTCTCTGTTTAACTTGCATAGATTGTGTAATTGAGCTCATATTGATTGATTTGGTTGAATTTGGTGTTTGAGCCCCCAAGGGAGTGTGGATCTACCCATATCCACACTCCCTGGGTCGATTTGATGTTGATTATGTTTTTCGTTCATAATTCAGCTTTTTAATTAGATCTCGTATAGCTTCGTTAATTTCGAATTCATATTGTAAGGTTTCTGCGGAAGGCTCATATGTGTCACGCGACACCTTCGTCCCCAAGTGATCCTGTGTCACGCGACACATGTGGTCACTGGTACGATGTGTCATGCGACACACATGACCCATCTGCAGTGACTCTTTTCCTTTGTAATCTGTTCTAGTTTGTTTGTATCAGGGATGTGGCCTCCCTAAATAATGGGCTCACAATATGTAATTTCTCGTTTCATAATTAATAAGATGCATTTTATCACATTTCGTTTATTATCGATATTTGCACACACTTTGGATTTACTTGGATGTGTTTGATTGAAAGACTCGTCTATGGACGAGGCGTGTTGGGTGAACTCTCGGTTCTTCCCAACACGTAACCTGACCCCCGAACTCATGTTCTCTCTCTAAAACAAAGGTTTTCAATGTTTCCTCTTAAAACGGCGTGGCGACTCCTTTTCATATTTTATTTTTTTTCGGGCGAGCGCACATTCACCAACCTATCTCGTTCTTCCATACTCAACTGCTTCCCAATTTTGATTTTCTGATCGGGATATTCTTCATTTATAATCACTTCTTCTAACTTTTCCGCGGCTTGAATATCTGGCTCATCCCGCATTTGTAAAGTGTCCACCTCCATCTCAGTAGCCTTTTTCTCTTTAACACGTTTCTTGTCACTCTTGATGTCGCCTACATCCTTATTGCCTCCGCCAAACAATAAACCTTCAAGTGTTTCCATCTCGATTTCTTCACATTCATCACTGTCAGAATCAACTACCTCTTCAATTCGTGGTTCCTTCATTTTAACAAATTCAACTGAACTTGACCATTCCATTTCGGTTTGCATTACGACCAGAGCCATCAAATTCACTTCAGACTTCTCCTCCACCACTTCTGCATCAGCATCCCACAATTCATTCATTCCTCGCGACACTTCCTCTTCCACCCTTTTCTTAACAACAATGATTGCTGACTTACTTCTCATACTTTCAGTTTCCTCCCATTCATCACTTTCTCCTAAGTCAGTGATCATATTGATTCTCGCATCCCGGATTACCAAAGCTGTGGATAATGAACTTGTACTTGCCCTTGTCGCGGTTTGAATTTCAATCTTCTTCTGGATCACCTCCTTGACCTCGCTTTTCAAACAGGAAATCCCTTTTGGAGTTGGGAATTTAACTCGCTGGTGCGGGATAGAAACCACCATTTCAAAGGTTTGCATGAACGGGATACCCACGATTGCATTGTAGGGTGACACCAAATCAATCACCATGAACTCCACCGTGCGAGTTCTCACCATCTCGCCTTCTCCTATCTCAACTGCTAGTGAAATTGTTCCCTTAACCCTCACTGTGTGATTTGTAAATCCTTCTAGGAAGCCTTTATACGGCACCAAATTGGCTTCAGTGTACTTCATCTTTTTGAAAGCTTCATAATATAAAATGTTGCGACTTGCTCCTGAATCCACCAATACTCTATGTAAAATGCTATTCCCCGGCGCGATTGAAATCACTACAGGCTGACAACCATGACTTGGGGTTAAGGCCAATTCTTGCCTTGAAAAACTGATTATTCTCTCTTCACTAGGCGGGTAAGCCGAGATATGACAAGTATGCGACAAAGACATAATTTGATTGCTCAAGCAGGTAATATTTGCCGGCTCATAAATCACCAAGATCTCATTCCTGTCGCCATTACCTTCGCGGGCAGCCACATTCTGCTCAGGCATCAAATACTCCTGTAACTCGCCTCTATTAATCTTGGACTGGATCACCTTCTTCAAGTTGTAACAATCATCTGTGTCATGCCCCCTCTCCCTGTGATAGTTACAATACTGATTTAGATCTCTCCTTCCTCTTTCTGTCATTTCAAATGCTGCTGGCAGCTCAACAGCTCGCAGAATTTCACTTGGCCTGGCATTTAATCTTGAAAATATGACTATTCTTCCTGTCCCGCGACCACCAGCACGGCCTCCACCTCTGCCGCCCGTTTGATTTCCGCGACCTCCACCCTGAGCCACAGCGTCAGCTTTGACAAACTCAATTCTATCCTTGACATTTTTCTTGGAAGTGTTAGCTGTCCCTTCATCAACGTCCTCTCCTTCGCAATAAGCTTTAACCCGCTCATACAATTCACCCAAGGTAGATGGCAATCTCATCCTCAATTCTCTCTTGAAGGATTCTGACGATAAGCCAGACATATACATCATGATCACATATTTGGGCTCTATCTCAGAGATTTGATTAGCAATCAATAGGAACCTATTGGTATAAGTTATGATACCCTCTCCCGCCTTCTGCTTAATCCCAATCAGCTCTTGCAACACCACTGGCTGGGTCCCCACAGCCCCAAATCTCGCTAAAAATTTCCTCTTAAAGTCCTGATACCCCAATATAGAATTAGCGGGTTGCTGCATAAACCAATCCAAAGCTTGAAGTTCTAGCGTGCTGGCAAAGGTTTTGCACAACAAAGCATCATCCCTGGTCATTATCGCCATTGTAACCTCAAATCCTGCGACATGAGTTTTGGCCGTAGTTAATCCCGCATACTTAGTCAGAGTGGGCAACCGAAATTCTGGAGCGGGCTCTGCCTCCTGAATATACTTAGCAAAAGGAGCGATAAAGGAATCTTTCTCGCCATCAATTACACTTCCCTTTTCTAACTCAGCCAACCTTCTTGCCATCTCGGCCAACTGCTTTTTCAACCCATCCTCTTCTCCAAAGCGGCTTATTCCCGCACACTTTTCCTTTTCTGGTCGCTTAGATCTATCGCCACCTCTAGAAGCCATCACTTCTTGCTCTCCAAACCCTTCTTCCGTCGAAGCGGTGTCATCATCATCATTCTCATAATAAAAAGATGACATCTGGGAGGTATGCGGCCAATGATAAACTTTAACTTTCCACCCATTTTCCATGTATTCCCCAGCTTTCCGCTTTTGCGGCCCATCCAATCTCGCCTCTGCTTCTTTCAGTTTCTCCGGTTCTATCTCCTTAAGTCGCCCAGAGTCATCCAAAATAACTATTCCCTTATCCGCTTCCTTATTCCCTTCCGCTGCTGCCTTCACCAAATCCTGCGGGATAGGAGTAGGTGCCTTTTTGAAAGTCATTAGTCGATTATTATTCTCCAGCAATTGTAAAATTAAGCTGTTGTGGGTCTTCAACCTTTCCACTTCAGCATCTATCTCATCCTCAGGTTGTGGCGACATTGCCCTTCTCTCTCTTTTGTTATTTACAGCCCGCTCCCTTTCCTCTTGGGTACCTTGCTGCGAGGTAGCAGTGTCATTCGCGATTCCTACGTTCCCAATCCCTGAGATGAGCGGGATAGGCCCTCTACCCGTCATCACCCTTTGACTGACCATTCCTTTTTCTGGAGTTGTCATTTCTTCTTATTCAAGCAATCAAAAGTTATGAACACAGACTTGAAGATATACATATCTTATGAACACCTTATGAAGATTTGCAGATTCAAACCCAGAAACTCAAAAATACACTCCAACCAATCACAATTATCAAGTACAATACTAACCCAAATCTAACTCCAAAAATTTCACCAAATCAGAATCCAGAAACACAAAAACTTTAAGCCAACAAAATCAAATGAACATGCAAACGAACGCCCTCAAACACAACAATATCCAATCTGAACCCAACCAAAACTTTGCAACTACCAGATTCACGCTCAACCAATCACCAACCAAACAGTAACAAAACTTACTAGTTCGTTGCAGAAGAAACTTCAAACGATGAAGAGATTTGGGTCCCGACAACGGAACCAATTGATGTTGCCAGGAATTTCCTCAACAGCAACACAACCGTTGTAGTCCAATCCAGTCACCTCGGCTTCTTCTTATCGCTTGCACACCAAAAACGTGAACTAATCCAGGGGCGGCTCCGGCGTAGCCCCTCCGGCGTGAGGATAAGTTTCTATTTGGCAAGGGTAAATCTGAAGCTGAAAGGAGGTGTTCTGTGTGTGTATGTGGGCGTACCTTGGGAGGGATGGCGATCCCTCATATATATACATACCTTCCCTCATGCACAGCACATGCCATCATCACGTGATTATCTCGTGCAATAGTTAACTTCTAACTCCATGTGTCATCCTTTAATTTATGAGCACAACAGAAAGAATAAACCCAAAGCATGTGACGCTTTTCTCTGACACACGTAACTTTTCCTAATGCAAAACCGTTATAGTGGGCCCCATTTCGTAGATATTTATATGCCGCCTCCTATATGTCGCGTCCAATTAAATTTCATCCATTGCCAAATAACGAAGAGCCAAGTATCTCGCCACATCCTCCCATTATCTCGCTTGTTAAGTCTCGCAATTTATCTCTTACGCGGTTTAGATGGCGGGATACCCTTATTATTAATCCGCCTTTCTGGTTACATACCTACTTGCCGGCGAGATATCCCTAGTTATATATATCGATCGCTACTTTCTTCTTGGGCCTTATCTCGATTTGGGCCCAATTTGATTATTTCTCGCCTATGAACCTGTAACTTAAGGAAAAAAGATAGTGGAGAAAGTGTTGTGAGTATAAAAGTAAAATAGGAGAGAGAATGAGTTGAGGAAATAGTAAATTTGAAAAGTGTTGTGAGTATAAAAGTAAAGTAGGAGAGAGAAATAGTGGGTGGAATATAATGTTTCTACTTTCTACCAACATCACATTTTTTCGGATGAAGTAGTTGAACCGCTGTAGTTTGAATTTATTACGTTTAAAAATATTTTGTTTGCATTTAAAGGCTAAAAAATTTGTGTTTAAATCAAAATTTAAAATAAAACACTTCAATGAATGTGACGCATGGCGGCTAATAATGGTGAACATAGAGCTGACTTGGAATTCCACGTGTGGCGAGCTGTATGGTCTTGAAATGTTTCTGCTTTTATATATTATAAAGATTGAATGACCATTATTGTCTCAAAATAAATGTTCTTTTAAATTTTTTGATTTAATTTTTTTTCATTATTCATTATATTTTTAAAAATATAAAATTTTGAAAAGAATTAAAAGAATGTTTATTATTTTTTTCTAGATTAAAATTAAATTTTTTAAAATGATTCTTAAATTTTGAAAAAAAATTCATTCATTTTAGGATGGAGAGAATGATACAATTTAAACAAATTAAATTTAATCCAATAAAATAAACTAATCTAATAATCTAAAATCTAATATTGGAGATAATGATAAGAGAAATCAGTGCATGCTCCAAGACAATGTTTATACTTTTAAATGCAAACAAAATATTAGATTAGTTTATTTTATTGGATTAAATTTTTTTTTTAAATTGTATTATTCTCTCCATCCTAAAATGAATGATTTTTTTTCAAAATTTAAGTATCATTTAAAAAAACTTAATTTTAATCTAGAAAAAATAATAAACATTCTTTTAATTCATTTTCAAAATTTTAGATTTGTAAAAATATAATGAATTATGAAAAAAAATTAAATCAAAAAATTTAAAAGAACATTTATTTTGAGACAATAATGGTCATTCAATCTATATAATATATAAAAGCAGAAACATTTCAGACCATAGAGCTCGCCACGTGGAATTCCAAGTCAGCTCTATGTTCATTAATTATTAGCCGCCACGTGTCACATTCAATGAAGAGTTTTATTTTAAAATTTGATTTAAACACAAACTTTAGCTTTTAAATCCAAAATAAATATTTTTAAACGTAATAAATTCAAACTACAGCGGTTCAACTACTTCATCCGAAAGAATGTGACGGTGGTAGAAAGTAGAAACATTGTCTTGGAGCATGCACAGATTTCTCTTATCATTATCCCCCATATTAGATTTTAGATTATTAGATTAGTTTATTTTATTGGATTAAATTTAATTTTTTTAAATTGTATTATTCTCTCCATCCTAAAATGAATGATTTCTTTCAAAATATAAGAATCATTTAAAAAAAATTTAATTTTAATCTAGAAAAAATAATAAACATTCTTTTAATTCATTTTCAAAATTTTAGATTTGTAAAGATATAATGAATTATGAAAAAAAAAATTAAATCAAAAAATTTAAAAGAACATTTATTTTGAGACAATAATGGTCATTCAATCAATATAATATATAAAAGCAGAAATATTTCAAGACCATACAGCTCGCCACGTGGAATTTCAAGTCAGCTCTATGTTCACCAATTATTAGCCGCCATGTGTCACATTCAATGAAGAGTTTTATTTTAGATTTTGATTTTAACACAAATTTTAGCTTTTAAATCCAAACAAAATATTTTTAAACGTAATAAATTCAAACTACAGCGGTTCAACTACTTCATCCGAAAGAATGTGACAGTGGTAGAAAGTAGAAACATTGTCTTGGAGCATGCACTTATTTCTCTTATCATTATCCCCCATATTAGATTTTAGATTATTTGATTAGTTTATTTTATTGGATTAAATTTAATTTGTTTAAATTGTATTATTCTCTCCATCCTAAAATGAATGATTTTTTTCAAAATTTAAGAATCATTTTAAAAATTTTAATTTTAATCTTTAAAAAATAATAAACATTTTTTTTATTCATTTTCAAAATTTTAGATTTGTAAAAATATAATGAATTATGAAAAAAAATTAAATCAAAAAATTTAAAAGAACATTTATTTTGAGACAATAATGGTCATTCAATCTATATAAAATATAAAAGCAGAAACATTTCAAGACCATACAGCTCGCCACGTGGAATTCCAAGTCAGCTCTATGTTCACCAATTATTAGCTGCCATGTGTCACATTCAATGAAGAGTTTTATTTTAGATTTTGATTTAAACAAAAAATTTAGCATTTAAATCCAAACAAAATATTTTTAAACGTAATAAATTCAAACTACAGCGGTTCAACTACTTCATCCGAAAGAATGTGACGGTGGTAGAACGTAGAAACATTAACTTGGAGCATGCACTGATTTTTCTTATCATTATCCCCCATAATAGATTTTAGATTATTAGATTAGTTTATTTTATTGGATTAAATTTAATTTGTTTAAATTGTATTATTCTCTTCATCCTAAAATGAATGATTTTTTCAAAATTTAAGAATCATTTAAAAAAAAAATTGATTTTAATCTAGAAAAAATAATAAACATTCTTTTAATTCATTTTCAAAATTTTAGATTTGTAAAAATATAATGAATTATGAAAAAAAATTAAATCAAAAAATTTAAAAGAACATTTATTTTGAGACAATAATGGTCATTCAATCTATATAATATATAAAAGCAGAAACATTTCAAGACCATACAGCTCGCCACGTGAATTTTCAAGTCAGCTCTATGTTCACCAATTATTAGCCGCCATGTGTCACATTCAATGAAGAGTTTTCTTTTAGATTTTGATTTAAACACAAATTTTAGCTTTTAAACCCAAGCAAAATATTTTTAAACGTAATAAATTCAAACTACAGCGGTTCAACTATTTCATCCGAAAGAATGTGATGGTGGTTGAAAGTATAAACATTGTCTTGGAGCATGCACTGATTTCTCTTATCATTATCTCCAATATTAGATTTTAGATTATTAGATTAGTTTATTTTATTGGATTAAATTTAATTTGTTTAAATTGTATCATTCTCTCCATCCTAAAATGAATGAATTTTTTTTCAAAATTTAAGAATCATTTTAAAAAATTTAATTTTAATCTAGAAAAAAATAATAAACATTCTTTTAATTCATTTTCAAAATTTTATATTTTTAAAAATATAATGAATAATGAAAAAAAATTAAATCAAAAAATTTAAAAGAACATTTATTTTGAGACAATAATGGTCATTCAATCTTTATAATATATAAAAGCAGAAATATTTCAAGACCATACAGCTCGCCACACGTGGAATTCCAAGTCAGCTCTATGTTCACCATTATTAGCCGCCATGCGTCACATTCATTGAAGTGTTTTATTTTAAATTTTGATTTAAACACAAATTTTTTAGCCTTTAAATGCAAACAAAATATTTTTAAACGTAATAAATTCAAACTACAGCGGTTCAACTACTTCATCCGAAAAAATGTGATGTTGGTAGAAAGTAGAAACATTATATTCCACCCACTATTTCTCTCTCCTACTTTACTTTTATACTCACAACACTTTTCAAATTTGGCCGGAATGTGTTGTTGTGTGTGTGTCACACGCAACTTAACGAAGAGGGTTAGCGTTTCATCTCTCCTATTTTACTTTTAGGGTTCTTGAATTAGGGTTCTTGAATTAGGGTTCTTGAATTAGTGATGCCATTGATGCCTCCCGTAGGTTGTGGATCTACACGAGATGTGTCTCGTGTGGATCTACACGAGATGTGTCTCGTGTGGATCCACACGATATTTGTCTCGTGTGGAACCAAACGAGATGTGTCTCGTATGGATCCATACGAGATGCATAAACGAGGTAGCCGTATACCATTTTTCACAAGATCAGGACACATGAAACCCTAAAAACCCTAAATAATGGCACATATTTGTAACTCAATTTCCATTTGGATTTTGAGGAAACTCATGTAGATGAAAAACACTTTAAATGTCATCTAGAATGTAGAAAAAAATTAAAAAAAAAAATAAACGAGGTAGCCGTATACCATTTTTCACAAGATCGGGACACATAAAACCCTAAAAACTCTAAATAATGACACATATTTGTAACTCAATTTCCATTTGAATTTTGAGGAAACTCATGTAGATGAAAAACACTTTAAATGTCATCTAGAATGTAGAAAAAAATTAAAAAAAAAATAAACGAGGTAGCCGTATACCATTTTTTACAAGATCGGGACACATAAAACCCTAAAAACCCTGAATAATGGCACATATTTGTAACTCAATTTCCATTTGGATTTTTGAGGAAACTCAATTTCCATTTGAAGTAGACAACCCTCCATCTGAGCCTTCAATAAATAAAGACAATTTTCAAGCTATGTTGAATAAATTTGAGAAAGCACCTGAACCGGTAAGGAGAAAGTTATTCAAAACGATGGAAGAAGGGCTAAATCACCAAACAAGAGATGCTTATGAGCCAGATCATATTTCAAAGGCGAATAAACCCCGGACCGGAAGTTCCAGAGAACCGTCAGATTGGGAGCATACTAACAACTTTTTTCGAGTCCCCGTTACACCATCCTCGACTAGCAAAGGGTATAGATCTTCATTCATTTGTGGCTCACACAGTTGATTACGTTCTTCATGTATTTGATTTGCATGTTGATAGTATGAATGCTTCTCACTCTTTTCTTTGCCCTATTTCAGGTCTAGATCTGCATTCATTGCATCAACCCAAGCGAGTTCGAAGTCCACGCACAAACGGAAATCAGCTTCAGAACCCACACCATCTACCCCTGCTAGTACTCCTACGTCTCATCCACCACTAGCTGCTTCCGGTCTTGGGAGAGGACGGGGTCGAGGGCGAGGTCGAGGACGGGATCAGGGTCAGGGTCGTGGAGAGGGAAATGGACAGCCCAATCACACTAGTATATACATCTCTACGTATTTGACGTCTTTTTCACCTTTCATTATCCCATATATTGGAGGCATCACAGATGTGGCATCTGATGGACATTGTGGCTATAGAGCCGTAGCAAAGACGGTATATACGGAGATGAGGAGATGTGGGCTCGAGTGCGCTCGGAGGCTGTTACCGTAAGTGCATGCTCGCCCAAGACCTTGATCAAAGAGTTCTAACTTGGATAAATGTAGATGAACTCTTACGTAGGATTGCTTGCTATGTCCGGCCGACGCCGGACAATACTTATTGGATGGACCTTCCAGATCTTGGGCACATCATTGCCACGAGGTATAATGTGGCGTTCATTTCGTACTCGCTGGCGCGGCAGCTTTATGCCTTCCAGCCGATCGTACCAAATAGGAGTAGGACCACCGATAAACACAGCCAGGGGTGGGACAAGTGACAAACCATTTTATATTGGTATGATACTTAACTGTCTTATCTATATTTGTAATATTTAAGTGTCTTACTTAAATTAGTTGTATTTAACTGTTATTACTTTTGCAGTGCGGGTCAGAAAGTCGCCGGAAATCCGGGAAGTACTCGTATATCCACCCCTGAGATGTATGTAAAAAAGTATTAAATACTAATCAAATGCAACATGTAATTACAGAGGGGGAGGGGAGTCGACAGAGTAAAAAGAAAATGAGTAGAGTAAGATGTACCTCTAGCAGTGTCGCACAACCACCCATCTGCTTGCATCCGGATCTGGACGCCTTCCCCAACTCTCGGTATAAATATGCCAATGTAGCTGATCCCCAGGAGAGAGTGGGGAGTCTCTCAAGATCCATGCATGTAGTAAGGTAGAGGGTGCGGGCACCTTATCCCGACTCTTGTCCCACGAACATCGTGGAAACCCAAGAGGTGCGGGATATACGCAGTAAGCACGCCGGGCATCAGCCATGTGCCCTATACGGGAAGAAAAGAGACGCCGGACATCCTTCAATAAGTACCCGGTGCCGCCCAAAATGAGGTGTCTAGTGATGCTTGGGATAGGTCGTGCAATCGGATTCGGATACCGAATAGGTGCACCTACACAGCTGATACCTGTAAATTGAAGATGAAATAACACATTTTAGTACAAGAGATGAATGTATATAGTCTTGAAATTGATAATATATAACAACATACCCAGGATATGAAATACGTCGTGTAACGTAATGGTCATCTCCCCCCACGGCATGTGGAACGAGTTAGTCTCAGGAGACCACCGTTCCAAAAATGCCATCATCAGCGCATGATTAGGCCTGCGAATGGTGGCATCGTGCGGAGTTTGCTTGGATGCCCGATGCATCAACGGGTCGGCCCGGAGGGCTCTGTCGATAGCCTCCCAGGATCATCACGCTTGAACCTGTTTATTCCAAACAAAAAATATAATCAATACTCGAGATCGAGAAAAGTACGAGATGTATAATTAATGGAATATTTAGAGTGTGTGCCAAACAACTTCAAGATTTTAATAAATTCACATAAATGATTATCTTACTTTTGCAGATGCAGCAATCTCGTATGAAAAGTCACCACTGACTTACTAGTGGCGTCCCTCCAAATCTCTCGGGCTCTGTGATCACCAAACCCGTATATAAGTGAAAAATTCTCTGGGCCGCCACCTGGGTCACTCTGAATCTATCTGCCATGATGGTGGCTCCTCCCCACCCGCACCCTGCCTCCTCCTCTGTCCCTGCCCTCTAGCCACATCCCTCCCCCTCCCCCTCCCATGCCTCAAAGGTCTAACATCATGTATCTCCTCCTCCTCCTCCTCCTCCTCCTCATCATCATCATCATCCCTCCCCTCCCCTCCTCCTCATCATCCCCACCCTCCTGCTCCGCCTCCTCATCCTCCTCACCACTATCATCAGAATCAGAAGATTCCTCATCATCTCCTACATCCTCCTCACCACTATCATCAGAATCAGAAGATGCCTCATCATCTCCTACATCCTCCTCAATCTCATGCTCAAACCCAAGATCGCCGCTCGCCCGCTCAGCCAGCCGCAAAGTCCTATCATGATCATCTCCTACATCCTGCTCCATCCCAAGCTCAGACCCACGCACGATAGTCCTATCATGTATCTTTTTGCTGCGTTTATCTACCTTAGGTGCCGTCTCGGCCTTCCTCTTTCTATTGGACGCGGTCATACGTTCACGTGCCTACAAAAAAACAAATAAGAGACAATAAATTAGCTATTTAGCATTTATAACTGAATACGAACGATGTAAAAAAAAAGAGTGGACACTGGGCACAACTCGTGTGAACTCACACGAGTTGCATCTCGTGTGAGTTCACACGAGATTTATCTCGTGTGAACTCACACGAGATGCATCTCGTGTGAACTCACACGAGATGCATCTCGTGTGAGTTCACACGAGATAAATCTCTCCAGTTTGATTATTATCAAAGAAAGAAAAATTACACGAGATGCATAAAAAGAAAGAAAAATGAACGATGTAAAGAAAAAGACGTCGAAATCAATTGAAGCAACCAGTTCATGAAAGACGTCCAAATCAATTGAAGCAATCAAACAAAAATTAGACATTGGGAATGTAAAATTAGGTTTAAATTACGTTCAAATTGCATTACCTTCTTTACAGGCACGGTGGTAGAAGCGGAGGCGGCGGCGATGGCAGTGGTTGTAGCGGCGGCGAAAGTTCCGGCAGGGACGACCGGAATTTTAACTCGAGCCATGGCGAACGAACGGCGGCGATGGCAATCGTGTACGTACTGAGTGAGAGAGAGAGAGAGGGAGACGAAGAGCTCGAGCTCTGTTTGAATTTGAAATGAAAAAAAATTTATATATAAATGGGTATTTTGATCATTGTTAGCGGGCTGTATATATTTGAGGCCGTGTATATAACTATAACCACTATTTTGGGTAAATATTTAAAAATGTGGGGAGTTTATTTAAAATTGTAAGGGTGTACATATAACCATTCTCTTACTACCTTTATACCATTTTAAGATTTTCTTTTTTAAGTCCGTCTCATATTAATGATTTTAATTGTTTTATTAATTAAAATGAATAATGAAATCAACTTATCATTCATTATTGCAACAAAAATTCACTATTTACATTCTTTCTCATAATTTTCTATTCATAATCCCAATATATTTAGCCTTTCTTAATTTTTGTAAAAAAGTCAAACTAACTAAGAGCATTTACAATGGGAGCTTTTTGAGAACTCTTTATTCTTATGAAAAAATTTTAGAGAGCTTTTTATCATTGTGGAAATGATGAAAGAGCTCCTTAGTAAGGAGTAGCTCTTTCTACAAAGAACTAGCTTTTTGGCTTTTTATCATTAATGTTACATATTTTTTATGCTAGTCATTTACTCTTTTTTACATATGAAATCCATAAAAAAGTTGAAAGAGGAGTTTTACCATTGTAAAAAAGTGCTGAAAGTTTTTAAATTTTAAATTATAATAATGTAGCTCATAAAATATACTCCCTCTGTCCCGCTACAAATCGCACACTTTCTATTTTGGGCGTTCCATTACAAACCGCACACTTCCTAAAATGGCAAAGAATCTTTACTATTCTCTCTACTCATTTTCTCTCCTATATTATTTTAATACTCACAACACCATTATAATTTATTATTCCCTTCACTCATTCTCTTTCCTATTTTATTTTTACACTCATAATATTTATATCATTATTTTTTTCCTTAAAGATTACTAACAGGACGGAGAAAGTATAAAAAAAAGCTATTTAAAGAGCTTTATCATCGTGGATTGTGGATGCTCTAACACCTTTAAATTGAGATTGAGACGGAGACAGTATTTAAAAGCCGTTCACTTTCCTCCGTTTAGCCGTTATATCTCCTTCATCCACACAGTCACACCAACAGTGACACTTCTCACCCTCTCCGAAATGTTCGGAATCTCCGCCCGCTTCACCCGCCGCCGGCGTACCGCCAAACCACTCTCTCTCCGCCGTCTCTTCTCAACTCACCCTACACCATCATTTGAACACACTCTCTCCCACCCAATCTACACCATATGGGGCTCCAACACCGGCGTCGGCAAAACCCTGGTCTCCACCGGCCTCGCCTCTTCCTTTCTCTCTCTTCACCCCTCCTCCAAATTCATCTACATTAAACCTGTCCAAACTGGCTTCCCGGAAGACTCCGACGCCTCCTTCGTCTATAACAAATTCTCCCAATTCTTCCTCCACCGCCAATCCCAATCCCAGTCCACTGTTTTCGCCTCCAATCACACACTAAACACCTCAATTCCAGCTGGAAGAGACAAAGTTGGTGGGTTTTACGAGGCGAGGAAGTTGGCAATTGAGAGTGGGGATCAACGTAGGGGGGCTGCTTCGGAATTGGTGTGTAAGACAATGTATGGGTGGAAGGAAGCAGTGTCACCTCACTTGGCAGCTGAAAGAGAAGGTCCTTTGGTTTCCGACTCGGAGCTATTGGGGTTGTTGAAGAAGTGTTTGGAGATTGGATTGGAAGGTAGTAAGGTGGGGAGAATATTGAGTGTGGTTGAAACTGCCGGTGGTGTTGCAAGTCCCGGGCCATCTGGTTCGCTTCAATGTGATTTATACAGGTGCGAATGCATTTCAGTGTTAATTGTCAACTGAAATAACTAAAAATGTGCATATGTATTGAATATTTTCATTGATTTCATGAGTTATTTTTTCATTCTCAGAATGATCAATACAACTTTTGCTATATGATAAATAAGCTGTCTCAGAGGATTTTTTTTTACAGTGTCCGTTTTCCTGTAGTCTACTGGCTGTTAGGTAACTTTTTATTTTATCATGTGGGGGATTCTGGATTTTTGGAAAAGAAGCTCATAACAAACATTTGCATGGATTTCCTACAATTTTATGTATGCTACTGAATTATCGGGAGCAAATTGTTTTTGTTTTGCTAATTATACAGTTCCATTTTTTGATGTGACTGTATCGGCTGCCAAAACATTGGTTGGCTAAAGAATTATTTTGCTATTTTATTGTCCAGTTTGAAGTCAACAAGATGTATATGATGATGGGGAAAATATTTTTCCCACTTTTGTAAAATGACTTACAGATTTTTCCTCCGCGTTTCATTTTCCGGAAAATGTTATCACCCTTACTCACACACGTAACTCACTACTCACCATACACCCCCATGCTACCCACCCCACATCAACCAACCGCACCCTACCCCTACCCTCCTACTCCCCGTAAAAAGAAATTTACCCATATTAAATTATTTTTAACAACTCCCCACCCCATCCAATAACCCCCTCTCCAGTCAATTTTTTTTTACTCATTTAATTTTTTTTTTAACAACTCCCCCATCCTACCCACCCCCACCCCGGACATATTTTTTTACTCATATTATAATTATTTTTTAATAACTCTCACCACCACCCCACCTTACCCTACCTCCACACCCATCCCTACCCCATCCTTCACCCCTACCCTACCCTACCCCTACCCCACACCCTACCTTACCCCCACCCTACCCTACTCTACCCCACCCCTACCCCACCCTATCCCAGATTGTGTTTCCACTAGAAATTTTTTTTTCTTAAATTTATCACACATGAAAATGGTTTTCGTAAAACATTTTCCTTAGATTTACCAAACATTCGACACCATGTTTATGTCATTTTCCGGGAAACATTTTCATTTTTCAGAAAACATTTTACAGGAAATCAATTTCCGAAAATCGTTTTACGCGAAACAAAGGGAGCCTTAGTGCTTAAAGAAAAGCATGATTATTAGCTATGATACTCGGACTCTTCGGTTTACCCCTGTCAACAAGACTAAAATAGGAGTGTTCGAAACGGGTACGGGGGGAGGGGGTAAACGAAATAGTGCGATCATCAGAGATTATTAGTTGAGCTCATAACATGGAAAAGCCACTTTATGGAGTGAGTGAGTTCTTACAAATTATTCTCTCTGTCCCAAAATAAATGTCGTACTTTTTATCATGTTAGTACAAGGGAAGTTTGAGCGATAATTTAAGGTTAATTTAATTATCCTAATGAAAATTTAAAATTGTTGTTGTTAGTATTTATTATGGTGTATCAATAACAAGTTATATAATTTAATTTGGATAATTAAATTAACCTAAAATCATTGCTCAAAGTTCCTTCGTACTAACATGAAAAAAAGTGCAACATTTATTTTGGGACAGAGCGAGTACGTTTTAATAAAATATTTCCTAGTTTTACTTTTTCCTTTTTTATTCAATTATGTATGCAGGCCTTTCCGTCTACCATGTATCCTTGTTGGGGATGGGCGATTAGGTGGCATTTCGGGAACTATTTCAGCTTATGAAAGTTTAAGACTTCGAGGGTATGATGTTACTGCAGTTATTCTTGAAGATCATGGCCTTACAAATGAGGTGCCACTGTTGTCTTATCTGCGAAATAGGTAGATCTTTCTATATACTTGCACCATTTCATTTCTTCTTATGGATGAATGTGTGGTCTTGCAGTAGTGTTTAAGTGACTCCGTATTGTTGCTATTTATATGTCCATCTTCCTCATTGCATTTAAGTTTATTTCTCAGCGAACACGTTTTTGCTGTTTCCTTTGTCCACTTCTGTGGATAGTTATTAATTTAATTGTGCTCTATCGCTTTTCAAGGGTCCCTGTTCTTGTGCTTCCACCTGTCCCAAAAGATCCATCGGACATTCTGATGGAATGGTTTAATGAAGCCCAAGGTACTTTTGGTTCACTCCAGGAAATAATGTTTTCATCCTCTCAAGATAGAGTGCAGAGGCTACATGAAATGCCAAAGAAAGCCCAAGATATCTTCTGGTGGCCGTTTACTCAGCACAAGCTTGTACCTCGTGATAACATCACAGTTATAGATTCTCGTTGTGGAGAGAACTTTGCCGTTCACAAGGTTTGCACCATCACATTGTGGTTTTACTTAAACTTTCATTGCTCTCATCTAATTTGTTTTCTGTTAGTTTTGAATACCCATAAAAGTTGCTTCTAATCAGAGTCGTTTGACCCCACTCATTGATCTAAATTGCATGCTAAGTATGTATAAAGGTCATGCTTTTGAATGCTGGAGGCATATTAGAAAGGTTTCGCATCTCGAACACTCACCAATCCAATGCATTATTACAAACGTATACATGTTCTAGTATATATCTCTAACAACTTATCCTTGGAGCTTCTAACTGTGTACAACATGTATGTATTCTATGCTATATCCTGCACGGTGTTGATTTGTTGCAAATCATAAATCTGTCAACCTCTCAACTGATTTAAGTTTGTTTGACACAGATGGAGAATCAGGATTCCATCACTCAACTCTTTGATGCTTGTGCAAGTTGGTGGACCCAAGGACCTGATTCTACTTTACAGGTCACTCCTTGGCTTCTATATACTCCCTCCGGTCCATGATAATTGTCGCTTTTGGCATTTTCATCAGTTTTAAGAAAAGCAATTATTACTACACTTTAATGAAGAAACTATCAAATTTATCCTTACTTATTATTTCTCTCTCCTACATTGCTTCACTCAATATAAAAATTAATACAATGATCCAAGTTCCAATGTAGAGGCATATTTGGAAATTGAATACTTTCAACCCAAAATTGACAATTATTTTGGACCAAAATTTTGGTCATAAAACGGAAGTTATTTGGACCGGAGTAGTAAGCTCTGATCCGTTAGTTTTAGATAACTATCAAAGAGTCTAGGAAACTCAGCACTTCCATTTCATTAAACCTGAAAGCATTTGAAATCCATACACTCACTTTGTTATTCATTAAGCACATAATAAATGAAAAGGGAAAGGAAGTATCAATGGAACATCAATTTTTTGTGTAAAATCTAAGCTGTACTATGTAAATGAAAGCTATGCATGTACATGAAAGCTAACATGCTATATAGGTATTTTCTTCTGAAATGGGTACGCATCTAAAATGCTGATATATATTGGTAATTTTTACAATCAAGGATCACAAGCTTTTGAGTGCTGGAAGAATTTGTTTCTTCAAAAAACTCTCTAGGAGTTTAACATTATTAGAGTAAGCACACATGTTAAATCTTTGGCACACATGTGTGTGAGTTTTTCTTTACTGTGGTTATGTGCTTAGGTGGTTTCAGATTGAGCTGGCAAGAGTTATGGGTTATACTGCGGCGAGATTTGGGCATGTAATGTTTCCTGAGAATGTTTATGAGCCGGCTTTAGAATGTGCAGAACTTTTGCTAGAAAGTGTGGGGAAAGGTTAGTTATTTGATCTCATTTAGGCTTTTGAAATTTGGTACTTAAAAGGAATTCCTGCCCTGCCAAGCACTCATGGATATGCTGTCTCTCAAGTATGTTGGTGCTTGATATTATGTTCTGTAGGGATGTGTTATCTCATTGTTAAGTGTCTTGTGAAATGCTAGGCACATCAACTTCCTTTCCATCTAGAAAATTATTTAAGTACTCCCTCCATTCCTTTTCATTTGTCTTTTTAGAAGAAAATTTTTGTTCCTAAATATTTGTCACTTTAGCTCTTTTTTGTTTAAATGGTCAAAATTGTCCTTGTCATTAATGCATTAGATTATTTACTTATGTAAGAATGTATAGTATTTAAGATGAAAGAGAGGTTACAAATGGAAATTGGAAGAGTAATTAATGAGTTTCTTGGTTTGTGAGATTTTGTCTAAAAAGACAAATAAAAAGGAATGGAGGGGGTATTTTTATAGGGCTGTGCCTGCTTCTCCGATTTATCAGGCTCATGAGAAATAATTTTTAATTTGACGCTATCCCGTTTGGCTCCAAGCAAGGTTTATTCAAAGTGAAAAAACTTTTATGGTTATGCATGTCCTGTTCCTTTGTTCTTACAAATTAATTCTTGTTGGCGTTACAATCTGTTTCCCCCTTCCTCTTGTCAGATTCACGCATTCAAAACATGCAAAAATGTCAGTCTGACATGCTTTAGGCACTCAAACGAACAAACCTATAGTTCAGCTTCGGTGCCTTTCTTTCTCTCTGTTGTGAACAACCTATAGTATTTCTCCATCTCTAAACATGACTATTTCTCTTTGCAGAGTTTTGACCTCCAAAACCTTCTCTTTTCTTTTTCCTTTTTTTTTTTAAATAGAGAAACACCAAAAGTATTCCAAAAAATAATCTTCAATCTGAAAAATGGAAGTAATTTTCTATCGACAACTGTTTAAGTCAGGATGTTCCAATACGATGAAGTCTAATGTATTATTACCAACATCGTAGAAAGGTCCATCATGACCAAAATAGCCAATGTCACAAATTCAAAAAATATATGTGAAAATGTTTACAAGTCTTCTACAAGACGAGCTTAGAAAGTTCCCAAATCTGGCGTTTTTAAAAGTTCATTTTGTTGCTGCAGTCTCACAGAGATCCAGTATAAGTTACACACATATACATGCACACTGATTCTTGGCGTTGTGCTCATTTTGATTAAAGAGAGCGTAATGTGGTAATTGATCTGCTAAAGATTTGCAGGAGATTTTGGTTTCTTTCTTCAGTTTCTCCTAGTCATTAAAGGAAATATGGGATATTGGAATTAAGCCAGTGGGAACATCAAATAAGACCATTTTCCTGTAGGAATCTGCGTGTTTCTAATGGCGACCAACTCATTAGGTTTGTGGAGTAATTCATTTGGCTTAAGTTTGTGCTCGTTGTAAACTGGTCATGGGAGATAGTTGTACACTCAATTAGAAAGAATAAACATCCCAGAGTTATTCTTGCCTTAATTATGAGTCTTTAGTTTTGGGTATCAACAATGTACTTGAACCATTGACCTCACTTGCAGGATGGGCTTCTCGAACATATTTTTCTGATAATGGATCTACAGCAATTGAAATTGCTCTCAAGATGGCATTTCGGAAATTCTTGTTTGATAACAAAATGCTTTTGGATCTCTCAAGGGCTAACACAGATGAACGGACGATTGAGCTTGAGGTGGGGCTTCATAACTTATAGTATCATTTATCTTCTACAGGCTTGCATACGTTGATATGTTGGAAATTCCTGTTTGTAGTTTGCTTGCATTTCTGAATAGTGCTTGTATTCTTGAATGCTTGACCTGATTTTAAAGCATACTTCTAGATTGAGTATTGTGAAAGGTGGTACATTTTGGTTTGACAATGAGTCTCTTGCATCAGAGCAGTGTACCCATCAAAGATTCTTCTTTTTGTGGCTTGTTATCCTATCATAAACTCTTAGGCTCCTCTTGAGGACACACAGTAAGTTTTCATTTTGGGTATGTTTGGCAACTCAATTCCAATCCACTGAATTGGAATTGAAAGGGTTAAATTAGTTCCACGGAATTCATTTTGTTCTTCCAATTCCAAATCCAAGTCTTGGAATTGAGGTTGCCAAACATACCCTTTGTGTAAAGGAAATCTTTTGGCAAGGGCAAATACCGAAACAGCTCATCTACACCAACAACCTGTATGACTCCGCAGTAGACCTTTATCCGACACTACAACAGCAAGGCTGCCATCCTTAGCGTACAAAAGCAAGCAACTAAAGAGACTTACCAAACACTTTTGGATGCACAGTTATATAGAGGGCAAGAAGTTATTGCGATAAAGGAAAATATGTTCGTGTAAGAGAACTCGTAAGGTTTTGTGATCATTGACCTGGACTAGATACTTGTGATGAGCAGAAACCAGAACATTGAGGAATGGGGACTCAACCAGAATGTTGTCTCAAATTTGTAATTGAATTTATCTCAAGAAGTTAAGGAATGATGAAAAGGAAGTTTTTTTTTAAAGATATATATGTATCAGTTTAAAAATGATATTTATGCTGTGAGGCTAATATACAAAAAAACTTTTAAACTATAAGAGGGAGGCAAGGAGAGAGAGAAAGAGAGAGAGAGGAAATGATAGCAGCATGGGGACATGTTCAGTTAATTGAAAATTCTTTGCTCTTCTTGGTATAGTATGCCAATTGTCAACCAAATCAATATCACAACTTAATCTATCAAGCTTGATTACGAATTTTGGATCACATTGTTGGCTAGCATAAACACGAGAAACAGTCACTGTTATCAACTTTTCTGGTGAAAGTTGTGAAACAGAAAGGCATACAAGATATAAACTGGCATGCTGAATGGCGATACTGCCAATTATTTTGCTATTCGACGTCTTGAATATTTATATGATAAGAAAATGAGATCTTAATTAGGACAAGAAGTTTTCATATTTTATTTTTTATATTTTTGCTTCTATACCCCAAAAGGTGTACAGTCATGAAATTTGTATTGTGAGGTAACCCCTAGATTATACTTAGTAATCTATTGACTCATTGTACTAATAAGTCTTGTTTATTCCCCCAGTTCAAGGCATTTAGGGTGACCATGGCATCAGCCCAGTGTTGAGCATATCTTACCTTAGTCATTTACTTTCTGTCTCGTTGCGCTGTGTAGGTGTAATGAATGGTATATGCATGCTTAATGCCATTTGTATGTGTGATACACTTGACTAACCATAGAGCTCTTCTCAGGTATTAGCTCTTAGAGGATCTTATCATGGAGATACTTTGGGTGCTATGGAAGCACAGGCACCATCATCTTATACTGGTTTCCTCCAACAGCCTTGGTACCTTTAACTTTCCATTTCTTCCATCTGCTTTAATTGATTATTCTTGTAAATATGACTCTTGATGTCCATAATTAGTTTAATTATCCCCGTCCATCCTTTTCCACACAAGCTACTTAAAATGGTACAATATGGAAATTTACATGCATTGATTAATAAATATAGCTTGATATATTTTTACTACACATATCCTTCTTTTTGATGCCTGGGAATGCTCATGTGGTTGGAAGGGTTGCACGATGTTTGCCCTCCTATTAAGTCAATACTAATTTAGTGGGTAGGTGGTTATGTAGCTTCCTTTTGGCATTGAGCATTATGTAAAACATGTATGACAAGTCAGCAGTCATTTGTCTTTCCTTCCAGCTACATATTCCTGGTGAAATCTTCTTATTTTTATGATACTACAGATAGCACATCCCTTTAAAATTTATTGTTATTAAAGATTTGTTGTCATGATGAACCCATTGCAAATTATTTTGATGCTTAAGCAGGTATACCACAAATAACGGATCACAGAAAAGAATTTTCTTGCTAAACAGGATTTTGAGAAATGTTTCCCATGAAATTTTGCAGGTACACTGGAAGAGGATTTTTTCTGGACCCCCCTTTTGTGTTCATGAGTTCTGGAACTTGGAAACTTTCCCTTCCCATGAAAATGCAACCTGGAAATGTGAATTTGGATGATATATGTAAGTAAAACAACATTTGCATTCTGATCCTCTGCTTATATCATTGTCACTTAAATCATCGTCAATAACTATTGATATTTTATGCAGTCTTTAGCTTGCGTAATGATATTTTTAGCGAGGGAAGAAGCAGTTCGCATCTGGCTTCTATTTATTCATCATATATATCAGAAGAGTTATTGCTACACTCACAATCAAAAAAGTGTATCCATGTTGGAGCATTGATTATGGAACCAGGCAAGTTACTCCGTGGTCTTATTTTACATCAATGAAAGCTAGCTCATTAAGTTCTCTCATCACTCTGAATTTACTTTCACGTAATAGACTTATTGTCTATGGTGCCGCTGATTGTGAAAAGTTCTTTAGTACTGATGTTTTATTAAGCCTGATTATGTATTCTACTTAAACTAATAGATATGAGTAGCTGAAAAAAAGAATTATGATTAATTATTTTGCTGACTCATTGATCATTTTAAAAGGAGGAATTTGTTTCTTGATGTGTTTTTTTGGGAACGGCAAAAAAGAAAAAGGGAAAAGGAAAATAAGAGAAGCTAAAGTCTATTTGTCATTGCTAATTGAGCAATTAGGAATAGCCTTCACCAGGTGACTTGTGATTGAGGAATGTTGTTCGTGGTCTTGGTTGAACGTATGATTTGAATAAATGCTGTGCAAGCTGCCTCTTTCAATTCTAGCTCTAGTAGCAGCACCAACTTGACATTTGAGGGGACTGGTGGTTCTGAACTATGTTACATGTACTCTCCAAACCATCTTCTAGGGTCGAAATAATCTCACAAGGGTGCAGCTGTAGAATACGTACCCGATATTTGAGAATTGAGACACGAGATGGGTGCAGCTTGTACAGATTTGGAGATTTAAGCACACTATTTCACCACATGTGTTTTAATATTCCTGTTTCTTAATGTTATAAAAAATGTTTCCCTCACTGTCAATTTTGTTGTAAAAAGGCTTCCTAAAAAGGAAACGTTGCTCGTCTATGGGACGGCCCAAAGAGAACACACCTCTTCTATTGGGACAGTGGAAGAATTAAGTATATACTTCCTCCAACCCGAATAAGCATCACATTTGATTTGTCAAACATTTTAATTATGGTGCTTTACTCCTTTTTTTTTTACCTTGTTTGTACCATTATAAAATTGCACTACAACTATTTCGTTGTTTAGGAACGGGACACTTATTCAGGGACTGACCAAAAAAAAAAACACACGACATATATTTTGGGACACACGGAGTATTATAAATATAAAGTCTACATGGAGGATCCACGTACCATTGTTTAATTTTTGAATACATTAGCCATATCCATTTAGCTTTGAGTAGAATATTGCCGAACCCCATCCTCGAACATGTACCCATGCCTGATCCGTTTTTAAGGGGTAATGTTCTAGAGTCGGGGGTTTACAGGGCAGGAGGGATGTTCTAAATTAGAGTGTTGCCTTTTCTGGTTCTACTTCGTAATGGTTTTTCTTTGGTTACGAGTCCATTTCATCTTGTATTTTTCCGCCCTTTGATAATCTTGTTATTTTCATTACATAAGTAATTTTTGTTGGAACTGGTCTTTTAGTAATACAAGGTGCTGGTGGAATGCAAATGGTGGATCCACTATTCCAGCGGCTACTAGTTAAAGAATGCAGAAGACAAAAAATCCCAGTCATCTTTGATGAAGTTTTTACTGGTTTCTGGCGTTTGGGAGCAGAGGTTGGTTGCTGGTAACAGTGTTTATTGCTTTTCGTCTCTCTTATTGTCTTGAAAGTGATTTGACGGGATACCATTCTTCTTTCCAGTCTGCCTCAGAATTACTCCGCTGTCAACCAGATATAGCATGTTTTGCTAAATTGATGACTGGAGGAATAATACCCTTGGCTGCAACATTGGCAACAGATACTGTTTTTGATTCATTTGTTGGAGATTCAAAGGTAAGCAATCTTCTCTTGCAAGGATCTTTATAAGCTTGTTGACAAATTGTTTTAGCCCCTGGTCTGTCTCATTGGATGCAAAATAAAAGATAGGTGAAGCATTAACTTTACTATTGAGAAGTTTTTCCGTTGTTTTAAATTCATTGGCGGGTTAGTGAATCATGGCGTCTTACTTTCGAAAGAGCAGCTGGCATACATTTGGTGGGTATGATACAGCTTCAATGTAAAAGTAAAATATAGTTAAGCTCAATGACCCAGAAACAAAGAGTTTAGAGATTCTTGCAGTGGTCAAAATTATGATATAGTGGTATTTTTTCCTAAACTAAAGGGGGTCAAATTGCTAAAATTACTATATTAGTGGTAATAATGTTATTTTTAAAACTTAATGGTGGTAAAATTGACATAACTCCAAAATCAGGAGGTTGAATGACCCCCATTTACATAGCGTGGCTTCGCCACTGGATGCTTGCATAATGTATTTGAATTACTCACGGTCAGTGAAGCAGATGCATTCATAGTATTATGAAACTCAACCACACCAATACCTCAGTCCTTAAATAATAGCTCCTGCATCAGAGGTGGACTGGACCCGTACATTGTAAATCAATCTGTGAGCCAATGAACAAGAGTGATGATTCAACATCAATGACAAGGTAGCCTCATCTGATCTCTGAAGTACCTGGCTTGTGGATGTAGGCCAGGCTTGATCGTAGGATTGGTATGCTATTGAGTCTTCAGTAGTTAGCTACGGACATCTGTTATGTCCTTGCCAGAAAAAAAATGGAAGAACATTGTTTGACAGACTTCAGTTTTTACTTATTTATTTTTCTTCTTCCATACTCGTTCTCAAACAGTTGATCGGATATTTCTGATGGTATATTTACCACCAATTAGCTACCTATATGCGTAAAATTAATTTTAAAAAATATAATAAAAGAATATCTGATAGGATCTTTTCTCTACTTCTTTGCAAATCATAGCTGCAAATTTCCGTTGTTGCTGCCCTCAAAATTTTGGAGCATAACCACCCTCATACTTAATGATAAACAGTTAGCACCATTCAAATTTTAATTTTTTCACATCGCTCTAATCTACGTGTGGTATTTACTGGATTATATATATGGTTAAAATGTTTTTACGTCTACAGCTACAGGCCCTTCTGCATGGACACTCATATACTGCACATGCTATGGGATGTGCTGCTGCTTCTAAGTCCATTAAATGGTTTAAGGACCCTGAGACAAACCCCAATTTAACTTCTGATAAAAGGTTACTGAGAGAGGTATGTAAGTGTGTCAATATTTCTCATTTTATTGGTGAATTTGGAATTTCAGCCCCAAGCTTGCCTAATGCTATTGCATTAAACATCTCATATAAATCCAACCAATGCTGCATTATCTCAATTTCCATGAGCGGCAACTAAGTTTTTTTTTTTTTTGTGTGTGTGTGTGTGCTTGGGATCTAGTTTTATGTGTCACTGCAATGTGACACTAAATCAACTTAATGAGCAACTCAGACAATTCCTTCCAAGAAGGATTCAAAATGTGTCATGAGCTGGCTGATGAGAACATAACCATGTGACATGATTGATGAGGAAGATCACAACATGTCCTACATTAATTTCTACTCCCTCACCCCTCAAGATCCAGTTTGACTTTGTAGTCTACTTGATTATAACTTTTGTTTTGCAGTTATGGGATACGGAACTAGTGCATCAGATTTCACACATGCAGTCAGTCAAAAGAGTGGTTTCATTGGGAACTCTCTTTGCCCTAGAACTCCAAGCGGATGGCTCTAATGCTGGGTAAGTCTATCCTAAGTTCTTTCTTTTGTTTTGCAGATATACATGTACTCCCTCCGTCCCATAATGTTAGTCCCAATTGCCATTTTTGTTTTTCCCGAAATATAAGTCCCAAGGATTACAACAAATGAATTTCCAAAACTACCATGTGATATAAGCGTAGGAAACAACACACTAGTGGCATTTTACTCAAGAATAATAAGTGGAGAGCTCATTAAGGATAGCATTAGAGATGAAAAAATGTCCTCACTTAAAATCTTTGAATAGTCAAATGAGACTATCATTATGGGACTGAGGGAGTATTAAATTATAATGTCAGAATGTGAAAGAAAATCAATATATTCTTGAATTACATTACTGGGAAATGAGAGCTTCTCATTGTCTCTAGCAATTTGTTTGCAATGCCTCCTAATAGATTGATTGCATTCTCCATTGGAAAATGATATATGAACAGAAAAATTTGTACATATTTTGTACACAATGACTTTAAGGTTTTGTACTGTACAGCACTTAATGCCTCAATGCGTTACGACACCTTAAAGCAATTCTGTACAAATTATGTCCTACATAGCACTACTCTTCTCCATTTATGGTTATATGATTAATTAAATAAAAAGTATCTAAAGCTTCATATCTTTTTGAGTTCTGATTTCTTTGGTAAATTATATTTAAACTTGATAGCAATGCTTTCCCCTATTGGTAAACTTAATACTGAGTAACTTATACTCCGTATGAGCTTCTGCAGGTATGCTTCGTTATATGCAACATCTCTTTTTCAGAAGCTACGTGAAGATGGTGTTTATATGAGACCGCTGGGAAATGTGGTTTACCTCATGTGCGGGCCATGCACATCTCCTCAGACCTGCCGCGTCATTCTCGAAAAACTGTACAAAAGGCTCGAAGAGTTTAGTGAAGAGAAGAACTTGAAAACCCGTAAACTCTAGGAAAAAAAAGGCAAGGCAGTTGCGCACTCTTGAAGTGTACATGTACTGTTAGAAATGAAGTTTGTTGAGATGTTCGATTCAAGTAATCCTTATTTCCTTTTACTAAGCTTAAAATTTGGGCATCATGGTTTCTGTTTTTTATCTTGGAGTTGAGTGCATCAGAGATTAACACTCCCTCAGTCCTATTATAAATTCTAAAAATATACTTTTAGCAATAAATTTAGGTCAGTTCAATTATCCTAATGAGAATTTAAAATTTGTTATTGATATATCATTATAGAGTTGGTCTTATAAAAAACTAGTTTTTTCTTAAGATAAGGAAAAACGTGTTTTCAAAATAAACGGTGACAATTTTGTAATTACTGGCAACCATGTTCAAAATAAATGGTGGCATTTTTGTAATTACTGGCAACCATGATAAATGCCAGTGTTAATATTACAAATGACCAGTGATTTCATACTGGCATTTTATAAACATGAAACTGACATTTTTTACACGGGCACTTTTAAATACATGAACTGACACTCTTCACATTGGCACTTTGTTACACTAATATTTTTGCTGGCTCTCAAAAATACAAGCACTGGTATTCAAAAATACATGGATTGGCATTTGAAAACACATTTTCTGGCACTCAAAAATGCATATACTGGCACTCAAAAACACTGATAATTATTTTTGCTGATATTCATAAAAACATGAACTGGCATTCAAAAAAACATGGACTGGCATTCAAAATTACAAGAACTGGCATTCAAAAAATATATTGACACTCAGTTACACACTTACTGGCACTCTATTATACACTAACTGGCACTCCAAAATACACGGACTGGCACTCCAAAACACATACACTGACATCTAATTACCCAGTCCATCAATGCATCAAATTCTCAAACTGGTACTCAAATACTTATAAACTGGCATTAATTTACACTAAAACTGGCACATAAAATCCCTAACACTTGCACGTAAATAACACGGCAAATCAAACTCTCTCTCACTATACGCAAATCAATCTCTCTCTCTCTAAATGCAAATGAGAGAACCTTCTCTCTCTAATCGTTAATCTCGGTTGAACGGCCTATGATCTGGAACAGAGGAAGACGGCAATTGCAATTGTAGGTGTGTTGAACGGACTTGCATATGGAACAGAGGAGAAATTGTCGACGGGTGAACGTGTTTGGCGCAGGGGAGAGGACGCCGGTGTTGGTCTAGAGAGAAATTGGGAGAGATTAGGTCGCCGGTTGGATTAGAGATCGGAGAGGGATTGATTGAAGAAGAATGTGGTTGTCGCCGATTGATTTGGGTGAAGGGAATTGGCGTTGGTCTTGGATTGAGGGAGAATTAGGTTTGGTTGAGGTCGCCGGTGAGGAAGAGGCTTGGTTGAGGATTTAGGTCCCAATGGAGGTCAAGCCTTGGAGAAGAAGAAGACGCAGGGAGGGCTCCTTTGCGTATAGAGAGAGAGAAGAGAGAAAGTAATTCCGGATAGAGAGAGAAAGAGAGAGAGAGCTGTGTTAACTGCTTATAGATTATAGATGAATGTGTTAACTGCTTATAGTATAGATTATAGATGAAGACGGTAAAACACGTTTTTTGTTAAGTTAACAAAAAACACGTTTTTTATAAGTTTTTGGCATCATTATAAATACTTTTTCGTCATTTTCGATGGAGTCAAAGAATCACTATTTTTTTGGCTTGTAAATATGATGTAATAAAGAAAAATGACTCACTAAACCGTATACGCTTTTTTGTTATTAATCAACAACCAATTCATGCAATCTTTGATTCAATTTTCGACACAATTTTCATGGGTCATTCAAAAATAGTCTTTCTGTGCTTTAACACAGTGACAAAGCTTCAAAAATAGTCTTTCTGTGCTTTAACACAGTGACAAACTGTGTACAACTGACCTTTCTCATTTAACTATATGTGGGAGCATTTGCCACACTGGGATAATGTTGTTATGTTGGTGTTTTTGTTATATTATTATAACACAAAATCTTGGGTGAAACGTGTTCTATGCTCGCTGAGCGTAGAACGTGTTTTAAAATCTGCGCGGTGACATTTTTGTAAATAAGTAGAACTTTTCAATAGGCGCGGTGACATTTTTGTAAATAACTGGAACTTACGAAAAACGCACCGGCACATTTTGACAATGTATAAGGCAGTTTTTGAATACTACAAGAGGCACTTTCCAACGCTACAACAGGCATGTATTTTTGAACTCACTTGAAACTTACGAAAATTCACCGGGCATTTTTTGATACTGTAGAAGGCAGTTTTCAATACTATTAATTTACTTGACACTTTTCAATATTACAACAGTCATTTTTCAATACTACAAGAGTCACTTTTCAATACTACAACAGACACTTTTTAACACTACAACATGCACTATTTTCAACAATATCGCCGTTATTATTTAACATTACAACCGATTTAAATGTTATATTAGTGTTATTTTAGAACATGCACTTTCTAATTTTGTAAGAGACACTTTATAATAACAGAGAAGGCACTTACGCAAAACAGGTTCTAGGATAGTTTATCCTAGAACTTGTTTTACACAAGAACGACTCTTATTATAAATAATCAATAATAATTTTTAAATATTTATTAGAAAAATATTAAGTTAATATAATACTATTGTTTACGAATATTTTATATTCAAATTGATTTTCTCCCGTTTACACGAATATCTTTTGAGTCTATAACTAAAAGCCAAAATCTTGAAAAAAATTAGTTTTTTCGTAACATAAGAAAAAAACTAAATTTAAAGTACTAAGTCTAACTAATAAGAGTGATGAACTGTTCTAAAAACTATTTTTTTTATAACATTTTAAAAAAAATTAATTTTTTATAAGAGTTACTCTAACTAAAATAGAGATAGTATGATAAAAGTTTTTGTCTCATTTAAGTGATTGATTTTTAAAGAGGCAAGTGTAAACAAACACCCCTTATCTATAAAAAAGAAGGGATTAATTTCAATGTCTACCCGGAATCTATCAATTTTATATAACAACTTGACTGTTTTATCCTTAAACTAGTGTAACACCCGTGCGATGCACGGACCGTTACTAACACTCAAAAGATGAAATTTAAAATAAAACAAACAGAAAAGCGAGTTGTTTTTATATATTGTGAAAAAAATTCGTGAATACTATATTGGTAGTACAAATATCACAGTGGTCAGTATTATCATCATTACATATCAATATTTAAAATCATTTACCTTTTAACTTTGGAAGTAGCGACATATAATTGGTCATTGAAAAATTTTGAATTCTTCAAAATAAATACCAATTTTTTGAATTTTTTTATAATTCATTTTGGGATGAAGGGAGCAATAAAATTATTTAAATTGCAAAGCAGATGAAACATTGATTAGTATAAAGAGCAAGTTTAGAGACAATATTTATTACTCAATATATCTTAAAATGAACGAATGACTCATTTTAAATATATAGATGGAGACTTAAAAAATTGAGACCAAGCTTTTAGTAAAATGAGTACATAAACCATTTCCTGTCTACATAAAAAAAATTAAAAAAAAATAAATTGAAATAATAATTTCTTTATCTTAAAATATTATATAGATATGGATATCAGCAGCAAAGCATGCCTACCAAAGGTCCAATGGTTCGTTCTTCTCCGTCTGACTTTAAATTACAAAAAAAAATATTATGTATTATAATAAAGAAAACTAAATGAAATTATTATTTTTCCCATCTCTAATAAATAATTTAAAAAATGTACTTCTATAAAAAAAATTAATGTTCTTCATTTCAAAAATTAATATTACTTTCGATTCAAAATGAATAACCCAAAAATAATACATTTTTTATCAAAAAAAAAAAGAGCATTATTTCCTTCATCCCAATGAATATTTTAAAAAATAATACTACCTCATTCGCCTCCGCATTGTTTGTAATGTTAGTGCCTTCGTCTCAAAATATGACATTAATTTTTTAGACGAATAAAGTAGTATTATTTTTTAAAATGTTTATTGAGACGAAAGAAGCAATGTTCATTTTTTTTTGGACATATAAAAAAATTCTACTTTTTAAGGAAAAAAAATTCTTCAATTCAAAAATGAATATTACTGTCGTCCCATAATTAATACTACTACTTTCTATATCAAAAAAAAAAAAACAAAATTGTTTCCTTTGCCTCAATGAATTTACTTGTCTCAAAAATTAATATTTATTTTCTGACATGAAGACACTAACATTATGAACATTAATTTTTACAAACGATATTTAGAAAATAATACTACTTCAGCTAAAATAAATAAATTACTATCTTCGTCCCAATGAATATTTTATAAAATATTACTTAATTTGTTTAAAAAATTAATGTCATATTTTGAAACGAAGGCACTAACATTACAAACATTAATTTTTGAGGTGAATGAAGCAATATTATTTTTTAAAATATTCATTGGGGTGAAGGAAGTAATGTGCATTTTTTTGACAAAAAAAGTAGTATTATTTTTTGGTTATTCATTTTGAGTTGAAAGTAATATTTATTTTTGAAATGAAGAAATAGTTTTTTTATAGAATGACATTTTTTAAAGTATTTAATTGGGACGAAACATATAATTTTCCCTTCTCGTTTTCTTTATTGTAGTTTTCATTATTAAGACATAATTTTTATTTTGCAATTTAAAGTGAGACGTAGAATAACGAACCTTTGGACCTTTAGTTGCTGATAGTGGTAATTTGAATTCGTTACTTTAAGTAGCTAGTTCAAATTTTAGTTTTAATTTTATTTTTTATAGTAGCATAAATATTGAAATAAAATTGAGCAAATTTAAACTTGCTACACCGTGTAGCGAGTTTAATCAGACAAAATTATAAACTCACTACACCGTTTAGCGAGTTTCAAAAAATGGGTCATTTAGGTCAATAGTTTGGAAGACTTGTTATTTTTTATAAAGAGAATTAAAAAAAAAAACAAAAGATTTGGACATCCCAAAAGGATAGTACAATTATCTAATAAAAATTAAGAACGTTCTTTTTCAAATGGAAACTTTCCATTAACTCATGCTCGTACATCTAAAAAAATATGTCATATTTATTTACATTAACTAATCATGAACATAATTATGATATTTATTTTCAATTTAACTTATTTAATTTTGAGAAGAAAAATCATAATCCTAAAAACACTAATTTATTATAATATTGTCATGCACTTCAATCAAACCCAACCCACTCATTTCTCTCCCTCTTTTAAATTACCAATTTATATTATCTTTATTTCTTAAAATATTGTCATGTACTTCAATAAATTTTTTTAAAATGATGACCATCTTTACCGATATTCGTCTTTATAAATACACAATTTTTTGAGACATTTAGAAAAAACGACAAATTTATTAATACTTTATTTACTATGCTTCAAAGATTTTTTTAAGAAAAATTAAATAAATTATTTGATGTATCGAACTAAAATAAACCTAATAACCATATTACCCCATCCCGCTTATTAAATAGAAATCCAAACCCAGATTCATCACACTCCTACTATATATATATAGATATAGATTATTATTATTATAATAGAAAAATCGACAAATTTATTAATACTTTATTCACTATTTCCTTTTGTATTTGTTTCGATTTCGATGCACGGACGGTTACTAACGAATAACTGATCGAAATCAAAACAAATACAAAAGAAAATAGAGATATTTGTATACATTGTAAAACAATTTTTTGAAAACTATATTGTCAGTACAAATATCAGATAGAAGGTCACCGAAATAAGTATAGTGTTACATCCGTGCGATGCATGGGGAGTTATTAATGCTTAAAAAGACGGAAATAAAATAAAATGACTAAATGAGAGAAATATTTTTATACACTGTGAAACACATCTTTAAAAGACAACATTGCCGGCACAACTGTAGAAAGAGGAAGAAAGATTAAAAATATTATTATTATTAACATCATTATTTATAATTAAAATTATTATTATTATTATCATTATCATTTATAATTAGAAAAAAATACTTCACACTTAATTAATTTTCACTAAAAAGATATTGAGAAATTAAAAAAGAAAATTAAGAAATTTATATTTAAAAAAGAGAGTTTTTTTTCTGTGTCCAAATCAAATGAAAATAGTCTATATTTATAGCAAAAAAAAATATTATGAATGTTGGTGTTAAAAAAAATGAATTTATTATAAAATAATTTAGGTAAAAGAAATGGGTTAAGAAAATGAAATTCAACCAACCAATAGTAGGACGCCAAGTGTCCCAATTAAAAAAAAAAAGAAAAATCCGCCTGCATACACGCGCCTTTGTCGGCGCGTGTAAGACACGATCCAGTTTTTGGCTCACTTAGCACCTGTCACGTCGAATGTGCCCTACTTCTATCCGTCTCAAAAAATTGTGTATTTATAAAGACGAATATCGGGAAAGATGACCATCATTTTTAAAATTTTGATTGAAGTGCATGTCAATATTCTAAGAAATATATATACTTCACACTTCATTAATTTTTCACTAAAAAAGATATTGAAAAATTGAATAGGAAAATTAACAAAGTATTATTAAGAAATTTATATTTTAAAATGAGGGTTTTTTTTCTGTGTCCAAATCAAATAAAAGTAGTCTCTATTTATAGATAAAAAAATAATGATTTTAGTTGTAAAAAATATTATAAAACAATAATTTATTATAAAATAAATAAGGTCAAAGAAATTGGATAAAAAAAATCTGAAATTCAACCGACCAATGAGAGCTTGCCAAGTGTCGCAATTAAAAAAAATATTTGACACTTAATTAATTTTCACTAAAAATATATTGAATAATTAAATAGGAAAATTAACAAAGTATAATTAAGAAATTTATATTTAATAAATAGGGGTTTTTTTTCTGTGTCCAAATCAAATAAAAATAGTCTCTATATATAGATAAAAAAATTATGATATTTCTTTTGCAAAAAATATTTAAAAAATAAATAATTTATTATAAAATAAATAAGGTCAAGAAATTGGATAAAAAAAATCTGAAATTCAACCGACCAATGAGAGCTTGCCAAGTGTCTCCATTTAAAAAAAATACTTCACACTTAATTAATTTTCTCTAAAAAGTTATTGAAATATTAAAAAAAAAATTAACAAAGAATAAGTAAGAAATTTATATTTAAAAAATAGGGTTTTTTTTCTGTGTCCAAATCAAATAAAAATATTCTCCATTTAACCAGGAAAAAAAATTATGAAATTTGGTTTAAAAAAGTTATAAAAAAATTAATTTATTTACATTAACTCATTATAAACTTAATTATGATATTTATTTGCATTAACTCATTATGAAATTAATTATGATAAAAATTTTTGAATTTAACTTATTTAATTACTAATCTATACATATATAAAAATTCAACACCCTTTCAACTCATCATCCTATATCCCACAACTTTTTTTTTTTAATTTTATATTATTTATTTTTATGATTAGTAAAATTATTATTATTATTATCATTTATAATTAAAAACAAATTCTTCACACTTAATTAATTTTCACTAAAATATATTGAAAAACTAAAAAGGATAATTAAGAAAGGATAATTAAGAAATTAATTTTATAAAAGAGGGTTTTTTTTTTCTGTGTTCAAATCAAATGAAAATAGTCTGTATTGATAGGAATTTTTTTTTATGAATTTTGGTGTAATAAAATAAAAAAAATTATTATAAAATTCAACACCCATCCAACTCATCATCCTATACCCCACCACTTTTTTTTAATTTTATATTCTTTATTTTTATGATTAGTAAAATTATTATTATTATTATTATCATTTATAATTAAAAAAAATTCTTCACACTTAATTAATTTTCACTAAAAATATATTGAAAACTAAAAAGGATAATTAAAGAAATCTATATATATATATAAAAAAATTAATTTATTTACATTAACTCATTATAAACTTAATTATGATATTTATTTGCATTAACTCATTATGAACTTAATTATGATATTGAAAACTAAAAAGGATAATTAAAGAAATCTATATATATATATATAAAAAAATTAATTTATTTATAAAAAAATATATTGAGAATGACTAAAAGTAGGGAGCTGAAGCATCCCAAGCGAATGACAAAATGAGCCTTAATTTTTTTGTTAAGTGTCGGTAGTTATAAATATTTTTTTTAATTATATATAAAAAAATATATTGAAAACTAAAAAGGATAATTAAAGAAATTTATATTTAAAAAAGAGGTTTTTTTTTTCTGTGTCCAAATCAAATGAAAATAGTCTCTATTTATAGAGAAATAAAAATTAGGAATTTTGGTGTAAAGAAATTAAAAAAAAAAAATTATTTTATTATTAAATATTTGAGGTAAAAAAAACGGGATTAAAAATAAAATTCTGAAAAAAATCAGCCAATCATAGAAAGCCACGTGGATTTTCAGTTGTTATCATATATTTTCAATTATGCCATAGTCGGAAATGTCGAAATTACCCTCCCTTATACGGGCGACACCTGTCCAAATTCCAAAAATAAAAAAAAAAGAAAAACCTCTTCCTTCCACGCGCCAATGTCTTCGCGTGGTAGACACGCGCCAAATCACGACCACATATGCCTGCCACGTTGTTTTTATTGCTTGGTATCTTCATTTTTGCCAGCTTGTGAAATTACGATTTTGCCCTTGATTTTTGGGGGGAAACCATGACTATTCTCCTTTTATATATAGAAGATATTCTCATTTGAATATTTTGGGATAAAATAATTATTTCATTTATACTCCCTCCGTCTCAAAATGTTTGTCCAATTTTTTGTTGAACTTTGACCATATATTAGGAGAAAACAAAACAACATGGAGGATTAAATTATAAATAAAAGAGATCTTATATTACTCCCTCCGTCCCACTTCAATTGAGCCATTTTCCTTTTTGAGATGTCCCACTTCAAATGAGCCATTTCATAAATGGAAAGAAGTGAACAGTGTTTCAGACATTTATACCCTCATAATGTTTATATATTTACAAAAAAATCATTCATTATACCCTTATAATTTTAACATATTTATAAAAAAATTAATTATTAACTTACTATTCTTCCCACTCATTCTCTCTCCTATTAAATATTTTTAATTTTTACATTCTCTCTCATCTAATCTTCTACCCACTTTCAAATCTTTACTCATTTTAAAAAAAAAAAATCTTAAAAAGCGTGCAAAAATGTCATGGCTCAATTGAAGTGGGACGGAGGGAGTATTATCTAAGGTGCTTGAATTTGAATTATATATAGTATATAACAAAAGAGTGGAACGTAAATTGTTGTGAAAAAAGAATGCAATGATATAAAAAAAGAGTGGAACGTAAAATTAAGAAAAAAGTTAAATTTGTGTTTGAATTAGAAAAATAATTAAACTATGAATTTATTTTTAGTAGGAGGGGATAATATAATTTTTTTGCTTATTTATTTATAGAATAAATTTATGAAAATATGAAATTGCATTCATATGACAATCAAGGAAAATAGTTGATTTCATTTTAAATTTTGGAAAATAAATAAACCAATTATTTAATTTTAGTATTTACTTTTTGCTTATTTAATTTTAGAATTAACTTAATAATATTTGAATTCAAATCCATGCAAACATAAATAAGATTAGATAGTTAATAAAAAGTTTTATTAAATAAAAATGAAAGCAATCAATAAAAAGATTCTTATAAGCTCAAAGGAATTAAAATTACAATAAAATGAGATGAAAATAATCTACATTCTTTCTTTACCATAGCCATTACATGTTTCAAGTTATAAAAAATATGAAATTTAAATAAGAACTTGGTTAAAATTGAAAAAATATGAAAAAAAACTGTTGAAAGGAATTAGTTACAGAGACAACAACAATAATTTTTTAAGATTGCTATTCTCCACAATAAAAAAAATAAGAACTAAAAAAAAAAAAAACTATTAGTAAGGCAAGATATTGAAAAAATGGAACAACTGTGAAAGTACAATCTTAAACAAATAGGCAATTAAAAATAGTTAAAAACTGTGAAAGTACAATCTTAAACAAATAGGCAATTAAAAATAGTTAAAATTATTAGTGAAAATGGTTTATTCCTACTATATTTCATTTACCTTGCTTGGATGAGGAACCAAATAACCATCATAGTATTGATCCCATATATTGATCTCATAGAATGTGCTTCAGCTGAAATACATTTACACGAATGGTTAACATATACAAATTTATTTAATCAAACCAAGTCACCACAATTTTGAAGGAAAAAAAACATGAAGTAAATGAAAAGTGAAGGCAAGAGGGCAATACCTAATTGTTGATTTCGATGACGACGGAAGAGAAAATGCCTATATATAAAAAAAATGGGAGTAAGGAATATACTTTATGATCTAATAAGTAATCCCTTATTTTCAGTTGAATTTGAAATTCAAATTGATTTTCATTAATAGATGAATTATATAAGGAAAATATTTGAAAAATAAATAAATGTTATTATTCTCTAAAATTAACATTTTAACTCGATTAAAAGTCAATTGATAATGCCAAAATCGTCAAATCAGTCCAAATCCAAGCGATCGCTTGCTCCGGCGATTGCTAGGCCTGAAAATAAGAGAAAACACGTAAACTAAGTCGGGGCTTGACCGGCGAAGGCCCTCCGGCGTGAGAATAAGTTCAAGGATTTGATATGAGAAACTAAATGGACAGAGTTTTTGTATGTAAAAAGTAACGTACCAAACAATGCGCTATATGGCTTGTATATATAGGGATGGATTGATAGAATCCATGTTGAATTGAACTTGTAAAGAGATAAGATATAATACTCAGAGGATTATATCTGTTAAGGAGTCATTGTTTGACTTGAATTGATGTAGATGGTTACAATCCTGATTGGATAATAATTGTTGAATCCTTGTTTGAATAGGACTGTTCAATCTGCTTGCCGGATAGCCGAGGAACACAAATTTCTTATCTCGGCATGTGCATGTAAGCCGAGATGCATGATTTTGCTTCCTCATCAGTTGATGATCTGCCGACATGTAGATATGCTGAGACGCATGATTTTGTCTCCTCGTCATGTGATGCTATGCCAAGGTGCTAACTTTTCTCTCCTCGTCATTCATGACCTCTCGGAGCATGATGATCCGGGGAGGAAATAGTGGTATGAAGAGCCCATTGACAATGTTAAGGCCGAGGAAGGTAGCTCTCGGCATACGAGGAAGGTATCCTCGGCACTCATAATTGGGGCATTTATACTTTGCATGTTGGGCCTAGATTAGCCTTGTTGATGACGATATACGAGACCGAGGAAGCCCATTGTTTTTTCTCATACCCTAGAGATGGATTATGTTTAGGGCCCAATCCACTTGGACCTGACCCGGGCAAGCCCGTGTTTGTACCTCGGTTTATACTGTTCAGTGGCCCCCGACTTTCTAGCTCGGTTTAGGACGAGGAGAAAGTCATCTCGTCCACGGCTTATGGAATACGAACAGGTTTGCCACGCGTCAAAGACGCTTCAATTTGGGCGTCGCTTCATTATCCGTCGGTTATTGCCATGATGATGAGATGTGGGCCCCCATACCTGACACGCCTCGGAAGTTGTTACAGGCATTTAATGCTTGGGGTGCCATACCCATTAACCCTTTTTGCCCATGGGTTTGACCCGATTAGGTGAGTATAAAATCGAAAATCCCTTTTCATTTGAAACTTTCACAACTTCGAATTTGAGAGAGAATATCAGAAACTTCAAGAACCTCCGGCGACTTTCTTGAGCTTGCGAACCCAGTTACCGGCGATCCTTGGTTTTCCGGCGTGGTAGTCCTCATTGCTTGATTCCGACCGTCTAAAACACCAGAAACAGGTATAACTTCCTCCCTTTACTGATTTCCGTTTGCTTAGGGTTTTGGGTAGGATTTTTTGGGTTTCAAAACTGCCCTTGTTAAGTTTGTTGAAGCTTCTTTTCTGGAAAATTTTGATTCTTGAATATTTGTTTGGACTCCCCTATTGATTCTTCATTCCCCCTTAGAAAATGGCTCGCTCTTGGGACCATTCCCCTCGATTCATTTACGGGTACCACAAGGGAAATCTGAGAGTTTACCGGAGAGAGAGAGAGGACCATGGTTGATGCTGAACCTGGCTGACATAGGAGAAATATTGAGAAAGTATGGTCGTACACGAATGTTCATCCAATACCCAGACAATTTGAGGATAGACCGAGTTGATTCCTCATCCCGTAGCATAGTCTTGCTTGAGGACATATCCGAGATCGTAGAGCACGTCAATTTGTTCTACCCATCCTCGGATCACATAGTTCGTGAGCGTCTGAGTGGTAAGGCTCCCTCCTCGGCCCATCTATAATGACGAGGAGGGGTGTCCCTCTTCCCCGTCTTAAGATCAGCCATGGACGAGGTTACTAACTTTGACTCCTCGTCTTTTTGCAGATATGACGGGAAGAGGGGAAGAAGCCTCCTCGTCAACCAAAATAGTTGATGCCTTTGTTGAGGGTGCTCAAGTTGAAGGCAAGAGAGGCCGAGGAAGGGGAGGCCGAGGAGGAGGACGAGGCCAAGATAGGCCACCAAAAGCCGGGGACCCCATGCTAGAGCAGCTATATACGAAGTACGGGGTAGATAGGAATGAATTCCGACTAACTTATATTGGCAAACCCACCTTCGCGATGGATGCCGAGGAGTATAGATTCTACTACAACGACCACCACATCCATTTCTATTTCAAGCAATTCCAACAGGGGCTTCGTCTCCCTTTAGACCCCTTTATCAACGAGTTCTTGGGTGATGTGAGGGCTGTCCCGGCCATGCTGGGAGCTAACGGGACCAAGGTCCTTTTCAGTTTCATTATTTTATGCCGCAATTTAGGGTTCGAACCTACCCAAGCCGCTTTCCGTCATTTCTTCTCTATCGGGTATATCAAGGGTTCTAGGCTCCTCGTCCTTAGGAGTGACTCCAAGAAGCCAAAGATAATCCTCCCCATGTCCAGCAAGGTTGGAGGCTGGGAAAACCATGTCATTAGAGTAGAGAGCCGAAGAGGCTGGGAGTTCCCCTCTCCTGCCGATGTGCCCACTACATCTGGTCCGTTGCAAAAGTATGGGTGGACTAAGGACCTGATCAAGCGCCTCGAGGAATTTGCCGAGGTTGGGTTCCTTGACTGGGCAACCTTGGAAGCTGACGAACGATATTAAGTCCAGGCCGGATTGATGCCAGGGCCGAAGGATGGGGTGGTTCCCCTCGTAACTGTCAAGAGGGGGAGACGCTTCAATGACTGGAGAACACATCCCGACCTAGTCTTTTATGAGGACTGCGCGAGATGCAAGCTCCCTCCCATCGATCAGTGCCTTAGAGAGGCTGACGTAGTAGGATGTAATTGTTTCCTTTCTGCCTCTTACACTTGTATTTTTTGCTTTTTGCTTTAATTCTTCTCGTAACATAACCATATCTTCCTCATCTTTTGCAGATTTATCCCCTGAGCAGGAGGCTGAGCTAGAAATGGAGCAGCTAAGTGCCATTGAGCTGATCAAGAGGAAGAGGCGCCAAGCCAAGCATTCGGCCTTGACGGATAGGAAGGAGGAGACCAATTGTCGCAATCTTCTCCTTAGTGCCAGGGAGATCAACCTCTCCCCGTCAAGTTGCACGGGGACGTTAATGCAGAGGAAGTGGCTTCCGAGGAACGAGACAATCCTCCAACTACCGAGGGGCATAGCCCCCACATTGATATTACTTTGGAATCTGATATCCCGTCAACCGAGGAGACTGATCTCGTTTAGCGGCAATCTGGTTCGAAGAGGCCTCAAGGTGCTTCTACCGAGGAGCCTGCAGCTAAGCGGGCTGCCGTGGAGTCCTCGGACCCTCAAGCTCTTCCTCCCCTAACCATCCAGACTATCAAAAATTACGATGATGCCGAGGAGATAGCTCGGCGGATGGTGGCAAACGTTACTCGTTTGAGGGGCATTCCTCTACAAGTCAGGGAGGGTGCCGTTGTAAGACTGGGCCGAGCTCCCATTCAACGTGCCTTGGATTAGAAGGCCTTTGAGCAGCTTGTCCAAGACAAGCCAAGCAAGGAGCACCTGCTCTGTCGTAAGGGACTTCTGGTGTCCGAGGTAACTGTCTCGAATCTCGTAGTTTCCACCTTGTTCTCATTACTTGTGTTATTTCTGATTTTTTCTCTTATGAAAGTTTGAAACTATCTCGGCTTACGAGAATATCCTTGCCAAGGCTGCGGATAAGGAGCTGTTCGAGGTCAAGGCCGCCCAGAAGAAGGGTGAGCTTGATAGGGCAGTGCTGGCCGAGCTGTTGAAGACCAAGGAGACGGAGCTTGAAGCCGCTCAGGCCAAGGTGGAGGCCGAGGTCCAGAGAGCCGAGGAGGCCCGCGTACAAGCTCAGGAGCCTCGCGTGCAAGCAGAGGAGGCCCTTCGGCAAAAGAACTCCGAGCTGGCAGCACTGGAAAAACTCAAGGCCGAGGTCTAGGTAAGGGACGAAGAGGCCGAGGCCAAATGCCGGGGTCTGGAAGCTACCCTTCCTTCAAGGGAAGAGGAGGCCGTGGTCCGTTTCAAGTCCAGTCGGGCCTTTCAAGATGCCGTGGACGAGAAGATGGCCACCATGTTTGAGGACGGCTATCTCCACCTTGCCCGTCGCATTTTGGCCGATTCCTCCCTAGGCTTGGATGTAAATGTCGTTGCCCGGTTGATCTACAGGGGCCAGTTTGACGAGGAAGCCAGGGCCCTCCACCATCTTGTCCCCTTCTCAGACTATAACTTGGGCGTCATGGCTAAGGAGGATGCCCAAGCCAACCGTGAAGCTTGGGTTCCCCCGTCCGTCGATCCTGGCAATCTCAAGGATTTAATTGAGATGATCGAGGACGAGGAGATGGACGCTGAGGCCGAGGGAGGAGATACCGAGGGGGCTAATGCACGGATTGAACAAACTATCCCTCCTCCCCCTGATACCCCCACAGAGGATTTCCTGGAGAAACCTTTTGATGATGCACAACATGCTTAGGATTTCTTCTTTTTCCTTTTATTGTACTAGTTGGTAGGACTTGTAATTTCTTTTGAAATGTCAATGAACGAATCCTTTTATTTCAATTCATGTGTTGTTTTAATGAATTGTTTGGATGCTTGTTTGTAGGCTATATGCAAATGCAAGACTGCTTTGAGGTAAGTTAGGCCGAGGTGAGGATCCCTCCTCGACCTTCCTCGGTCTCGGCTATATCTCAAGTCATTAGGCCGAGGAAGGCTCCTCTGTCTTTGACAGTTGGGATGTTTTCTTCTTTTTCGTCTCCTTATGCTGAGAAAGATGACTCGTGCACAGGTTTCAGACGTGTGATGCCTGTTAATCGTAGTGACAAGGTGTGTTTCCTTGTCTTGACGTGAGGCAAGTCAATAGGCCGAGGAGAAGTCCTCGGTCTTGACTTTTTGAACCTTGTGATCCTTGAATCGAGGCAAGTCAATAGGCCGAGGAGAAGTCCTCGGTCTTCCGGTGTTTGTGTCAGGAGTTGATAGTTGCCTTGCATGTTGGAAGAAGTTGCTTTCATAACTGAAACGTGATTACATCGAACTGCAATCCTATCAAACTAAGATGTAAAAGACTGAAAACGGGAAACTAATCTATTACAAAATGAACTAGACTAATGATAATATTTTTGAAGGTTGTCGGAATGCCATGGATGCTTGAGATCTTTCCCCTCCTTAGTCTTTAATCTGTAGGTCCCTTCTCGAATAACTTGAGTGATGATATAGGGACCTTCCCAATTCGGGGAGAGCTTGTTCTGCTCTGCCTTCCGACCAGTTGCTTCAATTTTTCTAAGTACCCAATCGCCTACTTGGAATACTCTTCTGATGACTCTTTTGTCGTGATATGCCTTGGTCCTTTGTTTGTAGTTCATCATCCTCATCTGCGCAGCTAGTCGTTTTTCATCTATCAGGTCTAGGTCTAGGAGCCTATTAACCTTGTTGACTTGCTCATCGTAGTGGGAGTTTCTCACAGTAGGGATGGCCATTTTAGCTGGTGCCATAGCCTCAGAACCGAAGGTTAATGCGAATGGGGTTTACCCTATTGGCCCCCGGGTGGTTGTGCGAACATCCCATAAGGCTAGGGGAAGTTCGTCCAACCACCTACCCTCGCGTCCTTCAAGGTTCTTGGTAAGGGCTGTTAGGACCATTTTATTGGCAGCTTCTGCTTGATCGTTGCCTTGGGGTATGCTAACGGATGACTTTGCGTGGCGGACTTTGACTCTTCCCAATTCTGTTGTAAATGCCGTAGAAAATTGGAGTCCATGGTCAGAAACAATTGTGTGGGGGAGGCCAAATCGACACCAGATGTAGTCGTGGACGAAGTTGATTGCGTTCTCTTTCGATATCTTGGCCAACGACTTGGATTCTATCCACTTGGAGAAGTAATCAACAGCTACTATCACGTACTTGCAATTAACTCGGATGGGGGGAAGTGTAGACACCCCATTCTGAACCAATAATTCATGATTACACTACTCTTCATCTCTCTTTTGTGTTTTGATGAAAGCATATCAGTTTCGTCATGTTTCGTTAAGTTTCTAACTAACCTCGTTAGTTTTGGGACCTAACTGACTAACGGAATAACTGAAGAGGACAAAATGGTCAACAGACTAGTTGTCTCGCGTGGAACAAGCGTGTCTCGTACGAGACAACCCCTCGGCAGGATGTGCAGAATCACTTTCCTTCTCCGTTTCAAACTCTTTTCTTGATAAATATCATCTAATCCGGGTATCTGTAAGTACCCAAATCTGGCTCATGCCTTCCGGTTAAGTTTTCTGGCAATTTCCCGGACTTTCCTAAAGTCCGGGAGCGATTCCGGAACTGTTCCGAACCTTTCGAGGAATGAAGGGACTGATTTAAATTAAAAGGGCACGTTTTTCTTAATATGGAAAACCTTCTAAAAGTGCCACCTTGCATGATTCTAGAAACATGCTGAGTCATACAGGATAATGCCGCACGGCTGCATTAGGAGAGAACTCCTAGCCGCACGGCCTCATTAGCCTTATCCAGACTGCCTATAAATAGAGCCCTCCTCTACCCATTTTAGAAACCAACAAAAATACCATATTCAGCACAAAAGCTCTGTTCAAGCCCTGCTGCGAAAATCCCAGAAGTTGAAGAGTGCCAAGAAGCCACCTCCCTCCTCCTTGAAGCCTTCCAAGTTGGTCCATCCACTAGGCAAGAATCAAAGAAGAAGAGGTCACCACCATTGGTAACCTCTCACTCCCTTACCTTGCATTATGCTTATTTATGTGATATAATTGCTCCTTGCATTCATATATTACTATTATCTTGCTTGGGACTTGGTATTTGTTGTTAAAGATCCTATCTTTATTCATATAAACATACCCCCTCCCCCTTTGCATCATTTGCATGAAATAAGCATCTTTTGCCCATAAAAATATAATCTTTGCATTAAAGGTGCTTCCTTTGCACCTAAAAATTTCTTTTTTACATAAAAATGGTATCGGTATGCATCCTTTGCATACAAAAATGTAATCTTTATATTCAAATTGCATCCTTTACATCCTAAAACTCATTTTCACACATAAAAATGCATCCTTTGCATTAAAGATCATTTCTTTGCATGAAATAAGCATCTTTTGCCTAAAAATGCTATTTTCCTATAAAAAGTGCATCCTTTGCATAAAAATCCTTTCTTTACATCAAAAAGCATCATTTGCAAATCAAAAGCATCCTTTGCACCCAAAAATGTCATCTTTTCACTAAAAATGTCATTTTTACACGCATTCCCCCATGTCCCCATTAGCAACCTTCAGAATGAACCGGTGTAAAGATCCTATCATTACATCATTTCTTCCATTAAAGGTGCCACGATTTCTTTAGAAAGGGATAAACCCTTGAACCTATATCTCTGATAATCGCTTGAGACGAGCACGATAGCTCCCATATAAGCTCAATCGTCTCAAGGCGTAGGATTGATGGGCTAAGGTCACTCCTTTCCTAAAGAACCCCATTTTGGACTATAAAAGAGAGTCATTCTCTCGATCACGCAAGACCCAAGGTCAAATAGCGATGATCACAAGTCCAAGATGAGGACGGGATCAAAGTCCCTAACACATAAAAAATCCAAGGAATCCCGAGCGACAACCAATTAAATGGTTTGTACGCCCGGAAGACAACTTGGGACATCCCCCCCTCTCCCTTCAACACATGCACACAAGAAAGCACGCAAGCAAGCACGAAAAATGGAATCTAGGGAGACTTGCTACGGCAAGGCACCTTGGGTGAACGACGATCCGTTCTTCCCAAGGGGTAACTTAACCTCCGAACCCTAAAATCCTTTTTTTCAAAGTTTTGAGGAAATCAAAATGGCGTGGCGACTCCGTTTTTCAAATTAAACCGAATGTTTTCAAACTCGCGTGAATCCGATCTAAAAACAAAAATTTAGAATTTGGGCACACATTCACAGTTTGGCGACTCCGCTGGGGATATCCCAAAGGAGAAAAGCTTTCATTTTCAAAATAAACGATACCCGGTATATAGGTGGAAACCATTTAACCTTCCTGTATCGCTCCCTAACCCGGGGCTTGGGATAAACGGTGGTCTAACAATCCCACGTACCGGTATCTCTTTTCGAAAATAAAAAAAAGAAAGCTTTTTTCCTTTGAGCGGGTTAGACTCCCATCGCGGATTCCAATTATCGTGCTTGCTTTCTTTGCCTTGCATTGCATCATTTGCATCTTGGGAATTGTGCATACTTTGAACAGGAAGCCTTCTCAAGGCTAAAAGGTGCCTAAAATGTTCGGGAAACAACCTGAAATTGCAAAGGAGTGGAACCTGGAAAATTGATCCATGCAGTCGTACGGCTCAATCCTCCTTGGATTCTGACCGGGCGGCCTCAGTGGCAATTCCACCAGGAAAAATTGAGGTTAATCTGGCAGCCTTGGCAGCTTGGGGCTATTCAGTTCCAAGACTGACTGGGGCTCCCAGAAAATTTACGTGCCTTATCTGTTGCATTTTCCCCCGTCCCGAAAAATCATTCCTTTAAAACACATTTCTGAAAATCTCTGTTTTAACTCAAAAAGGAACATTTTTAGGAGGTCGCACACTACGCGCACCTTATATATCCTGTACACTTTGCACGCACATCCCTTTAAACCCGGGGTGGTTTTTCAGTTGCAGTCACGGACAGCCTTACGATGCTCCCGGGCGCGCACGAAATCACCCCAAACTCCCCATGGCAGCCAGTGTCGACCAATGCACAGTCCGTGTCACACGTTTCAAAAAACCGTGACTTTTTGGTTGGTTTTTGGTCTAGTCCGTGTCATATAGCCCAGTTGCATGTCCCCGTAAAGGTCAAGCCTTAGTCCATAACGGAAGCCAAGATCTTTTGCTCAAGCAAAACTCTGCCGAAATTCCGACGAGGAAAAATCGGTAGAATCTTGACTTCGACATTGACTTTGACCTTGACCTGCATGGAATACGTAAGAGTCGAGACCGAGTCTATGCCAAAAGTCCAAAGATCTTCCGCACAAGCGGAGCTCTGCCAAAATTCCGACAAAGGAAAAAATGGCAAGATCTTGACTCCGGCATTGACTTCGACCTTGACCTGCCCGGAATGTGTAAGAGTCGAGACTGAGTCCTTGCCAAGAAAATCCAAAGATCTTTCGCTCAAGCGAAGCTCTGCCAAAATTTCGACAAGGAAAAATTGGCAAGATCTTGACCCGGCATTGACTTCAATCTTGACTCACGCACGGTGTATGCAACGAAGTTCAATGTGACACTGTGTCATCCGGCTTTTACCGCCCGATCCATGTCTATTATCTTCTCGGACATTACCGAAAAAGTCAAAACGTCAATCGCGCAAGCGAAATTCTGCCGAAATTCCGTTAAGGCTGAAAGACGAGACTTTCCCGGTATTGCCTTGACTATAATTCGCATCGCTCGTGCATTAAAAGTTCCTATGACCCGCTAGACCCGTTAGGAGCGTTCTTCTCTCTCAGTCGGTGGGATCCGCGTGCCCTATAGGACCCTCGCCCGGGGCTGTCCACCCTGGGAGGTCGAAATACAGGTGGAATACGAGGGGCTTATAGACGTAGTGACGGAACCCACTGATCCAGGATCTAGAGTAGTTGCGAAAAGAAGGGCGTAACCCCTTTTCCAACCAAATAGAAATTAATAAAAGACACTGTTTTAAGTAAACTGGAAGATTCTTAATTTGCATATTGCTTGAGCCTTCAAATTTAAACACCTACCCCGAGTCTAAACCTCTCCTATCCCTTTCCCGCAATGAGAAAGAAGTGGGTGAGAACACCGGGTCAACGACTTGTTAGCGCAGTAATTCTCGACGGTTCGCGTAATCCTCGCTTTGTCACCCGTAGAGTCGAATGGCCGATTTGACAGAGAACAAGCATCGGTTTGGGTAACCGGATGACTAGGGAAGAAGAGCTAGCCTATAACCAATTCCCTCCTCCAGTCACATATGATCCTTTGCCAAAGACTGTCCCTTTTCAGTCCTTCCTAACGTCTCAATCCATCAGGGTCCCGACACCCTCTCCTCCTCAGATAAGACCCAGCTTTGTTCCCTACCGACAGAGAACAAACGCCACAGCTATCCCCGTAACGCAACCTCTGCATTACCCCATGGGACTCTTTCCTTCCTCTCAGCCTGAGCCAAATTTCCCTACCTTGGAATTCCAAGACTCACCGACCTTTCTAACTTTGTCAACGCCTCGTGAGTTTGCCTATCTCCCGACAGTGGCGGTGAAGAGTCACCGAAATGAGAACAGAATGAGTGGATTTACATGATGATGACAGCCAAGAGGAAGGAATGAACTGGGAGTCGACCGAAGTGAAACCCGGAGGGCAAGATGAAAACCACGGATCTGGAATGGGAGATGGTATCACTTCAAAATGTGTCTGTAGCCTGTGTGAAGGTTTGGAAGAGAAAAAGGATACAAGCTCAGATGGGGCAGCATATGAATTCTACATCCTAGAGTTCAATACTCCTTACAAAGACTTGGTCGGTGAATGGAGGAACTTGATCGAAGCTTTAGCTGAAAGAGGGAAGTGGGCTCCACCCGCCGATCTAGAACATGTAAGCGTCATTGAGGCCAAACCCCCGTTGGGAAGAGTAGACTCCATTGCGGTGCTAAGAGTCACCTCTGAAACCTTGTCTGAAGAAGAGTGAATGGATGCCCTGGAAAGAGTCTTAAGGTTCGAAGCGACCCCGGTCCCCTATATGTCCTACGATGACAATGATGTTTTCTTGGTAATCCCCAAGTCAGAGGAAAAGTCCAAGATACCCCTTATATGGCGCCAAGTATCCCGACCTGCTTTTGCCCTTATTGGTCATCAGAGTCAAGATGAGAGTTCTCACGAGAGTTACTGTAGTGATACTGAGGAAGACACAAAAATGCCGTAAGGAACAGTAGAGGAGTGGTTAGCCCAGAAGCCGAAAAGCCCAGAAAATCTTCCTGACAGTAAAGAACAGGAACCTGCCATGAGGTTTGATCCCGTAGAAATCCTTCTTGATGATGGAATTTCCCACTTCAGAAAGTCTTTGGCCAACGTCAAAGATGCCGTCAGAAGGCTGACCCCTAAAGAAAGAAGGGACATGCTTGACAGTGATGAAGAATGTGACCCCACTCTGCTGAAAAAGTTGCTAGGTCCAAGTGAGGAAGCCATTAGCAAACCTCCGCACTCGATAATTCCTCGTTGCATGCCGACCTTGAAAAGCCCGAATGAGACCGTCAAGGCTCGAGTGAAAAGGATGAAGCCGAAATCGCCCGCCGCTAAGTCGCTTAAAAATTCCAAACCCCGAGAAAGCCGTAAAGCCATTAACCCGGGATCGATTCGGGAAGCCGCCTATGCCTCCGGTAGCGCCGTCAATCGATTAATCGCCAGAATTGGCCATACGCCGGCCAAGAACCCGCCTCGACTTTGAAAGAGCCGATGTAATCTTCCGTAGGAATGATGATTCAGCAGAAGTCTAATGTCTATGTGATGACTCGGTCCCGGATGAGTGTTGAATGTACCCTAAGGGTGACAAAATAAATGCCGTCTCGAGCCGAAAACGTACAAAAGACCCTATAAGCCGAAGCGTAAAAGCCGTACTCCGACAAGGAGGATCCGTGCCGACTCGCTGAAGTGTACTCAGTGCCAATATCTCCTTGTGGTCCTTGTTAACCTCTTCATACCCTCATAAGCTGAAACTAGAAGAAAGTTTGGCCAAGACCATGGTGCCCATAGATGTCACCCCGGATGAGGTCGTCCAGATGATTGGAAGTATCCATTACGGAAACATCATTACCTTCACTGACTTGGACCTGCCAAAGTATGGGGCTAGTCATAACGAACCTCTTTACATCACGATCCAGTTGGAAGAACGCCGGTTGCCACGGGTATTAGTCGATGGAGGGTCTGCAATGAATGTCCTGCCAGCAAAGATGATGGACTTATTGGATTTGAATCCCACTGATTTGAAGCCTTCTAGTCAGACTATTAAGGCCTATGACTCCACTGCACGATCAGTTTTGGGGATTGCTACTCTCAAGTTATGGTTCGGGAAAAAGGTCATGGACGTTGACTTTCAAGTGATTGACATTCCGATTTCATTTATCGCTCTGCTAGGACGCCCTTGGATCCACTAGATAAACGGGGTAGCCTCTACTCTGCACCAATGCGTCAAATTTCAGTCAAATGATGGTACTATCACAACTATTTACGGAGACAAAGGTCACAAAGGAAGGAACCAAAGATCGGAGGTATTCTGATATTGGAAATTAAGCATGATGATGAAGGGTTTGCCTTGACCGGATTCTCTGTAGCTTCTTCCAAAGCACAAGTGTGTTGCACTGACCTCACTACTACCTCCGATAAAATTCCACCGGCCATGAGAATGATGAGAAAAATGGGTTATCTTCCGGGGCTTGGATTGGGCAAAAGACTGCAGGGTCGCAATACTATCATTGATGTAAAGGAACAGACTACTAGATATGGCTTGGGATACAAACCGAACTCTCGGGATGATAGAAAAGCTAAAGGCATAGTTCCAGGAAAACGAAGTGAAGGGGTCCATCTCCATCCTTACAGTTTGTCTCTGACCCATTACTTTACAAAAGGTGGGATCCAATACGGTGAAAGTGATTGACGGAGGAAAACCCTTCTGGAAAATCTTGATAAAGTTAGGGGAAAACCAGCAAATCCTGTTCGGAGAATGTTCATCGACTTGCTAGACATTTCTGGAGCTACCACTACTGTTCAGAACGAGTATGTCATCAAAGGAAACCAGAACAGTGCCAAAGGGTCAGCATCCTTCTCATCCGGGGTAATGGATTTCTCCGCCTTTGAGTTAGCTCTTCCGAAGATCAGCCAGATAGAAGCTGCCAGTAGTGAAGACAGTGAATGGGACTTGCAAAAGTTGTTTGATGAGGAAGCACAGATCCTTGATTTGATCAACTTCAGCTCAGACGATGAGGTAGTTGCTGTAATTGGAGACGGTGGTGAAGAGACTTTCGATCCCCGCACTTTGGTTACTAAGACAGAGATGCCGTTGAAGAATTGGGAGACATTCTCAGGGCCGATAGCCAGCCGACAACAAATGATCATGGAGCTTGGATTGGTACCCCGTCTTTCTCAACCCAGTCGTGTCAAACACCCTGTCGTCTATACAGTTGAGTCAGGAATCTTTGAATTCCAGTCCTCTGAGTCATCCGAAGGCCTCACGCCTGAGGATTATGAACATGTAATCAATGTCATCTTTCCCTTTGCTTTGAATGAAATGACAGATCTTTTTGAGTATCCTCTTATTGCCAACTTAACAAATGATAAATTAACTCAAAACTTAACAACAGTTAATAATGAATCATTTGAACAAGATGCAAACACACTAAATGAACAATACATTAAAGAAATCTTTAAGCAGGTTACAGAAATAGAGGAAAACCGGGCCCAAGATGCCGAGGAGGTTTTGACGAGTGTTAACTTGGGTACTTTCGAGGAACCTAAAGAGACACAGATTGGAAGCTTCTTCCAGGGGGTTGAAAGGGACAGACTGGTTAATCTGCTCAGAGAATACATGGACGTCTTTGCATGGTCATACAAGGATATGTCGGGGCTAGACAGCTTCAATAGTAGAGCACGTAATCCCTCTAGCACCGATGCTAAGCCAAGTGAAGCGTAAACCGAGGAAAATCAAGCCAGAGTGGTCTCTACAGGTCAAAGAAGAAATTGAGAAGCTACTGCGGGTAGGATTTATCAGAGTCATCAAATATCCGACATGGTTATCCAATATTGTGACCGTAACCAAGGCCAATGGGAAGATGCGCTGCTGTGTAGATTTTCGGGATCTGAACAAGGCCAGCCCCAAAGACGATTACCCCTTGCCAAACATAGACATCCTGGTGGACTCCACTGCCAACTACGAAGTCAAATCCTTCATTGACGGCTTTGCAGGCTACAACCAGATCAAGATGGCCGAAGAAGACCAGTAAAAGACAGCCTTCACCACACCGTGGGGCACTTACTGCTATACAGTAATGCCATTTGGGCTTAAGAATGCCGGGGCTACTTATCAAAGGGCAGCGATCACTCTTTTTCATGACATGATCCACAAGGAGATTGAGGTCTACGTCGACGACATGATAATTCACTCCAAAGGCGAGGATCGGCAGTACTTTGTTGACCTGCGAAAGTTCTTTGAGAGGCTGAGACAACATTCCATGAGACTAAACCCTGCTAAATGCACCTTCGGAGTAACAAGGGGAAAGGTACTCGGGTACATGTTCACGAAGCGAGGTATTGAAGTCGACCCCCGAAAGATCAAAGCCATTATGGACATGAGGCCACCTCAAACCCAGACAAAAGTCAAAAGCTTTATGGGCAAACTGCAGTACATCAACCGCTTTGTCAACCAGTTGACCACTATGTGCGAGCCCATTTTCAAGCTCATGAAGAAGAATGTAGACACAGAGTGGACCGAAGAATGCCAGGATGCCTTTGACCAGATCAAGGCGTACTTAGTACATCCTCCTACTATGCCCCCACATGACGAAACCTCTTTACGCTTTCTGTCTCACCGTCACCGATACGGCTGGGGCTATACTTGCTCAGATAAGAAAGACTCTCGGGTAGAAAATGCCATTTACTTTGTCGGCGGAAGTGCAGGAAGTGAGCTCAATTACTCAGCATGCGAAAAGACTTGTGCAGGACTGGTCTGGGTAATCGGTAAGCTGAAGCATTATATGCAAGCCCACCCTGTAAACTTGGTCTCGAAAATGGACCCCATTAAGTACATCTTTGATAAGCCTTCCCTCTCGATGCGTGTTGGTCCCAAAGGTGGCAACAAGGGTGAAAATACAGCTAGAGGGGGGGGGGTGAATAGCTGTTACAAATTTTTCGCCCTCTTTAAAAAACTAAACCTCTAAGCTTACAAAACCTCTTGCAGTGTAAGAAACTGCAAGTAGAGTTGTAAAATGCACAGCGGAATATATGAGTTATAAAGCGGTTTTGGGAGAGGCGGTTTTGCAAAGCGGTTTGATAGTGCGGTTTACAGAAGGTGCAGTTTGCAAAAAGTGAGACTTTGACAATGTTAACTCCAAACACTATTTCACAATAAAGGATAACTATATAAAGATCAAACAGAGACAGAGATAAATAATTAGCAAGCACAGAAAATATAAATGCAGTAAAGTACGGACAAGCTATTTGGAGTGGTTCAATCGATAAACGATCTACGTCCACTACCAAGATGGTTAGTCTTGGATTTCTAAGAGAGATTTTATATTGAGTATTGAGAGATTACAAAGTACAATAAAATCTTTTCTATGAAGAACAAATCCTAGACTATAACCAGTGTATCTCAAATGAATAAACTATGTATTTAAACAAGTGAGGTGTGTGTGTGTTCAAGATCAAGGCTCTTTGAATCTGAGAGATGTAGAGCTCAATGATTCTTGAAAGTGTTAAGGCTTGATTTCTGGGCTGGGGAATATTTCTTGAAGTATGAAGATGAAGATTCAAAGGACTAAGAATTTCTGGGCAGAGCTTCAACTTCTTATGAACACTGCACTTCTCAATTTTTCAAGCAATCTTCAAATGGTGAAGATTAGGGGTATTTATACCCAAGCATCAAGAAACTAGCCATTGGATACAGCTGTTGTAAGGACAATCCTTGATCCAATCTCATTGGTCCACAGCAACCACTTTTGTCCTTTGGAACTGTTGATGCAGGTAAAGCTGATCAGACCTCAGGTGCAATCAAGGTGGTTAGGACATCTGTCACCTTTTTAAGATCCTTGCAGATCTTGTCTGAAAAGTAGTTACGTGACAAGATATGGTAGTTGACTTTTGATATTGCTGACGTGGATTCCAACGGTCAAAGGAGTTCACTTCAAGTAGCCAATCATTGGGGCGGTTCTGGGGTCAAGCGGTTTGATGTGAAGCGGTTCCACCAGAAGAGAAATTCCTTAAGTGCGGTTTGAGTATGAAACTGCAAGGCAGTTGCATGAAGAGGTTCAAAGGGGTTTGCACATAGGAGTTCAGATAGGCGGTTTCAGATAAAGTTTCACCAGGCGGTTCCAGGAGCGGTTCAGCCTAGGCAGTTTTAATGGGGTGGTCTGAAACTCTGAACTGCAATCCTCAGATCCAATGAGTCTTGTGCCAGTCTTCAAGCCTAAAATTAACCTATACTATAAATAGGACTTAGCTAAAAAATTGAAGTCTAAGCTTCATTACATAGGGTCCTAAAGTCCTTAAAATAGACAGGAGGTTATGGTATCAATCAAATCTAATACAAAATAGGAGGGTTAAAATATGCATACCCAACAATCTCCCCCTATTTGATTGATGCCATTACCTACTACAGCAAAAGCAAACATTGTACTTGGTAAAAACATGTCCATAAGAATTAACATGGTAAGTCATGTCCCAAGTCAATGCACACACTAGCTTAAGCTATAGATTTCTATACTTTTGAAAGATTGAAAAACTTACAATTTGAAGAGTATAGAAATGCATTCAGTGCACTTAAAAAATGTGAGTTTAAGTTCAAGTGCAGTTTAAACTGAATGTTTAAACATCAATTCAAAAGAGTGATTTTTTAAGTTGAGAAATATTTGAATGAGGTTTAAGACCTTAAGCGGTTTCATTGTTCTACAAACAAGCAGTTTGATATGAACAAGGTTTTGGAACCATGATGCAATTTCCATTAATTCCTAAGATGATTACAAGTACAGGAATGAAGGAAAATTACAAGGTTACAAAAAAAACAAAGTAAGTTGGACAAAGAAAATACAAGGAGAGTGCGGTCCAACTTACACAAGCGGTTCAAAAAGGAAAAGCGGTTTACTGCTGGGGCGGCTTGTTAACTTCATGATCAGCTCCACTTGGCCTAGCTCTTGATTGGTCAGGGGCAAATGCTTTCCTTAATCTTCTAACTTCCTCTGCGGTTCTGGTGAGAGTAGCTTCAAGCTTCTTTAGGGCATTGACAGAATGAGCAGAGGTAGAATTGGTAGCACCAACCGCTTTGGTATTTTCCACAAGGTTTTCCTTGATAATGTCAAGCTTTACATTAACAGAGGAATAGATAGAGTTGAAAATGGTGTGGAGTTCCTCTTGAACTAAAGCGGTTTGGGCTTGAATTGCTTGTTCCATAGGCTCAAGATCCACAGATACCTTCAGGGAGGTTTTGAGTTCATTAACTGTTGAGCCTAGTCTGGAGTTGAATCCTTCCCTGAGATTGTCCAAGCGGTCATTGAACTCATCTTGGATCTCGTTCAACTTGGCCTTCACTGTATCCGACATAGTATCCAGATTCACCTTGGAATCCACCTTGAATAGATCAATTTGTTCCAAGACTTCTTCACGCAGAGAATCCAGAGCGGTCTGGACAACCTGAGATAATTGCGGTCTGGATTGAAGAAAGTCAAGGAATTTGGTGCTCAGATTACCCAAATCTTTATCAAGGGAGGCACATAATTTTCTCCAAGAGCATCCAAGGATTTCTTCATCTCCTCAACTGAAGCTTTTTCTTCTAAGGCTTTGACCATACCAGCTTCAAGAGATTTCTGAAAGGCTTCAGAAGCGGTTTTGATTAGGGAAGCGGTTTGGTCAGGAGTGGCGGTTGAAGAGGAGGATGGAATTGTTGTAGATCTCTCCCCCTTAATGGCATCAAGCAAAGAGGCTTTAAGGGTTGCCAACTCAAGGGAGTGAGAATCTACCTTGGCTTGTAAAGCGCGGTTGGATGCAAGGAGGGATTCATTGGAGGCGGTTAAGGAGATGACATGGCCTTGATTTATGACCAGTTGGCCTTGAATTTGATTGAGGGTTTGTAGAATTTGGGAGTACTCAGAAAAAGGGGTAGTTGAGGGTGATGCGGTCTGAAATATGGGAGGCGGTTGGGTTTGGTTGGTTTCAGGCACGGTTTGGGTTTGGGGAGGTATATTTGGAGGAGGTGAGTTCTGTCTAAGGGGTGAGTTGTGTGGAGTTGGAGATTTTGAAGGGGTGTTGGATTTAGAGCGGTTAGGTGTAGGGGAATGAGAGCGGTTTTTGTTAGAGGAATTGGTTGGGGTTGGATCATCTCTAACAGATTTGGAGGTGGCATGTCCAGCAGAGGGCTTGGACTGCCATTATTGATAGGCAGATTGAGTAGGGGTTTGGTTGGAATGTTGTGAGTTTATGGAATGGGAATGTTGGGGTGAGTTATATTGGGATTGAGAAGATAGGGGTGATAGTGATTTTTTGGGGGAAGGTGAAGGGGAATTTTGAGGAGGTGATTGAGGAGGGGAATTTCTGGGAGGTGAAGGAGAGGGTGAGGGTTGGACAGGCTTGGTCTTTTTAGAGGTTTTCTTTTTGGCTACCATCTTCCTTCTCTTAGGTTTCTCCCCCTGAATTGGAGCGGTTTTGATAGGGGAAGGAGTTATGGATTTAGATTTTGAAGGGGATCTGGCTGGGGATTGAGTAGGTGATCGGATAGGAGAGGTTTGATGGGTTGGAGGCGGTCTCTCTTCTTGAAGCGGTTCTTGTTGAGAAGCGGTTGGGTCAACAGTCTTGCCTTTGGCTTGATACTTCTCAGCTTGTTCCTTAGCCAATCTATTGATTCTGTCCTGAAGAACCTTCATCTGTTCTTCCACAAATAATCCAGCCATCTCATCCCTAGCCTTCTTGGCCCTAGCCACCAAGTTGGGAATACTTGGGTCTTCCTCTTCTTCATCCTCTTCATCCACCAAGTTCATGGTTTCAGATGGCTTCTTCTGCTTCTCCTTACTGGGACCAGCTCCATCATCAGCTGTAGGCGGTTTGGTTGCTGGAGCGGTCTTGGTCTTCTTTGGTGGCGGTTCTGCTCTGGCTTGGGGCTTCCTGGACCGCTTGGCTCCTTTAGTTTGAGGAGCGGTTGTAGGATCTCTGAGCTCATAAGGTTCCTTCAAGGGATAGGTGTCTGCATCATACAAAGATTTGTATAATGCATCTCCATTTGCATATCTGAAGGTGTGGCAAGCAAGCAGTCCTAGGCAATCATCTGAGCAGTCCACCATAAGCTCTGGATTCTTGGTGACCATATCATCTAGATGCTCATAGTCCATCAATAGAGCGGTTATGATCCTGCAGAATGGTCTCCACCTCTGATCTTCACCTTTGACCTTGGACTGATAGGTCTCAATGCTATCCTTTATTTCCATGTAGAGGATTTTAGGCCAATGCAGTTGAATCTCCATAAATATAGCAGAACTATACATCCATTGTTGGGATGTAAAGTTGTTGTGATTTCCTCGTCTTCCCACGCATGGATCTCCCAACTAGATGACCTATAAAGTTCATCACCACCAAAATTCTTTCGGGGATCTTCTTGTACTTCTTAGCCAAGGTGTCTACTTTGGCGGTTTGGAGAGCAAAGCATTGTCTTGAATGACTTGATCAACCTCTAAGGGAGCTCCACCAACAACAAACTGAAAAGCCTTCGATGTCAATGTAGTCTATGGAGAGCTTCATTCCTTCAACAACAAGTCGCAGGCAACTCTTTGACCTTGATCTAGAACTCTTGATCTTTTCTTTGCGGTTGCAAAGAATCGTCCACAAAAGAAGGCACTATGAAATCTTGCTTCTTGGTGAAAAGCGGTAGGATGCCGAAACTCTCAGCTTCCTCAAGAACTCCCTTCCAAGAGCATCGCTTTGAGCTCTTCCTCATTTACTTCCCACCTGGTAGGAAGGTAGATGGATCCTACAAGGTAAAACATGAAGTGTTAGATCCATATTTGTATTCATAGTTCACAAGCGGTTTGGGCACCAAGCGGTTGAGCAATGGTGCGGTTTGAGAATTTCAAACCCCAAGTGAAACCATGAATACTTAAACAAGATAATGAGGATTTGAGAAAAAGATTACTTAAGTACGTGGCATTGTAATCCAAACTTATCCCACACCGCAAGCGGTGATTAGAGAGGAATTTCTTGGTTTCCACCATATACTTAGTAAAATCTCAAAAGCAATGAAGGAAGGAATTTAACCAAAGATGCGGTTTCAAAAGATTTGAAACTGCGGTTTAGAAAATGCGGTTTTAGCTAGAAAAAGGAGGCGCGGTTTGAAACTGAAAACCTTAAGCGGTTGCATACAAGCGGATTCAAACCGAGGAAATCCAATAAAGTTGAAAATGTTGAAAAATTTCTAAGTGTTGGAAAACAATTTTCAAAATCAAGGCATCCAAAACATATGAATATTCAAGAAAAACTCATGGGTTTTATGAAGAACACGAAGAACATTCATGAACACCAAGAACAGAGATTCATGAAACTTAACCAAAATAGGCAAATAACATATCAAAATGATCACATTAGGAAGGGGAATAATAATATTTCATTAAAATTTCATCTTTTCCTTAATCATTCATAATCATCAAAAATGTAAAGTGGGTGTTCAAGAACATGAACCGAAAATCACAAAATCGCACACATAACATGGATGGATCATGAAATAAGTAACATATATAGAATCCATGTAAGAATCCGAGCAAAACCCAACAAAAACCATTAAAAATGAACAACAAACAAGATCAAAATCACCCAAAGCATGAATATGAAGAATACGAATGCTTTATGTTCATCCATGGCCGATTTTGACAGAAATTAAGAGTTAGGGTTTAGAAGATGTTACCATTTCCAGAATAGGTTTCTTTGCCCTAGCAACAGCTGAGGCCCTTTGTCTTTAGAAGTAGGTTTTGATGTTGTTGCCATTGATGATTAAAGGTTTGAAAATGGAGGTTTTGTAAAGGTTTTAGAGAGAGAAAGTGAGTTGGTAGACAAAGAGAGGACGTGCGTAGAGTTTGGCGTAAGAAAAGGAAGGATTTCACCAAACAAGGTATATATAGGGTGAAGGGGTGGAGGCAATGGTCGAAGGAATGATTGAATTAAACCAACTATTACACCCTTTCACCTCCTCGCACCTCTCTCAATGACGGCCGACATGAGGGTTTTTAATGCTCATGTCCCCTTAGCATTAAATGCTCTTAATTTTGAAATAAACGAGGGAAAACATTTGCAAAAATACCCTTATGTCAAAAATAATGACCAAAAAAAAAAAGAATTTGAACAGTTTTTTTTTTTTTTAAGAAATAAGGATGAGACATAAATGGACAGAATTTACTCTTTGTTGAAACGCGGTTTTGATCCAAGCGGTCCGACCGCATCAAGCGGTTTGGAACCGGCGGTTGGATGCGTGCGGTTTTGACCTTGCGGTTTTGGTACAAAGCGGCGGTTTCAACACAAGCGGTCTCAATCCTTAAGAGTTTCAATCCTAAACTCAACAAACAAGTTAGCCAATAAAAAGTATGGAATTTATTTAAGTTCAAGCATACCCATTTCTCCTCTCGAGGAAAGAAAATCTCTTGGAGTCAAGAGCCTTTGTGAGGATATCAACAATCCGTTGTCCTGTCCCCACGTACTCTAAATGGATATTCCTCTTCTCCACATGGTCTTTGAGGAAATGATACTTGATATCAATATGCTTGGTCTTGGAATGCATGACAGGTTTGCTGGAGATCGAAATTGTTGAAGTGTTGTCACACATGATGGGGCAATTTCCTTCATGGATTCCATAGTCCACCAACCGTCCGCTTCATCCAAAGGATTTGACAAAGAACAACTACCAAAGAAGAATGTACTCAAATTTCCGTGGTTGACACCGAAACCGATGCTTGCTTCTTGCCGCCCAAGCAACTAGTCTATTCCCAAGGAAATGACAAGTACCACTAGTGCTTTTCCTCGTCAATAGTACAAGCCGCATAATCTCGCATCTCGAATAACCTACAAGATCGAAGTTCGAATCTTTGGAATACCAAAGTCCAAGGTTAGTGGTTCCGTATAAATAGCGGATTATACGCTGATCGCAATAAGATGTGCTTCTCTAGGATCTCGCTTGATAGCGTGCACATACACGTACACTAAACATAATATCGGGCCTACTAGCGCTAAGTAAAGTAATGAGCCGATCATACCTCGATATAAAGTCTTGATCAACTTTCTTACCTTTGAGATCTTTATCTAGCTTATTGCCGCGTGGCCATAGGAGTATAATATGCTTTAGCATTTTCTAATCCAAACTTCTTTATCAACTCCTTGGTGTATTTGGCTTGGCTGAGAAAAATACCTTCTTCGCATTGCTTGATTTGAAGCCCGAGGAAGAATGTTAATTCTCCCATCATGCTCATCTCAAACTTGCTTTTCATTAGCTTTTCAAACGCTTACAAAGTAACTCATTAGTAGAACCAAAAATAATATCATCGACATAAATTTGAACAAGTAAAGTATGCTCATTATATTTGGCAATAAAAAGAGTTGTATCGATTTTACCGCGTTTAAATCCTTTTTCTAGTAAAAATTTAGAAAGAGTCTCATACCATGCCCTTGGAGCTTGCTTAAGTCCATACAAAGCTTTCTGGAGTTTGTAGACATGATTGGGAAATTTGGAGTCTTCAAATCCAGGCGGTTGGGCAACATACACGGTCTCTTGCAGTTCGCCGTTGAGGAATGCACTCTTTACGTCCATTTGATATAACTTGAAATGCTTGAAAGAGGCGTAGGCTAAGAAGATTCCGATAGCTTCCAATCTTGCAACTGGAGCAAAGGTTTCATCATAATCGATTCCTTCTTCTTGCCTATATCCTTGTGCAACCAACCTTGCTTTATTCCTAGTGATGCTTCCATTCTCGTCCATCTTATTCCTAAATACCCACTTAGTTCCTATCACTCCTTGATCCTGAGGTCTAGGCACCAAAGTCCAGACCTTGCATCTTTCAAACTCGGTTGAGTTCTTCTTGCATAGCAACAACCCAACCTGAATCTTGAGTGCTTCATCAATCTTCTTGGGTTCAACTTGAGATAAAAGAGAAGTATGCTCATCATAATTCGATCTCCTTGTTTGAACACCGGAAAACAGATCACCAATCACATTTGTGAGGGGTTGACTGCCGACTTCACGAACCTCCGGGTAAGTCCGGTTGGACCGAGGTTTGTCAAGATCTTCAATTGGAACGTCGTTAGATCCTTCTTAAGTCATGGAAGGTAAGTTGACGAAGAGGTTCTATAAGTCGGATAGGGAATTCTCAACTTCTTCTTCCCTAGAGTTGCATCCGGAGTAGGAACTTCAGGTGCGGTTTCAAACGTGCGGTTTGAGGGAATTTCGCTGAGGGTGCCGGATTTTGCGGTTGAGGTTCAAAGTGCGGTTTGAGATGGTTCACCCGTTTCATTATGCTCAACAAAATCATCAAGAACATTTGGAGCCAAATGTGGCTCAAGGAGAGAATGCTCATCAAAAGTAACATGGACATACTCAACTATCTTTAAACTAGTTTTATTGAAAACACGAAAAGCTTTTGAATGTTTAGCATACCCAACAAAAATACCTTCGTCGGCCTTGGCTCTGAATTTACCTCTATTTTCTCTTCCGTTGTAGAGGCCAAAACATTTGCAGCCAAAGATCTTGAAGAATGCAATGTTGGGGGTTCTTCCTCGCCAAAGCTCATAGGGAGTCTTGTTATAGGTTTTGTTGATGAGGGAGCGGTTCCTGAGTGAAGCATGCCGTATTGATTGCTTCAGCCCAAAAATACCGAGGTAGCTTCGCTTCGTATATCATTGTCTTTCCAAATTTCAATCAACGCCCTATTCTTCCTTTCCACAACCCCATTTTGTTGTGGAACACCAAGCTGAAAAATTGTGATCAATCCCATGGTCATCACAATACCGAGCAACACCGTTGTTCTTGAATTCTCGTTCCATTATCTGATCGAACACTAACGATGTCGTCTTCTTTTTGAGTTTGGAGCCGTCTAAAGAGTGCGGTGAGAATCTCATAACAATCATCTTTGGAAATCATCATCTCAACCCACGTATATCTTGAATAATCATCCACCACCACTAAGGTATATCTATTTCCTCCAATGCCGGCAAAGTGGTTACGGGTCCAAACAAATCAATGTGAAGCTTGTAAGCATCTTGAAGTTGATGGAGCGGTCTTGCCGGTGAAAGACGACGCGGATCGCTTACCAAGCCGGCATGCACCGCATTTCTCCTCGGATGGTGGTCAGCCACTTCAGGTAAACCACGAACGAGGTTTTCCCTACCAATCTTTGCAAGATACTTGAAGTTCAAGTGGCTCAACCTCTTGTGCCATAGCCAACTATTTTCGCTCACATTCTTAGCTACAAAACAGAGATTAGTAATACTACATGCAGAATTTAGATCAATAATGTAAATATTACTCTTACGAATCCTCGAGTAGGGTGACGCCGGAAATGCTATCTTTGATAAAGCAATTTGATGACGTGAAGTTGCAAATCATTCCTTTGTCGCAAAATTGAGAAATTGAAAGGAGGTTGTGCTTGAGTCCTTCAACAAGAGAAACCTTCTCAATGGTTAGGTTTCCTCTCCTTATAATACCATATCCAATGGTCTTGCCTTTGTTGTTGTCACCAAAGGTTACAGACGGACCACTTGCTTCAATGACATCTTCAAGTAATGATCTATCTCCAAATATATGTCTTGAGCACCACCGTCAAGATACCATTCATTATCCTTGAGTGACCAGCCATGAAGCAGAGGACCCGAAATGTAAACATTAAGAACGAGGTCCCCTTTATTCCTTGGGTCCTGGTTAGCAACCCTTTACGACCCACACCTGCTGACACAAGGAGGTTTACTCTTCCCGGCATTGGATGTGAACCGCAAAAGGCATTCTCGCAGCCTTGTGACCTAAACCATCACACACAGAACATTTATAATAGCTACAAGCTTCATGAGGTTTTACTAACTCCTTACTCTTCTTAGGAGTTGCATGCGGTTTGGGAGGAGCGGTTGTAGCTGGGACAAAAGGAACTGGCTTTAGTTTGACCACGTATTTTCTAGGAACGCTATTCCTGCTTTTGAAGGCAGGAGGAGCGGTCGAAGAAGAGGCGCGGTCGACCCGGAATTGCCGTAACCGCCTTTTCCACCGTAAGCGGTTGGAGCAGGGATTCGACCAATTCCATAAGCCATTTCCTCTAAAGCTACACTCTCGTAATCCTTTGGCTTCATCTCGAGAGTTCTTCCCATATTGCTTCCCTTTTGGGTAGACATAATTTATTTGTCGTCCTTTACCCTTTCCTTTAGCATGCTTCCCTTAGGAATTTCTTTAGTTAGTTCCAAAATTTCCTCATCCTTTTCACTCGAGGATGCACACTTCTCCTCTTCCTCAGATCCAAAACCTAGACCTTCCTTAATTCCAGGAGGAACTTGGGAGTCTATGATTTGATCCTTGGTGGATTGAGACTTGAGCCACGAATCAATAATCTTTTGGAGATCGTTGATTTGGGTTACCAAGTCATCATTCCGGAGTTGAAGTGCAAAGAACCTTAGTTTCAAGGATGCGGTTCGATCAGGCAAGAGGAGTCATACTTCCTGATTTGGTCCTTAAGATTTGAAATTTCGCACCTCATCACGCTTTTCTCCGTCTTGTACGTATTAAGTTCATCATGAGCTAAGCTTAAGGCTTTCTTAAGATTAGAGAATTGATGGATCACCATTTCAGCCTTCCTTCAACATCTTTTCATGTTCCATGGGAGAAACCTCTTCCACCACCTTTTTCAAAATTTTCTTTGGAATTGCTTTTGAAGGTGGAGCATTTTTAGATGAGAAAATGGGACGTGAATACGAGCAATTTCCTATCTTAACGCTAGGAGTAAGTTTGATATCATCATCCAATTTATAATTTGGAAGTTTTGTAAAAACCTCTTTTTCTTCCATATCTTGCAACTCAAATGATTCGTAATCCGATTCATCTAAGCGTCCGCAACTAAGCGTAGATTAACCTCTTCGGTTTCATCATCACTTCCATCATCGAACTGCTTCAATCCAAGTTGCTAATTCCTTGAATTCTCTTCCTCCTCAAAGAACCATTCCTTGCGACGAGAAAATTTCGCAGGAGAGGTTTTCTTTTTCATATATTCATACTTAGGCCGTGGACACTCGCATGCAAAGTGGCCAGGTTTCCTACAGCTTGTAGCAAACTAGGTCACTCTTTTTCTTTGTATCTCAGCCCTAGAAAATGTTGCAGAGGTTTGCCTTTTGAAAATGATTTTGTGAAAGGTTTTGACAATTTTCTAAATTTTTGGAATCTTTTCACAAACATGGCAAAATCATCATCATCCATCTCGATGAGTGATGAGGTTGATATGGAAGGATCAGCTTGATTGGATGTAGATGGTTTCTCCTCTTGTTCCACTACGGACATAGAAAGCGATTTGGTTTTCCCTTCTATCTCTTCAATATGATTTAATTTAAGTTCATAGACTCTAAGATTGGCATACAAGTTACTTAACGACCAAGTACCCAATACTTTGGAGTCTTCTAGAGAGGTAGCCTTATTTACCCATCTAGAACCTAAAGCGTATAGGAAAGTCATATTGATTTCCTTATCGATTAAAGTTTTACCAAGAGATCTACAAGCATTAACTACCTCAACATAGCGATCGTAGGTTTGACGCAAGGTTTCGTTGGATTTTCTGTTGAAGTTGTTGTAGGATCTTTCAACAAAGGTATAATTTGTTTTCCTTGCACTCTTCGTCACCTTCGAGGTAGCTCTCTATGGCATCCCACATCTCGTTTGCGGTTTTGAGGTACATCACTTTCTCGAAGAGTTGAAACGGGAGGGTTCCAGAAATGATGAACCTTGCCTTGCTGCCCAAGGCAACTAATCTCTTCTCTTCATCCGACCACTCATCTTTTGGCTTTTTAACCTCTGGAGTTTCAGCATTGGTGGTTGCATCAGTGTTAGCCTTCATTGGAATTAGAGGGCCATTGATTACGCACTCCACAAGCATTTCATCTATAGTTTCCAAATGAATAAGCATTCGGCACTTCCAGATGTCAAAATGGTCTTCGTCCAACATTGGAATGCGTGAATAGTTAACAATAGTCATTGTCTTTGAGGTTGCCATAACGAATCGGCACACAAGCTGTTAAGCTTGAAAAACAGTGGTTTTTAAAAGTGTTTGCTCTGATATCACTTGTTGGTCCCAAAGGTGGCAACAAGGGTGAAAATACAGCTAGAGGGGGGTGAATAGTTGTTCCAAATTTTTCGCCCCCTTTAAAAAACTAAACCTCTAAGCTTACAAAACCTCTTGCAGTGTGTAAGAAACTGCAAGTAGAGTTGTAAAATGCATAGCGGAATATATGAGTTATAAAGCGGTTTTGGGAGAGGCGGTTTTGCAAAGCGGTTTGATAGTGCGGTTTACAGAAGGTGCAGTTTGCAAAAAGTGAGGCTTTGACAATGTTAACTCCAAACACTATTTCACAATAAATGATAACTATATAACGATCAAACAGAGACAAAGATAAATAATTAGCAAGCACAGAAAATATAAATGCAGTAAAGTACGGACAAGCTATTTGGAGTGGTTCAATCGATAAACGATCTACGTCCACTACCAAGATGGTTAGTCTTGGATTTCTAAGAGAGATTTTATATTGAGTATTGAGAGATTACAAAGTACAATAAAATCTTTTCTATGAAGAACAAATCCTAGACTATAACCAGTGTATCTCAAATGAATAAACTATGTGTTTAAACAAGTGAGGTGTGTGTGTGTTCAAGATCAAGGCTCTTTAAATCTGAGAGATGTAGAGCTCAATGATTCTTGAATGTGTTAAGGCTTGATTTCTGGGCTGGGGAATATTTCTTGAAGTATGAAGATTCAAAGGACTTAGAATTTCTGGGCAGAGCTTCAACTTCTTATGAACACAACAATTTCTCAAGTTTTCAAACAATCTTCAAATGGTGAAGATTAGGGGGTATTTATACCCAAGCATCAGAAATATAGCCGTTAGACACAGCTGTTGTAAGGACAGTCCTTGATGCAATCCCATTGGTCCACAGCAACCACTTTTGTCCTTTGAAACTGTTGATGCAGGTAAAGCTGATCAGACCCCAGCTGCAATCAAGGTGGTTAGGACATCTGTCACCTTTTTAAGATCCTTGCAGATCTTGTCTGAAAAGTAGTCACGTGACAAGATATGGTAGTTGACTTTTGATATTGCTGACGTGGATTCCAACGGTCAAAGAAGTTCACTTCAAGTAGCCAATCATTGGGGCGGTTCTGGTGTCAAGCGGTTTGATGTGAAAGCGGTTCCACCAGAAGAAGGATTTCCATAGGTGCGGTTTGCACATAGGTGTTCAAGCGGTTACAAAGAAGGGATCACAAGGCAGTTAAGCTATAAGCGGTTCAGCCAAGCGGTTCTTTGAGAAGCGGTTTTGAAACCTCTGAACTGCAATCCTTGGGTCCAATGATTCTTGAGCCAGTCTTCAAGCCTAAAATTAACCTATACTATAAAATGGACTTAGCTAAAAAATTGAAGTCTAAGCTTCATTACATAGGGTCCTAAAATCCTTAAAATAGACAGGAGGTTATGGTATCAATCAAATCTAATACAAAATAGGAGAGTTAAAATATGCATACCCAACATGTATCATTTTTCATTTTTCACTTGTAAAACCATTTCTCAATTGATTTCACAATTGTATGATTACACAGTTTGTGATTTCACAATTGTGTCATTTTTCACTTGTAAAATAGTTTCTCAATTGATTTCACTGTTGTGTGATTTCTGAGTTGTATGATTACACAGTTGTGCCATTTTTCACTTGTAAAATCATTACTCAATTGACTTCACTGTTGTGTGATTTCACAGTTGTATGATTTCACACTTGTGTAAAATTGATATATTTCTTTATCAATTTTTCACATTTGTGTAAAACTGAGATATTTTTTTATCAATTTTTTAAATCTCTAGTTAGTCTGATTACCTACTTTTGAAGGCAGGTAATCAGTGTTAATTAAGTTGAACAAAGCAATAATTTCACTATATTTTTGATGATAAAATTAATTAGGATCAAAATTATCCACACTAGGCTAAAAATAATCTAATTTGGTATGTCCCAAAATGTCATGTTCCTAAATTCAAAAATATAAATACCTACTACTCCCTCCGGCTTCGAATAAATGTCGCACTTTTCATTTTGATTTGTCCCAAAATATCATGTTCCTAAATTCAAAAATATAAATTTGAAGCAAATTTGACATTGCAAACAAGTAAAGCATACTAATTAAAAATGTTGATAAGTCAAATGCAACATTTCTGAGTTAGAGGGAGAGTAATTTAATAGTAAATCATCGTAACTAACTAACATCGTTGAGCATATTTAAACAAAAATATATTGGCATTATTGACGTGGAAGCCTGATAATGCATACAACATAATATTTCATCTTTAAACATATTTGTAAAATTGATTTCAACTTAGAAACTCTAAGGTAGAATATGAAATATTGTATTTTTATTGATAAATTTCACTTTCTGTTAGGGACTTATTGGTAAATGTTGTATTTTTTTTTTTTTTTATTGAATCTAAATCATTTCTCAAAGTTCTTTATATTGACAATAAAAAAAATTTGAAAATAACATTTTGCCATAGAGGGAGGCGGCTAGAAGGCTTTGCCCAGTTTAGATTAGCGTGTTTTTTTTATTTTTTTTCAACAAGGCCATTACTTTTGTATTTCATACAGTTGTAGACATATCATGAATAGAATAGAAAGCTCACCAAAGTGGCCTTGCCCAGTAGTATGTTGAAGGTCATCGGTTCGATTTTCCTCAAGGAAAATTTTTGTGGTTTAATTCTTATCTTGTAGGAAGGCTCCCTTGGGGCTGGAAAGTATAAGGGACCGCCACCCCTACGCATAAAAAGACATCCCACGATTTACCTCCGCCAAAGATACCGAGGGCCTGCAGATCTGGCCCGTGAGTCCGACGGTGAACCCTGATATCAAAAAAAAAAAAAATAGAAAAAAATAAAAAATAGAAATCTCTTTCAATACTTTACAAACAAAAGAGTGTACTAGAATTCTATAAAATGCCAAAAGGGTACTCCCTTTCTTTCTCTGTTCAAAAAAATGAATGTTTAAAAAAAAATTAAATTTACTTTTGATGATGAAGAGAAATTTGATATTATTTTGGAAATTCATTTTGGCACTTAGGGAGTAACTAATACGGAGTAATAAACAAACGGAATAATGGCAAACATGGTTTAAGTGTAGTTGTAAATTTCGGAAGATACCATCTGTGTTTCTCCTGCTGCAAAAGAAAGATTTGCCATCAACAGAACATGTAACTCTGTGAAATATGAAGAGGGACACATCAAATAAAGTATGTATCACCGTGTGTGAGTGTTAGAGAGATAGTGTAACGATCTGAGCTCGAAACACGATCCGCTACGTGGGCATCACTAAGACCATCTCCATCAGTGACCCTGACCCAACCCAACCTCTATTAAAATATTAATTTCTCTCACTTCCATTTACACAACCCCAACCTTATATAATTTATACTCCCATCAGTGACCCAACCCCAACCCAACCTTTTAATAAAATATTTATTTCTCTTTACTCCAACTTATCTAAAATACTTATCATTTTATTTTTTTTAAATAATATATTAGTAATAATATTTCTAAAATTACCCGTACAATTATTAAAAATAATTACCCATACAATTATAAATTCATAATTTATAATTTACTTGATATATTTTTTATTTTTTTATTTTATATAATTATCATTTTTTTTAATAATTTATTAGTAATAATATTTCTAAAATTATCCGTACAATTATTAAAAATAATTAACCATACAATTATAAATTCATAATTTACTTGACAAAAAAATGAAAATAAAATAGATAAAATCAAATCAAAAATAAATTATAAAAGGTACAAATACAACATTAAATTACGCATACATAATATGCAAATTACATATTCAATTATTAGTGTCGAATTTCTCCCGTATGTGCTCAATCAAATCATTCTGAAGAGCGCTATAACCTCTCTGTTGCGAAGTTGATCTCTATTAACTATATAAGTCGACAAACTTGCAATGCGTGCAGTAGAGTATTGAGGAAGTTCGGTCTCTCCTCCTGAAGGTACATCCATCAAAAATTCTGTGGGATCATAATAGTGTAGGTATGTATCTCGTTCATCCTCTACAATCATATTATGCATGATAATACAAGCCATCATAATTTTTCCCATCAAATCCTTGTCCCAAACAAGACATGGACGTCGAATAAATGCGAAGCGAGCTTGTAGAACTCCAAAGGCTCGCTCTACATCTTTTCTAGCAGCCTCTCAAGCGCTGAGCGAACAACTTATGCTTTTGAATCATAGGACTTCTAATTGACTTGACAAATGCAGCCCAAGAAGGATAGATGCCATCAGTGAGATAATATGCCCTATTATTTTGGCGACCATTCACGATGTAACTGACCTTTGGTGTTCGACCTTCTAAAACATCACTAAAAACTGGAGATCGATGGAGAACATTAATATCGTTGCATGAGCCTGGTGTTCCAAAGAATGCATGCCATATCCATAAATCATATGATGCAACAAAGCCTTCCAAAATGATTGTTGGCTTTCCACTTCTCCCCGCATATTGCCCACCCAAGCAAAGAGGACAGCTTTTTCCATTCCCACGCATGCAATCAATGCTACCAATCATGCCAGGAAAACCACGTTGTTCCCCAACATAGAGTAGTCTTTCCAAATCTTGTTTATTAGGCCGTCTAAGGTATGTGTCACCAAAGCAAGAAATGACACCTTCTACGAAATGGATGATAGCATCTCTTGTTACCGTTGCACTCATTCGTAAGTATTCATCAACAACATCTGATGATATCCCATAAGCCAACACCCTCATGGCTCCAGTACATTTTTGCAATGGTGAAAGAGATTTTCTACCTGTGCAATCATTTCCATCTTGAAAATATGTATCGTTGATAGTAACAGCTTCCACTATACGAAGAAAAAGCGATTTCTGCATGCGAAATCTACGTCGGAAGAGCTCCGGAGAATACGTTGGATTACAGACAAAATAGTCTTTCATCAAACGTTCCTCACCAATCTCGCGTTCCCTATCAATAAACCTTCTTTTGACTGTAGAATTTTGAGCTCCTACAATCAAATTAGGATTGTTTAGTAGCATATTCTCGATGATGCTATCAATTTGATGATTTTGTTCATGAACTCGTTCTTCCCATTCATCAAGAGTGTTGGAATCAGAAACATCAGAACTTGAGTCTGATTCTACTGAAGAGTGAGAGTTAGCAGACATTTTTCTGAAGTGAAATGGTAAAAGGTTTGAGAATTTTGAGTGAGTTTATTTTGCATTTTTGAGACATATGTATAAGGTTTGCATGTGTGTGTGCAGAGAGAAAGAGAGAAAGAATCCAAAATATGAATAGTATTTGCATGTGTGTGTGCAGAGAAAAAGAGAGAAAGAGAGAAAGAATTCAAAAGATGAATAAGGTTTGCATGTGTGTGTGCAGAGAAAAAGAGAGAAAGAGAGAAAGAATCCAAAATATGAATAGTATTTGCATGTGTGTGTGCAGAGAAAAAGAGAGAAAGAGAGAAAGAATTCAAACATTGAATAGTATTTGCATGTGTGTGTGCAGAGAAAAAGAGAGAAAGAGAGAAAGAATTCAAACATCATCATAATATTTGCATCTGTGTGTGCAGAGAGAAAGAGAGAAAGAGAGCAAGAATCCAATGACATGTGTGTGTGCAGTGTTTGCAGAGAGAAAGAGAGAAAAAGAGAGATACAATGCATGTGATAGAAAGAATCCAATGCATGTGATGTCTTTATGTTTGCATGTGTGTGTGCTGTTTGCGTGCATTTAAAGACAATGACATAAACATCTCACGACTACATTAATTTCATTTCAGGAAAACACATCTCACATATCACACATAATTTATTTGAGGAAAACATATCTCACACATCACACATAATTTATTTGAGGAAAACACATATCACACACCACACATCACACATAATTTAAGTTTGCCTAAACACAATGGCAATTTAAACATTAATTCAAGTTTTCCCGAACACAAGGTCAATTAGTCGGCGTTTCATCTCTTCGTCCTCTGGAGATAGCTTATCTTTCGCCAGTAATGTGTTCAACATTCTTTTTCCATCTTCAAGGAATTCATTTGTAGCTTTTGGCGCTCCAATTCGAGTTTCTCAAAGAATTAATGAATATTCATTGGATTTGGTGAGTCTCAATGCACGAAGTTCTCAGCCCACTCGCATTCGTATTCGATTGTGTTGCCTTACCTTTTGCTTTCTTTTTTGACTTATCTCTACCTATTGGACGAGAAATAGTTGAACCTTCAGCAGTTGGAGTTTCTTGATCATCGTTCACATCATCTTCAGAAGTCCTTGATCTTTTCGTGCTGCCACCACTTTCTTGATCATCGTTCACATCATCTTCAAGACGAGACCGTCTTGCGTCACGATGAGACGTTACAGCCCACCTTGGATGTTTACTCATAACATCATTGTAAACAATCAAGTCTTGAAATTTTCCGCCACCCGCTTCATAAATTGTATGAGCTTCCATTTCAATATCTTTCTGGCTCATTCCACTTCTTTTCCTACGATTTGCTTCTTCCAGAGCCGCAACCCATTTGCCTACATTTTCATTAAGTCGTTTAAAACGACCTTTTAGTGATTCGATATTTCTTGGGTTGAGCTCGTCTGGATTTTCTGCTTGAGTTTCGTGATACAATTTGTGCACACGTGACCACAACGCAACCTTTTTTTGGTTTTTTCCGCATATACTATCTTCGCTAACAAAGATATAAGCTGACATAAGAGCTACATCTTCTTTCACAGACCAACTTATATTCTTTGCTCCTTTCTGATTTTGTTTTGGGTGTTGAACATTCCCAAACAAATTGCGAGAGACATTTTCTCTGGTGGGAAGTTCTTCAGAGGTAGGATTTTGAGTGAGGTTTGGAGAAAATTGAGAATTTTGATAATATTGAGAATTTTGTTCACCTTCTGAGTTTGGAAAATTTTGTGTGTGGAAGTAAGATCCAAAGTTTGGAAAATTTTCGAAACCCTGATAATAGTTGGGGTGATTTGGATCCATCACAATGAAGAAATAGAAGTGTGATGGAGAATATGTAGAGAAAAAGAGAGTTGTAGGATGTTTGTAAAAAAATTAGGTTGTATTTATAGATAAAAAAAAATATAAATTTTGATATATTTTTTATTTTTTTATTTTATATAATTATATAAAATATATTAATTTTAAAAATATATTTATATAAAAACATGCCACCCAATTATTGGGTGACATGTGGCTAAATTTTTCAAACAACCTCACCCAACCTTCCAGTCGGCCAGTTGCCCGGGCAAAGGAAAAGCATGACTTTCCATTTTTTTTTTTCATTTCTTGTTTGTCCTATATGATGACCCTCAAGTGAGGGTCACCATAGTGGCTGGTCTAAGCATCTCATTAATTGGGTTAACCACAACCCAGGGCTTCGTAAGTTCAATAGGTGATTTGATACTTATTAGTAGTGTATGAATCTTTTATGAGTAGGTCTCCGAAGAAACGCGTTTCTCCATAAGTTATGGAGAAACGTGTTTTTCCAAAACTTCTGGATATCAGTCTCAAAGGTTCTGGATATCCAGAACCCTTTGATCATGATATCCAGAAGTTATATTAGAATGGGACCAACACATACCAACTTTCTAGTCATGGCTTCACTTTTTTCTGGATATACTTTTCACTGTTTTCTGGATATACTTTTCACTGGTTTCTGGATATAGATTTGGGGTATGTGTTGGTGTCATTCTAACATAACTTCTGGATATCATGATCAAAGGGTTCTGGATATCATGATCAAAGGGTTCTGGATATCCAGAACCTTTGAGACTGATATCCAAAAGTAACCATGGGCCAAGGTCATGGCCAATACAAAATTTCTGGATATCCTTTCAAAAGGTTCTGAATATCATGATCAAAGGTTCTGAATATCCAGAACCTTTGAGACTGATATCCAGAAGTAACCATGGGCCAAGGTCATGGCCAATACAAAATTTCTGGATATCCTTTCAAAAGGTTCTGGATATCCAAAACCCCGTTTCTCCATAAATTATGAAAAAACGCGTTTCTGGCATCTTTTATATATCACACTTAATTCTGAAAGTGTAAGGGCATCACACATAGCCAAGTCTATAAGGTTGGCTTAGTTTAAGTTTTGTTACTTTCTTGTCTAATTAAATTAAGTTAATATTATGTATATTATTTATAAATGTTACTAACCTACTAACCGAATGTTTATGTTGTTTTAGTAGTGTTTTGGTCATTTATGTAGGACTCTCATACAAGGATAAGAAAGGCTTGAAGAGATAAGAAGATAAAGAAGATTGTTGATAGTGATCAAGCTCTCCATCAAGCTCATCCTTACCCATTAGCTGAGAACTCCTTAGGCTATAAATACAAGTCTCAAGGCAGTTCATTAGATACGATTTTTTTTTATCTAAGAGTGCCGAAGAAAAACAGCCTCCTTAGTGTTTTGTTTAGTGAGAGTTCTTTTAGTTATTTTGTCTTCTCTTAGGATTAATACTTGTAACTCGTTCATAACTGATTTATTAAGAGAAGTTTTATTGTCTACAGCTATTTGCTGTAGATAAGTATTTAATACTTTGCTTATTTTATTTTCAAGTTTATTATTTTCGCTGCTATTTTCTGCTGTGCTAGTGCTGGTGCAATAGCATCAGGACTCACATCAGCTATTTTCGTGTTTCTGTGCACTTCATAGCCGCTCCATTTCTTTCAATTGGTATCAGAGCTACACTCGACTTCACTGAGTGAGATCCGAGAAAGAGTGGTCATTATGGAAGGTCAGTTACACTTAAATCAATATCGTCCCCCAGTTTTAGATGGGTCTAATTATGTCATCTGAAAAGCTAAGATGTGTCTCTTCATCAAAGCAATTGATGAATGAGCATGGCTTAGTATTATTATTTCATGCTCCCCTCCTAAGGTTGAAAGTAAGAGTATCCGAAAAAGTGTACAAACTTAAATCTGAGGAAGATTGGACCACTGATGAAGTCACCCTTGCTAACTACAATTCCAAGGCCCTTGGTGCTATTTCAAGTCATGTGGATAAACACATGTTTAGACTTGTAATAAATCAAAATATAGCAAAGACTGCCTGGGATATTTTGCAAGCCCACTGTGAGGGTGACGATAGTGTCAAAGCCACTAGGTTGGAAATTCTCATGACCAAGTTTGAAAACTTGAGGATGAATGAGACAGAGGACATAAAAAGCTATTTTGCTAAAATGAGTGAAATTTCAAAGGAATGCCTCTCCCTAGGTGAGTCTATATCAAATGCTAGATTAGTATGCAAAATGTTAAGAACTGTCACTGATAAATTTAATATTAAAATTGCTGCTATTGAAGAAGCAAATGATACTGCAACCATGGCTTTAGATACTCTTGTAGATAAACTAACCATGTTTGAGATGAACAATTCTATTCAGCAACAACATAAAGCGAAAAGTGTTGCTCTTGCTTCTGCTCTCTCTAAAGTATCCAAAGTACCAAAAGAGATTGAAGAAATTTCAAATAAAATTGATACTGCAAATTTGAAAACTGAAGATGTTGCCCTTTAACTAAAAAATTTACATCCTTTCTTAAAAATAAAAGGGACAACAAATTTCCTTCTAAAAAACCAACTACTTTCGATAAGCCAAAAGAGGATACTGAGAGTGGTTTCAAGAAACCCACTAGTTTTTCTAAAAACAGATCTGAAACTGTTCAATGCAGAGCTTGCAAAGGCTTTGGGCCTTATGCAAATGAATGTGCAAATACTCTAAAGAAAAAGGGGATGAGCTTATGTGCGACCCTTAGTGACAGTGAGGACGAAGATGAATCGCTAAACTTAGCAACAATGGAAATCTCGCCTCCAAGTCATGAATATCAATCTGATGTAGCTTCAGATGCTCTCACATCTTTCATCACATCTTCTGAATCTGTTATAAACTGTTATAACTCCTCGCTGAATAAGAAAACAGAAAATAAAGAAGAGGATGATGGAAGCTATCAAGAACTTCTTGATGCTTATGCTGAGCTATATGTCGATTGGGAAAAAAGTGTAGAAAAAATTGCCGTTTTTGAAAAGGTAACTGAAAAACTCTCTACTGAACTGTCTATGGTGAAAGGTGAACTTAAAGATGTCACCACTGAAAATGACAATCAAAAAGATTCAATAGCTAAGCTTGAGGTCATGCTCACTAAACGTGACATTGAACTTGAGAAGACCAAAATCGAACTCACAGAGGCCAAGAAAACTTTTGAAAAAATGAATACTGGAAAGGCAACTCTTGATGAGATTCTTAATGTTGGTCATTTTTCAAAAACTGGTCTTGACTTTGAATCAAATTTTTTAAAAGAAGGAGAGAGTACCTCAAAACCTAAGATTTTTAACAACCCGAAATATACAACCAAGAAGAAAAGATTTGTGTGCCATTACTGCTTCTTACCAGGACACATAATACCTTTTTGTTATAAAAGGATCATGATCTGGGAAAAGATGCTCCTCAGATGAGTGGACGGATGCACTCACATCACCACTCACATCGCCAGAAAATAGGTCAGTTTGTATGGATAGAAAAGAATAATGAGGAATGCAAGGTAATTTTTACCTCTCTCAAGAGCAGCATTGCAAGCTCATGGTACTTTGATAGCGGGTGCTCAAGGCACATGACAGGTAATGCAGAATTTCTAACATATTACACCATTGTCAAAGGTGGAAATGTGAATTATGGGGGAGGAGCACAAGGTAAGATTGTAGGTAAAGGTGCCTTATATGTGAATAACATGCCTAAATTAAAAAATGTCTATCATGTAAAGAATTTGAAAGCTAATCTTATTAGTATAAGCTAACCGTGTGATGACAATTTACATGTCAATTTTGACAAACATGAATGCAAAGTGTTTGATAACACTAATCAATGCCTGTTCATTGGAGTAAGGTCTCAAGATAATTGTTACAAATTTGGTGACAATTAATCCTGCTTTAGCTCCAAAACAAATGAACTTGAACTGTGGCATCAAAAATTAGGACATGCTAGTTATAGGAAAATGGAAGAATTAGTTAGATTTGATGCTGTTAAACACTTGCCCAAACTTGATTTTAAACAATCGAGTGTATGTGGTCCTTGCCAAAAGGGCAAGCAAACCAAAGCCTCTCATCCAAAGGTTGACAAAAGTTTCACTCTTGAAATTTTGAAATTAATCCATACTGACCTTATGGGACCTATTGAGGTTGAGAGCATAGGTAAAAATAAGTACTCTTTTGTTTGTGTAGATGATTTCTCTAGATATACTTGGGTGCTATATTTGAAAGAAAAATCTGAAGCACTTGAAGTATTTAAAGTTTGGTACAAAAATGTTAAAAATTTGTATGGTAAGAAAGTTATTAAAATTAGGCCCGATCATGGAACTAAATATGAGAACACTTTGTTCTCAAAATTTTGTGACTCCAAAGGAATAACCCATGATTTTTCAGCCCCTAAAACCCCTCAACAGAATGGGGTTGCTGAAAGAAAAAATCGTACTTTGCAAGAGATGGCTCATGTCATGCTTAGTTCTAAAAACATCTCTAAACGATTTCGGACTGAAGCACTTAATACTGCTTGTCACATAGGAAATAGAGTTTACTTAAGAGTTGAATCAACCATGAATCCATATGAAATCCTCCTTGGTAAAAAACCTACTCTTAAATACTTTCATGTTTTTGGATGCATATGCTATGTTCTAAATGATAGAGTTTATCTATCTAAATTTGATTCCAAAAGTGATAAAGTTATTTTTCTTGGATATTTCACAAATAGTCGTGCTTATAGGATTTACAACCTTAGAACTAAAACTGTGATGAAATCAATTAATGTTACCTTTGATGATACTGCTGACTTGAATCTAAAAACTCTTGAAGATGATGTCTCAGGTTGCATAGAAACAGTGCAGGATTCTCAGAATCAAACTGAACAGACGCAGCAAAATGGGCTGCAGAAAGACGATGCAGGTACTGATGTGAGCACATCATCACCTACATCAGGACAAACAGAATTTGGTTCAGAATTCGAAAGTTCTGACTGTGAAGGAGAGAATCTGAATAGGACCAAAGACATACCCAGCAGAGTACAAAAGAATCACCCAATTACTCAAGTGGTAGGTGATGTAAACGAGAAAATTAGCACAAGAGAAAAGCCACGGGTTAACTACCGTGAGTTGGCTGGGCTAAGTTGTGTTGACTCACAAGTAAACAAGGTTAGTTCATGTTGTTTTGTCTCTAATATTGAACCTAATAATGTTGTAGAAGCTATGAAAGATGATAATTGGATAGTTGCCATGCAAGAGGAACTAAATCAATTTGATAAAAATGATGTATGGACCTTGGTTCCTAGACCTAAAGGAGGAAATGTAATAGAAACTAAGTGGATTTTTAAGAATAAAACTGATAAAAATGGGCAAATTACCAGAAATAAAGCTAGACTTGTAACCCAAGGCTACACCCAAATAGAAAGGATAGACTTTGAAGAAACATTTGCTCCTGTTGCTAGGATAAAATCCATTAGGCTCTTACTTGCCATTGCCTGTTATTTGGACATCACTCTACATCAAATAGATGTAAAGAGTGCCTTTTTGAATGGTGTCCTAAATGAAGAAGCCTATGTTGAGCAACTTAAGGGCTTTACTGATCCCCATTACCCTGATCATGTCTATAAGCTGAAGAAAGCCTTATATGGCTTAAAACAAGCCCCTAGGGATTGGTATGGGAGGCTAACTGAGCACCTCATACAAATGGGGTTTAAGAGAGGTGAGGTAGATAAAACCTTATTTATTTTAAAAGAAAATGTAGGAATATTGATGGCCCAAATTTATGTTGATGACATTGTATTTAGATCTTCATCCAAAGATATGTTAGACTATTTTGTCACAAGTATGACCACCACCTTTGAAATGAGTATGGTTGGTGAGCTAAAATATTTTCTAGGCCTCCAAATAAAACAAAGTAAAGATGGAATTTTTATTTCTCAAAGTAAATATGCCAAAAACTTGATTAAGAAATTCTCTCTTGACAATGCCTCTCACCTTAAACTCCTATGGGATCATCCCAAAAGTTGTGCAAAGATGAGGATAGTGAGGATGTTGATCCCACCTTATATAGAAGTATGATTGGGAGTTTGCTGTACCTTTCAGCAAGTTGTCCTGACATCATGTTTAGTGTATGCATGTGTGCTAGATATCAAGCTTGCCCAAAAATATCCCACCTCAAAGCTGTAAAAAGAATTATTAGATATGTTGGTGGAACTGTCAATTTAGGGCTAAGCTATACTCGTGAAACCAATACAAATCTGGTAGGATTCAGTGACTCTGACTGGGCAGGCAACACTGATGATAGGAAAAGCACAACTGGAGGTTATTTCTATCTTGGGAACAATTTAGTATCTTGGTATAGTCGAAAATAAAACTGTCTATCCCTATCTACTGCTGAGTCAGAATATGTTGCTGTAGGCAGTTGTTCTCAACTTCTTTGGATGAATCAGATGATTAAGGATTATGGTCTTAAAAGTGATATTCTAACTGTTTTTTGTGATAATCTAAGTGTCATAGAAATATCAAAAAATCCTGTTCAACACTCACGTACTAAACACATTGACATTAGACATCATTTTATTCGTGATCTTGTTGAGCAAAAAATCATTAGCATGGAATCAATAAGCACTGAAAAACAGTTGGCTGATATTTTCACCAAAGCCCTTGATTTTCAGAGATTTTCCACTCTAAGGAAGTCTCTGAGTTTGTATGCCATATGATGATGTGATCCCCCGTGTGATCACATCATATCTTACACCTGTATCTTTAAATTCTAACAAAAAAAAAAAGTTTTGCATTGCATGATCTATCTCAGTGTGGTCACTTGTACTACATCTTTTGACTTGACCCCTCTTTGAATTGTGATTTTTTCTTAAAAGATGTCAACGACTGTTGACTCAAAATTATCCTACTGGATGTCTCTTGGTGGGTGCTTAATCTAAAAAGGGAAACAACTACTCCACTCATGGTATGAAGTCATTTCAATGTAATCAAAATGACATCAAGAGAAAGTTTGTGTCAAATTGACAAGATTATTCGAAAGAGGGATATCCATGAAAGTAAAGAAGAGTGAAATCTACCCATAAAAATATTTCTCCACAAAAAAAATTATAAGTGGATGCATTCTAGAGGCCAAGCTAGACAAGATTACAATTCATTAACTTTCCTAGAGGAGATGCGTCCCCTGATGTAATTACATTCTATGCCACACATATACTGAGATTTATCGTTCACATGTTTGTACATTATGCATTATTTTGTTTAGTCATAAATTTAGGTCAACCTGGTCCTTGGTGAATATTTTAAACAAATGTTTTTCTCTTCCGAATTAATTTTTGTTAAATAGTTTTATGCTCAACAAAATTTTATAATTTCTTTTTGATGTCCATGTGTTTAGGGGGAGTATATGGTATGTGGTTTTTTTTTTATCTCTATGGCAGGTACATTATCTACAAGGAATAATTTATTAAGGTAATTGATTTTATCTTTATTTTCTAAGGTAATTGAGTTTATCTTTATCATCTAAAGAGTCCAAGGAAATTAAGATCAATATTGGTATGTGGTTTTTATTATCTCTATGGCAGGTACATTATCTACAAGGAACAATTTATTAAGGTAATTAATTTTATCTTTATTTTCTAAGGTAATTGAGTTTATCTTAATCTCATGCCATCACATCTAATAAATACGCCTAACCCCTTTTCCATTAAACCCTCACTGGACACTATTCACCATCAAAACCCTTTAAAATTCAAAAAACTCCCCTCTGATCTTCCTCTGTTCTTCATCAAAATCAATGGCGTCCTCTTCCCATCCTCCTTCTCCGACCGCCGTTAGCTCACCCCCTCCATCTCCGGTGGCCCAAGCCGAAGCCGCCGTCGAACTTTTTGTTGATGCCGAAGCTACTCCGATCTCCATGTCTCTCCCCGGAGCACCGAGCAATGCCATTGATGCAGACAACCCCGGGGATTTGAAGGCTATTGGTGCGGTTGCTGGCTTGGGAAAAGGCCCAATCTGGTCACTCCGTCAAAGGGGATTCTCGCCGAATATGTCTGAGTATACTCCCAAGGTTTGCCCTAACATGGCTGAACCTGATTTCATTGAGGGAACTGATGAAGACTATAATCCCTCAGCTGACTTAAAGAGAAAGAGAGGCAAAAATGCTGCAAGTGGCTCAGGTAGCTCTTCTGGAAAAATGAAACCTCAGCCTCAACGAATGAAGTATATGGATCTCTCGGTTAACTCTAGTGAGTCTGATGACTCTGCTGATGCTGGAGCATTTGAGGTTGTGTCAAGGAAGGCTCAGTCTGAAGAAATTGAAGAATTGAAGGAGGCAACTGAAGAGATCATTGAGTCTGCCTCTCAAGCTATGGATGATATTTTTCCCCATGTCATTGTTACTCCGAAGGATATGCCTCCTAGAGGTATTGCTACACCACCTCTGTCTCCTACCCCTGCTACTGTTAATGCTACCACATCCCCAACTCCATCTCCCACTAGAATTCCATCTGTAGCCCCCACTCAATCCTCTCCTGGCAACTGGTATTCTGGTGGATTCCCCTCTTCTTGTGCTCATGAAGAGGATGATGATGCTGATGTTGATGATGAGGATGAGCACATTCCACTTCAAGCTCTCTTGGACCTAAGGAAAGGAAAGGGAAAAATGAGAAAATCAAAGGCTGAGGCTGCTGCCTCCATATCTGCCTAAGCATCTGATATAGGGTCAAATGATGATGAAGCTGAGGACGAAACATTCAAGCTGGGTAGAGAAGAACTTGAAGCTGAAAAAGAAGATGTGGCTGAAGATGTGATCACATCAGCCCCCTCACCAAGGAGAGTTAGTCAAAGGAAAGCCAACTCATCTATGTGTCCAATGCCTGTGCCAAGGCATTCCCCGAGATCCAAATCCTCTTCAAGGAAGGTAAGTCCTCATTCCCCAGAGAAATTCATGACAAAGTCTGTGAAGGAAAGATTTGCATTTTTTAGAAAGAAAGTTTTTTTGATGGAAAGGGTGATTGATATGTCGTTTGAGGAGGTAGGAATGAAAAGATACCTAGAGGAAAAGGGTCTATTATATTCTGTATCTTATCCCCATAACTATTATCCATCTCTAGTGAGCGAATTTTATGCCAGCCTTGTCCAATCCATTCAAGATCCAAGGGATGTTGGCTTTGAAAAAGTTTGTGTTCGTGGCAGACATATTTCCTTTTCTCCGTCTATGATAAATATTTTCCTTCATGCCCCCAGTCCTCATATTCCTCCTCCCATGGCCCCTAAGAATATGATTGCAAATTCTCTTACGAGTTGTCTAGATCCTACCTGGCACACCCAGTTTAAATGCACCATGCTCACATCTCTATGTGGTTTTCTGTTCAAGATCTCTACCTTCAATTGGAAGCCTACTTCCAATAAAAATATTGTGACTATGCAGACCTCATTTACAGAATTTTTACTGGCCAAGAGTTTAATCATGGAGAGATTATTTTTGGTAGTGTGGTCCAGTTTGCTGAAAAGGAGCTACCTTCTGATCTCCCTTTACCATATTTGATAACTGGTTTATGCTTAAGGCAAGGGGTGGAAATTCTCAGCTCAGATCGAATCTGTGAGAAGGTTGGACCATTTAGAATTCAACCTATGTTAGAATGTACTAGGCGCACTATAGACCTACCAGTGGTGTTCCCTGATGACCCTGTTATTGACGCTCATGATGCTGATGAGGATGATCCTGTTGATGTCAGTGAAGATGTGCCTACATCTCTGGTACCTCCAGTTGACCAAGTTAAGGTGCTCACTGAAGAAATAAAATTCCTAGAAAGGACCATGCTCAACTCGAGGGTACAATTCAAGGAGATGTCAATGAGAAGGAACAAGCTGCTGGTAGCTCGTAAAAGCCTTTCTGGTAAAAAAGGAGGAGCAAGCTCAAGCCATGTATTCCAAGAAATAAGTCAGGACTTCAGATGGGAGTTACTTGCAGAGACTCAAGCAGAGATGGAAGGAAAGCAGAGCTGGGACAGAAGCTTCAACTGATTGAAGTTCCTTGTTTTATCGTATGGGTTATGTTTTTAAAACAATTTTAATTTCTTGCTTTTTATTAGGAACAATGGTGATGTTTTATTTTGGTTGTTTTGGACATGGTTTGTTTATGGTTTTAATAGCTAGTTTTTAGGGGGAGCATTCGAGCTCTCCACTTCGTAACTTGTGGTTGATAATATTTTAGCTTAATTTGTGTTTAAAATATATGTTTGCTTGAGATTTGGTTTTTGAACAGAAAGCAACAAAACAGGGGAAGATTGAAAGTGTGAGGACATCACACAAGCCAAGTCCATAAGGTTGGCTTAGTTTGAGTTTTGTTACTTTCTTGTCTAATTAAATTAAGTTAATATTATGTATATTATTTATAAATGTTACTAACCTACTAACCGAATGTTTATGTTGTTTTAGTAGTGTTTTGGTCATTTATGTAGGACTCTCATACAAGGATAAGAAAGGCTTGAAGAGATAAGAAGATAAAGGAGATTGTTGATAGTGATCAGGCTCTCCATCAAGCTCATCCTTACCCATTAGCTGAGAACTCCTTAGGCTATAAATACAAGTCTCAAGGCAGCCATTAATTGCACTATTTTTTTTTTTTTTTTTTTTTATCTAAGAGTGCTGAAGAAAAACAGCCTCCTTAGTGTTTTGTTTAGTGAGAGTTCTTTTGGTTATTTTGTCTTCTCTTAGGATTAATACTTGTAACTCGTTCATAACTGATTTATTAAGAGAAGTTTTATTGTTTACAACTATTTACTGTAGATAAGTATTTAATACTTTGCTTATTTCATTTTCAAGTTTATTATTTTCGCTGCTATTCTCTGCTGTGCTAGTGCTGGTGCAATAGCATCAGGACTCACATCAGCTATTTTCATGTTTCTATGCACTTCCTAGCCGCTCCATTTCTTTCAAATTCCCACATTTTTTCGATATGGGATGGGGGATATCACAATCTCCCCACTCAAACTCTTGCCATCCCTGACAAGGACAAACAATACCCGGATCGTACCCCCTGGATAGCTCGAAAGCCTTAAGATATTACAATCTTAGCCAAGTAGTAGGGATATGAACCTGGACCCTTTCTAAACAGAGGGAATATTAACAAGTACAAGCGTGCTGGACTACAAGAATCTGAACATAGGGAACTAGCACTAGAAGTTGTCATCAGAAACACTTAAAGAACACGAATCGTACAAGTATTTATGACAATGGCGTTAATATCCAACCCCAAAGAAAGATAGCTGCACCAACCCACAAGTACCAGTTTGTTCTAATAAACTGGTATCAAAGTCTGATCAGGTTGAGAAAGGTCTAGGGTTTTTCCTTACAGAAAAAGATGAGATCAGGAATTGAATCGCCGATTGAAAAGTTTAATGGGAAGAATAGTTTTTCTCTTTGGAAAATCAAGATGAAAGCCTTGTTGAGGGACAAAGGTTTATGGGCTCTAGTGGCTACTGCAATCAGGAATCGTCAGGATTCAAAGGGCAAAGCATAAGCCGTTCTCACCAGTGCTCTCGCAGCTGCAACAGCAGGAGGCTCGGGAAGGACAAGAAGGTAGCAGAGAATGAAGAGGCAGATCTGATCGCTCTAGATGAGAGGGACCACTCTAAAATCATAAGGTGTTTAGATGATGATGTTCTAGCGGATATTGCAGATACCGATTCTGGAGATGCTTTGTGGCTTGCATTGGAAGATATGTATTTGACACGATCATTGAAAACCAAACTATATCTGAAGCAGAGGCTATATTTTTTCTAAATGCAGGAAGGTGCGCCCATTAGGGATCACCTAGATAGATTTACATCTTTATTACTTGAACTGCGTAATATAGATGCTAAAGTTGTTCATGTGGATGCTGCATTAATGCTTCTTGTTTCATTGTCTTTATCATATGAGCACTATGTTGACTCTAGTATTAGTGGTAAGGAGACGATAACTCTATAGGAGGTGAAATTCTCGCTCAAGACTAGAGAGTTGCGTAAGCGGTAATAGTGGTACAAATAATCAGACATCAGGTTTGGTTGAGGAAAGCAACAGGGTTCTAGCAGCAAGCAGAAGAAGAAGATGTCTTCTGGCAAGAAGGGCCCTGATGATTTGTAATTACTACAAGGGAAAGGGACATTTGAAGACAGATTGTCATATGAAGAAGCGAAGTGAGACTCCAAATTGTAATGAAGATAATGCTGCAGTTGATACGAGCAACTCTGATGGAGATTATGCTCTAATGACAAAAGAGTCTGCAAAACAGTCGGATGCGTGTATTCTTGATTATGGGGCTTCTTATCATATTAGTCGGAGAAGAGAGTGGTTTACAACTTATAAGCCAGTAGATGGTGGTAATATTCTTATGACCAACAGTTTTACTTGCAGGGTGGTTAGTATTGGCTCTATCAAGCTGCAGATTTATGATGGTAAGTTCTACACTTTGAATGATGTGAGACACGTTCTGAAGAGCATGATATCTCTTGGTCAGCTAGACAGTAAAGGATATAGTTTCAAAGGTAAAGGTGGAGTAGTTCATGTTTACAAAGGTTCTGAAGTGATTCTAATAGGCCTTAAGCGGGGCTCCCTGTACTTCCTTCAAGGAACGACACTTTCTGGGTCAGTATTGGTTGCATCATCTGAAGTGGTTAAGGAGGATATGACCAATTTGTATCATATTAGGCTTGGGCACATGAGCATTAGAGGGATGCATATATTGGCAAATCATGGTCATCTGTGTGGCCATAAGGTTAATGATCTTAAGTTTTGTGAGCATTGTGTACTTGGGAAGATGCAACGAAGCAAGTTTTTTAAGGGGGTTCATGGAATGAAGGGCAATCTGGATTACATTCACTCGAATTGTTGGGAATTTTCACGTTAGGAATCATTGAGGGGTCACAGGTATTTCTTGTCTATGATTGATGATTACTCGAGAAATACTTGGGTGATTATTATGAAGCATAAGAGTGAGGATTTCGCCAATTTTAGACAGTGGAAGACATTAGTGGAGAATCAGACAGGGAAGAAGATCAAAAGACTCCGAACAAGTAATGGGTTGGAGTTCTGTAGTGTTGAGTTTGATGAGTTCTACAAGTAAGTGGGAATTTCTAAGCATCTCAATATCGGGGGTATACCACAGCATAATGGTGTCGCAGATAACATGAATCAGACATTGTTGGCTAGAGTAAGGAGCATCTCTCCAATGCAGGGTTGTCTAAGCAATTCTGGGCAAAAGCGGTTAGTACATTGATTAATCGCGTACCACATACATGTATAAATCTCAAAGTTCCCAATGAGGTATTGTTAGGTAAACCTGTTGATTATTCTAATTTAAGGGCTTTTGGTTGTACTGCTTAATATCATGTGGATAATGGGAATTTAGAGCCGAGGGCTAGAAAATTAGTTTTCATGGGTTATGTAGATGGTGTTAAGGGACATCGAATTTGGTCTCAATTAGAGGGTAGGGTTATCATAAGCAGGAATGTTGTCTTTGATGATAATTATGTGCTTAATCCTATTATGAGATTTGTGGTTGTATCAGGTGTTGGCAGTGTCGATAAACAAGTGGAGCTACAAGATACTGCAGAGTTGAGCGGTCCACAGTCAGATGTTCATCAGGATCTACCGTCAGAGACAGAAGCGCCGTACAGTTCATCACCAATTTTCGAGGAACATGGGTTAGTTCAAGATATGCCTAGACGGGCTAACTTCGGGAAGCCTCCTATGAGGTATGGTTTTGAAGACATAGTGTCTTATGCACTTCAAGCTGCTGAGAAGGTGGAGCTCGATCCTTCGGAGCCAACCACTTTCAAGAAATCAGTTATATGTTCAGAGTCTGCCCAGTGGCATGCAACTATGGGAGATGAGATAGATTCACTTCACGAGAATCAGACATGGGAGTTAACCAATAGGTCAGAAGGCAGAAAGATTGTTACTTGCAAGTGGGTCTTTAAGAAGAAGGAAGGTATGTCACCATCAGAGGGAGTCAAGTTTAAAGTCCGTGTGGTTGCTAGGGGTTTCACACAGAGGGAGGACATTGACTACAATGAGATTTTTTCACCAGTAGGTAGACACACTTCCATCAGAATTCTATTAGCAATGGTGGCACATCAGGATTTGGAGATCAAGCAGCTAGATGTGAAAATAGCTTTTCTAAATGGAGAGTTGGAGGAGGAGATTTATATGAAACAACAAATGGGTTTCAAGTTCCGAGGAAAGAAGACTATATGTGTAAGTTGAAGAAGTCCTTGTATGGGCTCAAGCAATCGCCTAGGCAGTAGTATAAACTGTTTGACAACTATATGACAGAGATTGGTTACACGAGGAGCCCGTATGACTGCTATGTGTATCACAATAGGTTGGTGGATGGTTCGATCATCTATTTGGTTCTTTATGTTGACGATATGTTGATAGCAACTGTCAAGAAGTCGGATATGTAGAAGTTGAAGGGTCTACTATCTGCAAAATCCGAGATGAAGGATTTAGGTGGAGCAAAATAAAATCTAGGTATGCAGATCTACAGGAATAGAAGCCAACGTAAACTGTTCTTATCCCATAAAGGTTAAATCAAGAAAGTTTTAGAGACCTTGGTTTATGTAAGGATCAATTATTTAGGCAAAAATAACTGTGAAATACACATCACAGTTCAAAAAGAGGAGGTACCTGAATAATTGTGAAATACACATCACAGTTCAAAAAATTTATCAGTTTTTAATAAAAATAACTGTGAAATACACACTAAAACTATTTCACAAATAATGCATAAGGATGAACAACTGTGAAAACCTATAAAACATTAATGTGAAATAGTATCTCAGTTTATAACATAAACCAACATAGTTATAACATAAACCAATTCTATTTCACAGTTATTTAAATAACTGTGAAATAGAATTCACATTTAATTATACCAAAACTTGTGTCCAAGTTTCATGAGAAGTATTAGTTGTTCACCAAACTCTAATAAAAATATCTGTGAAATACACATCACAGTTCAAAAATTTATTAGTTGTTTAAGCAAAATAACTGTGAAATACACATCACATTTATTTCACAAACAATGCATAAGGATGAACAATTGTGAAAACCTATAAAACATTATTGTGAAATAGAATTCTCAGTTTATAACATAAATCAACACAGATATAATATAAACAAATTCTATTTCACAGTTATTTAAATAACCGTAAAATAGAATTCACAGTTATTTACAACAAAAATTGTGTCCAAGTTTCATGAGAAATATTAGCTGTTCACCAAACTCTAATAAAAATAACTGTGAAATACACATCACAGTTCAAAAATTTATCAGTTGTTTAAGCAAAATAACAGTGAAATACACATCACAGTTAATTTACAAACAATGTATAAGGATGAACAACTGTGAAAACCTATGAAACATTAATGTAAAATAGAATTCTCAGTTTATATTTTCAATTGTTGATAAAATTCAAACTTTCCCAAACAATAGTCATTTAACCTAACACCGTGTAATGCTGGCAGGAGATGTAATCTAGAAAGATATGTAAACATTGGTACACCTAGCTCATTCAATCCAACAGTCAATAATAGGGCCAAAATGACACTATGGAGGGACTGATACTGGAAATCTTAGTAATGAAACATAAATTTTAATGAAACTGATGAGAGAGTGATAAACGGAGTTTACAAATTTGGAAGCCTGATCATTTCGATGTGTTTTCAGAGTCGGCGACATGGTCGAAAATTATGAAGGTTCTCGCTCCAAAAATTATGGGGAATGAATTTTGATTTGGGTGTGAGTTGGAATTGTGATTTTATAAGGGGTGAGGGTATTGATGGGCAGTTTCGACATTATGAAATAACATAAAAGGTGCAAGAGATTTATTGGTAAAATTAATTTCAATCTAAGGATCCTAAGGTAGAATATGAAATGTTGTGTTTTTATTAGTAAATTCTACCCATGTCAGGGACTTATTTGTAAAAATCCCAAGTTTTTTTTTTTTTTAAAAATCCGTAAAAAAGAACATACTCCCTCCGTCCATTTACATGGTTCACACTTTCAATTTTGGGCGTCCATTTACATGGTTCACACTTTGTTTCTTTCCTAAAATGAAAACTTTATATTATTAAAATATTAACCCTACCCCACTATAATTTACTATTTCCTCCACTCATTCTCTCTCCTACATTATTTTAATACTCACAACACTATTATAATTTACTATTCCCTCAACTCATTCTCTCTCCTATTTTACTTTCACACTCACAACACTTTCAATATAATAATCCCTCCTTAATCAACGTGTAAACAGTAACTGTAAACCTACTAAATGGACGGAGGAAGTATATATTAATTCACATAAAAAAAAGGTTTAGGGTTTTGATAAAAAGAACATATTGGATAAAAAGTTTAATTTGTTAGTGAAAAATAAGAATTCATTTTTTACCCAATATTTCAATCTCTTTTTTGTGAATCACATAAAAAATTTAAATATTGGGTAAAAAGAAATTTAATTTATTAGTGAAAAATGAGAGGAGATGTGAGATGTCAGCAGCAGGAGATTGTTGGAGTTACAGAACCTCCCAGACTAATCAAAGACTTCACTGAGAAAAAAATTCACTCCTCCACCCTCTCTCTCTCCTTACTTTCTCTCTCCTCCCAGTAGCACTTCTTCTCCACAGCCACTGGCGATACGTTTCGAGGACAGTCCCCGCCGATTATTCTTCACCGATTTTTTCCGTATGTAAAACTAACTCTCTCTCTCTCTCTCTGTTACTGTTTATTTATCAAATTCCTAAATCATTTTTATTATTTTGTTATTGGTCCACATCTGCTAACTGTTCGTCAATTTGACTGCTATGAAAAACCCTAGTTTCCTCATTTCTAGAGATTAATTCGAGTTACAAGAATATCAGTTTTTGCATCAATATGAACAATATAATTAGGAGAGGAAGTGAGAGGTATTTGATTAGCCCGGACCATTTAGACTGGGCCCAAAGCTCGATCCGGTCCAAAGGGCAAAGTATGACGTGACATATCCTAGACCGCCAGAGTCGAGACCACGACCTCCTAAAGATCGTCTGAGTCAAGACCGCGAACAACTAGAGCGCTAGAGTAAAGACCGCGATTTCCTAAGACTGTCCGAGTCTAGACCGCGGGCAGCTAGACCGTCAGCAAGATGACCGCGCCAACCACAATGTCTATGCCCGCGCAAACCGTGACCGCGATCTCCATGCCCACGCCAACCATGTTGACTGCGCCCAATGAATATTGATCGAGTTCTCATATCAGACTCCCTATTATGTCACCAGACTTCCGGTTAAAGCCAAAGCTAGTCAGACAAAAGCCTGTACCTACGCTCCTACGCTCACACCGATAAGCCGACTTGTACCCATCGCATTAAATGGTGGCTCAGGCATAGTTGTTAAAGGCGAAAGGCGAGATGCGGGTGAGAGGCTCCTAGAAAAGGCGAATGGCGAGGCGGTTGAAAGGCAGCCCAAAGGCGAGCAAGGCGGTAATATAGAACAAAAGGAATAGTAAAATAATATATATGTAAAAATATATTAAAGAAAGTCTAAACATGTTAAGAATAAGAATTGTGCATTAAATAAATGTCACAATTTCACGTGTAATAGCAACTTAACACAATTAAAGCACCCCAAAAGTGAGAATTCTAAGACAAAAAACACATTTGATGTTTAAAAGTCTGAAAATAAGTGAATTCAAATATATAATTTCAAACGTATAATTCCATACCTAGAGATGGACATAGAATATAGTTAAAACTTCAAATGGCAAAAGAAGACCCGAAGTGAAATAGTAAACATAATATAATTTGCAAACATTCCTTTAAAAATAGAATAAAGCAAGCTATCGGTAGTGTTTTTGTCGCAATTCTTTGTCGCCGTTTTAATTCGTTATTTATCGCACTTATTTTCTTTTGGTCGCTCGAGAGAAATTACGGATATCTTTCTTTCTCATACACGCCACAAGCTATCTTTACCCCTTAGTTTCCAAAACAACGCATTTAAAGTTAACATATTAAAACTAAAATTACAAAATGACTTAGTTTAACATTACACATACGCCTATTATGCCTTTTGACAAAGACAGACTTCTCACGCCTCTCGCCATAACCAAGAAAAACCTCGTCTGTGCCAAAAATGCGCACAACAGCCCGCCTCAAAACCAAAAGGCGGTCGATCCCTAAAGGCGTCAAAAAGGCGAGGCGGGCGAGAGAAGCGCTAGTCTTTCACAACTATGGGCTCAGGCGCCCAATATGCATATAAGGCGCGGCGCCAACTATCCGTTGTATCTGTCCTTTCAGCAACATCCATCTGCAGTATATCTTGCCTTATTGTACGAGTCCACCAGGCTCCTAGGTCAAAAGACAAAGATATCATCCAGGGCTGACACCATCAAGCAGCTCCCTCACACTATAAATATCAACCTCTGTCCTCATGGACAAGGTAAGTGCCAAATTATCATTTGTAAGCCACATTGTCTAAACCCTAAACACACAACTCACTAAAACATTCCAAGTCTTATTCTCAGTTATAAACTCTTGGTCCGAGGGCATGAGCTGGATTAAACTCCGGCTTGGTCTCTAACGGTGCTCATTGTGTTTGTTGTGTTCTAGGTACAAACCAATATACAAGCCAAATATCCCTAAACAAGTGAGACCCCGAAAGTTAAGGCGTCATCAGTGGTTCCATTGCCGGGAAACGTCTAGTTTTTTCTCGTGTAATCTTGTGTCTGTCAAAAACAAACATCGTGTCCAAACACTTGATATTTATAGGCCTACCAATACAGGTCGATCCGTATTAATAAGCCCACAAAACGCCTCTCTCGAATCATGAACCGGCGCAAAGGATTTAAATTTTGAATTATTGCCGGTCAGCATTTATGGCGCCCCTTGATATTCCGGACACGTCGTTTCCGTACCTGACATACGCTGGCGCTTCAACAGACTAGGGGCCCACCCAATATTAACCGGGAAGCAGCCCAAAAGCTTCTACCAGCTTCTACTAAACTTCTCTCACGTGCTCCTCACATGTGTCATACGCAAGGGAGTCTAAGCAAAGACCAACGAAAAAGCATAACACTTGTGGCCGCGTAAGCGATCTGACTGCAGGCTGAGCTTAGCATATGTAGCTCCTTGCTCATACCATAAATGAATCCTCGCTCAAAGTTAGGGGCCACTTGAGCCCGGACCATTTAGATCGGGCCCAAAGCTCGATCTGGTCCAAAGGCCAAAGTATGACGTGGCATATCCTAGACCGCCAGAGTCAAGACCGCGAACAACTAGAGCGCTAGAGTCAAGACCGCGATCTCCTAAGACCGTCCGAGTCTAGACCGCGGGCAGCTAGACCGTCAGCAAGATAGATGACCGCGCCAATCGTGACCGCAATGTCTATACCCGCGCAAGTCGTGATCACGATCTTCCATGCCCGCGCCAACCATGTTGACTGCGCCCAATGAATATTGACCGCGGTCTCATATCAAACTCCTGTTTATGTCACCAGACTCCGGTTATTTCACTAGACTCCCGGGGCTGACATCATCAAGCAGTAAATCAGGCGCCCACTATGCATATAAGGCACGGCGCCAACTATCCGTTGTATCTGTCCTTTTCAGCGACATCCCTCTGCAGTAAATCTTGCTTTATTGTATGAGTCCACCGGGCGCGAATACGTGTCCTAGGTCAAAGACAAAGATATCCTCTGGGGCTGACATCATCAAGCAGCTCCCTCACACTATAAATATCAACCTTTGTCCCCATGGACAAGGTAAGTGCCAAATTATCATTTGTAAGCCACATTGTCTAAACCCTAAACACACAACTCACTAAGACATTTCAAGTCTTATTCTCAGTTATAAACTTTCAGAGATCTTACTCTCACACCCGAGGGCTTGAGCTGGATTAAACTCCGGCTTGGTCTCTAACGGTGCTCATTGTCTGTGTTGTGTTCTAGGCAAGGTTCTAAAAAGCGCTAGGCGGATGCTAGGCGGCGAAGCCGGGCCTAGCGCCTAGGCGGGGACTAGTCGGGGACTAATCGGGATTAGTCGGGATTAGTCGAGACCTAGGCGGGGCTTAGAACTAGGCGTTGGAGAGGGGCCTAGCGCCTAGGCGGGGCCTAGGCGCCCTTAGGCGGGGTCTTTTAGAACAGAGGTTCTAGGTACAAACCAATATACAAGCCAAATATCTCTAAACAAGTGAGACCCCCGAAAGTCGAGGCGTCATCAGTACTTAATACAATTATCTTGATTTCAAGATTGCAAGTCATACAATCTTCCTGATATTCTCTATGCCACTGAAGAGTGTCCAAATCACATTTCCCAGTATGATTTTATATGAATTGGCCAATAGAACAGACTGAGTGCACTCCAGAGAATGAAAAACAGGCGGAGCACTACCCTCATTGTTAGCAATCATACACGATTCCGATGACATCCCATGAGCAGTAGTAGCAACATATTATCCACACAGTAAGGTTATTTTTGGTGTTATTAATCCTCCCCATGTTGATATTGAAAGCTAAAACAGAAAAAAAGTTACAAGGAAAAATAATTGGTAATCGGGGAATAAGCTCGCTGAATCAGACCTCTGGTTACTCGCCTCTTCTGGCGGAGGATGTTAGGTTTGGTATACTAGTGGTAGAAAGGGGTTGACGCCGTAAATAGTGTAGTCGAGGATTGTTCCGATTCCGTGGACGGAGGCGACAGAGTTGATGTACTTGTCCGGATGGGTGGTCGGGGAGTTGTTGACTATGAAATTTGTGGGGGTGATGATAATTGATTTTGTGGGTAAGAGAATTTGGAGGCGGGTTTGGGGTTTGAAGATTAGGAGATCGGAGAAAAAATGTGTCAAGTAATTTTGTGGGATAATGAATGGGTCATAATTGAGTGCTCCGACGGAGGGAGTGGAGTTTGGGAGGTGGGAGAGAGCGTTTTTCTCTGGGATGAAGAAAGTGGGGGATAAGGGGAGGTTTGAGGTGTTGGTATTAGAGAGGATGTTTGCCCAGCCGGTGGGCAAAGTCACTGACTGGCGCCTATCAGTGGGGGTTTAATGTTGGTCATCGGCGGAGGAGATGATGGTAGTGGCGGTGGTGGGGGAGTTATAGTGATTATCGGAGAAGGAGATGATGGTGGTAGTGGAGTAATGGTAATTATCGGAGGAGGAAATGATGGTGGTGATGATGGGGGAGTGATGGTGGTTGTTGGAGGATGGGTGACGGCGGTGGTGGGATGATGGGTTGAGAAAGTGGTGGGGTAGAAATTTGAAGAGACGATGGGGTTGGCGTAGGGTGGTGGAAGGGTGGGAGTGGAGGCGGGTGGTTGTGTGGCGAGAAGAGGCAAAGGTCAGGGATGATTAGTAGTATTGTGAGGAGGAGAAAGAAATTGGCCATAAAACTTGGAGTTTCCTGATTTGGGGTTTCTGAATATTCTCAACGAATTTGAACTAGGAGGAGTTTTAAGGGTTTCATATTTTCGAATTTCCTGTAGGTTCTTGGGAAATCACGCACGCAGTGGTTGGTTGGTTTCTTGAACTCTAATCTAGAATCTCTAACCAAAATACCAAAAAAGAAATCCCACTAAATACACCAACATCGTTGTCACGTCATACATCCCCTGCAAATGCTTCATCATCAAACCGTTCAATACCAAACGACCGTTACCAATCTTGAGTTGCAGACTATAAATAACTTTTAAGTAAAATAGTGATATCACAAAATATAATTGTCACTAATTGATTGTTTAGGTTAAATAGTTGAATATACATCATAAATAACAGTTGTCAGTGATTGATTGGTTAGGTCCAGTCATTAAATAATTATGGTAGTATCAATTAGTAATTGTTTCGTGATACGGCTTTATGAAAAACCAGTTTTTTCCTACGCTTAGGAAAAACGGGGTTTAGCAAAGAATGTATGCATTTTTTCACATGTAACTCTCTCTTTCTCTCTCTCCAAGCATCTCTCTGTTACTGTTAATTTATCAAATTCTTAAATTATTATTCCCTCCGTCCTAAAGTGAATGTCCAAAAAAAAATCAATTTTGCTCTTGATCAAGAGCAAATTTGAAATTTTCTGGACTTTCGTTTTGTGACGGAGGGAGTAATTTATTTTTTTGGTCCTCATCTGCTAACTTTTCGCCACTTTGACTGCTGTGAAAAACCTTAGCTTCCTAATTTGTATTAAGTAGCTTAAGAATGTGATAACTAATAATATGTTTTTCGTTTTTTCGTTATTTATTCCACATTATTTATTTATTTATTTATTTCGGATTGTTATGGCTTTATAATTTATGTCCCTTTTTGACTGTTTGTTTTGATTGCGTAATTAGAAAATATTGTTGGTTGAACCTGGTCGGACTTTTGTACTCTTTGTAATTTTGTGATTCTTTAGCAAGGATATCCAATGACTTTTTTCTGATTAGTTACCTCCTCTTTTGCGATGTGACAATATACGCAATCCATAATTAGAAAACGAAGATTTAACCATACTGGGAGTTTCAGCCAAATTGGCATTATGTTCAGCCAAATTGGAGTAATTTAATTCGGTTGGCATAAGTTCATCTCAAGTTGGATTATTGCTTAGGATGCAGATAGATAAGGTGTGTGTAGTTTTAGAAGAGGTGAGTTGAATTTTTCCCTAACAAGGTTCGGCATATTTTATATTTGGTCCTAATTACTAATGCCATGCTTGTCATGTTTTGGACCAGTAAAACCAGTTATCTTTTGGACCAACCAAAACTCTTTACCCTCATTGCTTTGATATCTCAAGCATAGCCATTGTTGCTTTTGATCTGGTACCCAAACTTTACCAGCCCGGCTCGGCTGGTATCCCTTCTTCATAAGGATTGTTGTGGTTATAGTCGTTGTTGTTGTATTGGATTCATACCTATGTGCCTAGTGGGTAGGCATGGATTTGTAACCCATGGTTCCGTTTTGGTTGAAATTAAGCATAACGAGTAGGCATAAATTTTTGTCCTGTGGTTCTCTGTCTTAAACGGGCATTACTCATTAAACTACAATGAAGCTTGAATCTAAGTTATTATTCATATTGAGGGATAGGTGATTAAGCACTAATAATTGAATCTTAGTTTTTTTTTTTTTTTTTTTTCATATTGTGGTTGGTACTTTATCATATTGAATTACTTTTAATGGTATCCACCTATTTGTTTGCTTTGTTTTAGATAGTTGATTATTTAATTCATGACTCTTTTAGATAAAATTTCCATGATCTATTATTAGTATCTTTTCTTATTGGCATTTGAGCTCACCTTTCATGTCCACAGTTTAAGCGAGGTTGGAGCGGCATATACTTAGGCAGACCAGAGTAGATCTTGGTTCATATTAGTTATGTTGGTTAATAAGGTAGTAACAGTATACTTAGTTTCTTTAAATAACCATTCAACCATATGGCTTTTGCTTTTGTAAATTATATTAGTAGTACTCCCTCTATCCCTAAATGAATGTCCATTTTCAAGAATTTTTTATCCCAAAATGAATGTCATTTATAAAAATTACTTTGTCGCTAAATGTTTAGCATAGAAGCTGTGGGCCAGATGGTTTAGAGAACGAATTACAGAAATCTTCTTAACTTGTTTCTTAAAGAAATATATTGTCTAGATTCTTGTTTCATGTTCATGCATAGTTAAGTCTTTGATTGTTTTCCTACTACGCATTTAGCTTTCCATAGTCTTGATTTAAATGTTTAATGATTCGAACCAGCTGATTTTGGTCATAATGGCGTGCATGCATGAGTAGTGGTCATCTGAATATATGAAATATACAAGACGAGCAAGACCATTGGCAGTTGGAAGATATGTTGGGTTCATCAGGCACTTTGACTGATACCGAGGTCGGTCAAGCTAAGCCTATTAGCGTACAAATCATTGTTGTACTTAAGATGCAAATCTGTATCTATGAGTATCTTACTTCAGTGCCGATTGAAAAAACTTTTCATTCTACAAGCGCCCTCCTTCACATAAGATTGTTCATTTGACAAATAAATTTTTTGTTTGTTGATACTCTACTTGCTTGTACTTTCTTGAAATTGCACTGTAATTGCTTTCTTTAATAGAAATGAGACTGTTTTTGACAAACCAAAATGGAAAGTGAGACAATCTATTGGGGGATGGAGGGAGTATAATCAATAATGTAAAGTGTGTTGTTCTTGGGCTAGGCTTTAGTGTTAGCTGCCTTGATAAACATATTTGGAATTTTACTCTTCCTCACTCACGTTAGGGGGAGATTCACTTGCTATAACAACAACGGCTTATTGCTTCTGTGGTTTTTTTTTTTTAAAGCCCATTTACTAATTTACTATAACAATAATGAAAAGTGTGTTGTTCTAGTTTTAGCCGTTTAGATAAACAGAGATTGAAAATCAGTGTGCTTTTGTTACCCCATTTACTGATTTAATCACACAAAAAGAAAAACTATTGGCTTAACTGTATTCACTTATCGTCCAGGTGGTATCACGTTGAGATATTTATAACATTAGAGCTCAAAGCATACAAAGAAGGGCTGGTTCAAAAGATGGAGTGCTGTAGCTGAGAAGACCACCTTCTTGAAACACAGCCCTGACAAAGCTCTCTGTCTTGAGAAAGAAAAGGTGTAGAAAGCTGACTTCAGGCTTGCTGTTGTTCTCTAAGAAGAAGGGTAAGTTACATCCCAGCTTCCCATTTTCTAATGAATCTCTTAGAATTGTGTCAATAATGTTCCTTAATATAAAGGTCCCTAGCATAAAGCATAAAATAAAATAGCTCAAACTTAATCAACTCAAGTCAAGTCAGCTCAACTGTTTACCCTCCCAAATCACTTTGAATCACTTGAATACAAGTCATTTTGGACCATAAAACAAGAATGCTTTATGTTACGTAGTTTAAACTTATCTTACATTGGGATCAAGGGCAAGTACTTTTGCAGAAGTCGGATACGGCAAACCATGAAATTTAGGATCCTTAAACTTGGCTAAAAAGATCTGAAAATAGGGTGTGGGTACTAGGAGACATCATATGGTGTTAAATATGCGAGGATTCCCGTATTGCGGACAAGTGCGGGTAAAGAAGCTAGTCCATGGTAAAGGTAAGGGTAGTGGGATGCGTTTTGGAACTTGGAACATTGGCTTTTTGATAGGGAGATCAGGTGAAGTGGTGGAAGTTATGATGACGAGGAAGATTTACATTGTCTGTCTACAAGAAACTAAGTGGGTTGAAGAGAAAGCAAGATAAATATCACTTTGGAATTTTAAGCTTTGGTATTCATGAAATAATAAGAGTAGGTATCATTATTGATAAGAAGTATATCAATGAGTGGTGGAAGTGTACAAAAAGAGTGACCAGATTATTGGTATTAAACTTGTGATATGTGATGAGATTATAATATTATTAGTGCCTATGCACCACAAGCGGGTTTGGATGCATCTATTAAACAAGAGTTTTAGGGAGATTTGGAGGAAATAGTGGTACGAGTACCTGTGGTATAAGATAGTCATTGGTGGCGATCTTAATAGACACTTGGGGTCTAGTTGACACGACTTTGAGAGCATTCATGGAGGTTTTGGTTTTGGGGAGAGAAATGAAGCAAGAAATGGTATACTGAATTTTGCGATGACATATGACTCGAGTATAATAATCACTTGGTTCAAGAAGAGACAATCTTACTTGGTGACTTATAGGACTGGAGGTAATGTGAGTCAGATTGAATTTCACTTAGTAAGAAATGCTTGTAGAAAGAGTTATGCAGATTGAAATGAGTAGAAAAATATGAGCAGAAAAAGATGCTCTTCTTCAGTGTACAACTTACATTTAAATAGGACTACAAAGAACCTAAACTAGGAAAGTATTTACAGAATAAATTAGTCTACCTAAATCCCATGATTGTATCAATCATATAAACCTAAATCCCATGATTAGGGCCTTGACTTAATCTCTTCTATTTACAACTGATAATCAATATGATTTACTAAATATTCTATTTTCCAACACTCCCCCTCAAGCTGGCTTGTAGATGTCCTCCATTGCTAGCTTGCTTACTAGAAAATCAAATTGTTTCTTATGTAGTCCTTTGGTCGAATGTCGCCTATTTGTGAGTAGTCGATACATAAGGAACACAAATTAGACCGTGTTCTAGTTTTTCCTTAATGAAATGTTTGTCAACTTCAATGTGCTTAGTCCTATCATGTAGAACTGGATTATGAGCAATTGAAATCGCAGCTTTGTTGTCGCAATAAACTTTCATGGGAAGTGAAGAAGGTATCTTTAAATCTTCTAGTAACCTCCTTATCCATATTACCTCACAAATCCCGTGTGCAAGTGATCTAAACTCAGCTTCAGCGCTGCTTCGTGCTACAACATTCTGTTTTTTACTCCTCCAGGTAACAAGATTTCCTCCAACGAATGTGCAGTAACCTGATGTTGATCGTCTGTCACAAACATTCCCAGCCCAATCGGCATCTGTATAAACTTCAACTTGAATATGATCATGCCTTCTAAACATCAGTCCTTTTCCCGGCGTTCCCTTTAGGTACCTTAAGACTCGGTGATCGCCTCAAAGTGCTCTTTGCACGGTGAATGGTGAATGCGTGACCGGCGAGTACACTTACGGCGAATGCTATGTCGGGGCAGTATGTGATAAATATATTAATCTCCCAACCAATCGCTGGAACCTTTCCCTTTCAATTACATCTTCATCCTTAGCTGGACTAAGCTTCAAGTTGGCTTCACTGGAGTCTCATACGCTCTGCACCCCGAAAGACCCGTTTCCTTGAGTAAGTCAAGGATGTATTTTCTTTGATTCACGAAAATTCCTTCTTTTGATCTTGCAAATTCCATGCCAAGAAAATATTTCAATGCCCCGAGGTCTTTAATCTCAAAGTCTTCGGCCAGTCTCTTCTTTAACTTGGGTAATTCGTCAAGATCATCACCTGTTAAAATTATATCATCCACATAAACAATTAAGACTGCAATCTTTCCATTCGCAGAATGTTTATAGAACATAGTATGGTCTGCTTGGCTTTGATAATAACCATAACTCTTTACAGCTTTTCCAAATCGTTCGAACCACGCTCTTGGAGACTATTTCAGACCATATAAGGACTTTTTAAGTTTGCAGACTTTATCTTGACCTACAAACTTTTCAAATCCTGGAGGTGGACACATAAACACTTCCTCTTCCAAATCACCATTGAGGAAGGCATTTTTTACATCTAGTTGGTGTAAGGGCCAACTGAGGTTAACCGCGAGGGACGTAGTATACGAATTGAGTTAATCTTGGCTACCGGCAAAGGTTTCTTGGTAATCGATACCATATGTTTGAGTAAAGCCCTTAGCCACAAGTCTCGCTTTATATCTTTCGACACTCCCATCAGCCTTGCATTTTATTGTAAATACCCATTTGCACCCAACTGATTTTTGGTCTTTAGGTAATTCAACAATTTCCCATGTCCCATTTTTCCTTAGAGCATTCATCTCTTCCTCCACTGCTAATTTCCACTTTGGATCAATAAGTGCCTACTCAATATTCTCTAACAAACAAATTAGAGATTTTTGATGTAAATGCTTTATGACTTTCGAAAGTTTATCATAGGACAAGTAATTGGCAATTGGATGGTTAGTACAAGAACGAGTTCCTTTCCTAATCAAGCTATAGGAAGATCTAGATCGAGTTTACAATGTATTCATGCGGAATAAGAATATCAAGTAGGAGACGAGAAATGATCGATTGAGAGGAGTCACAATTACCCGAAGTGTTTACAGGCTCATTACCCGAGGCGTCTGATTGACTTGGTACGAAGAGGATAGCATGATCTCTACTCATTTGCTGATTCTTTCTCCTTGTATAAACCTTGCATTCAGGTTCATGTCCTTTAAGACTTTTTGGTAGTATTTCTCCCCCTAATGAGGACTCAATGATGCTTGGCATAACAGAATTAGGAATAGTGGTGTTTCTATCATAAAAATCTGTTTTTGTATAGTCCAAGGTTTTTGGTAAAGGTGTAGGAGTAAGAGTAATATCCCAGGAATTTCCTTCACATTGTTTCCGAAGGAAACTTTCTTGAAAATAAGGTTGATGTTCAAGGAATAGCACATCCATTGAGACAAATGTTTTCCTAGTTTTTGGATTAAAGCATTTGTACCCCTTTTTGTTTGGAGAATATCCAATGAAACACATTTTTTCAGCCCTAGGATCAAGCTTTGATTGTCCCTTACTAGTTAAGTAGACATATACAGTACACCCAAAGACTTTTAAAGGCAATTGTGAAAGAAGTCGAGTTTCAGGAAAATCCTTTTTTAGACACTCAAGAGGAGTCGTATGGTTCGTAACACGAGTTGGCACCCTGTTAATCAAGTAACAGCCGTTAAAAAGCCTTCCCCCAAAGATATTTAGGAACATTCATCGAAAACATAATGGCACGAGTGACTTCCAATAAATGTCTATTTTTCCGCTCAGCTATACCATTTTATTGAGGTGTGTCTATGTTAGTAGACTGATGATGAATACCCTTTTCTTTTAAGAATGTACCAAGGATTTTGTTAAAGTACTCAGTGCCATTATCAGTATGTAAAATTCCAACCTTTACTTGAAATTGAGTTTCAATCATTGTATAAAAATTTCTGAACAGATTTTCAACCTCAGACTTCTCTTTCATTAGATAGACCCAACATAAACGAGTATGATCATCAATAAATGTCACAAACCATTTTTTTCCAAAAAAGTATGGATCCTTGAGGACCCCAAACATCACTATGAATTAAATAAAATGGTCTTGAAGCTTGATATGGTTTTGAAGAATAAATAGATTTGTGGCATTTTGCTAACATGCAATTTTCGCAATAAAATTTAGAACAATCCAATCCTCGAAACAAGGAAGGAAACAATTTTTTAAGATAGGAAAAACTAGGATGTCCTAACCTATAGTGCCAAAGCATTATTTTGTCCTTAGTAGGAATAGAACTGATACTACTTAAACCCTGAGCATCTTTATTCATAGAATCTTTATCTTCAAAGTAGTAGAGACCATCTATCATCTTAGCACTGCCAATCATCCTCCCCGAGCTCTGCTCCTGAAACATGCAATGAGATTCAAAGAATATGACACGACAATTAGAATCTTTGGATAGTTTACTAACAGATAGAAGATTGCATGCAAGTTTGGGTACATGAAGGACAGATTTAAGGGATAAATTTTTGATAAATTTACCAAACCTTTGCATGAATTGGGGAAAAAGAACCATCTGCGATACGAATTTTTCGTGGCGAGGAACAAGGAATATATGTTTGAAACAAACTAGAAAGACTTGTCATATGATCAGAGGCTCCTGAATCTATAATCCAAGGAGCAGAATATGAAAGGAAATGACAAACTAAAGCATTTAAATCACTACCTGTTTGTGCAACAGAAGCATGAGGAGTACCCGACAATCCAATGTTAGAAATTAGCAATTTATTAATGAGGTCCATTTGTTCTCTAGTAAATGGAACACTTGCTGCTTCATTTGCAATAGGAGGGCGAACAAAATTGCCTTCATGTTTGCCCTTCCGGTTCTTTGGTTTGCCATGGATTTTTCAGCAAGTTTCACGGGTGTGTCGTGGCTTGTTACGGTGATCACACCACACACGAGGCTTCGTTCAAACTTCTTCTCAGCCCAAGATAGGCTTCACCAAAGAATAAGTGCTGAATTTTCAACCACACCACGATATCTTTCGTACCAAGCATGACGAGACGGCGACTCTCCTCGCGGCGAACTTCTGAGAAGACCTCTCCAATAGCTGGGAGAGGCTTTCTACCAATTATCCTACCTCTAACTTCATCAAATTCCACATTAAGTCCAATAAGAAACTTAAAAATACGATTATCCTCCACATTTTTCTTGTGGTGGTTGCGATCCTCAGGGGATTTCCATTCATAGTCATTATATAAATCTAAATCTTGCCATAAACGTTTCGTGGAATTAAAGAATTTAGTAACGTTGTCCTCGCCTTGGCGGATTTCTCCAAGTTTTAACGTCAACTCATACACTTTGGGATTGGTTTCCCGGATCTCGAGTACATTTTGTTGATGTTGTCCCAAAGCTCCTTAGCAGTGTGATAACACATATAGTTGGAGCTAATATCCTCCTCCACGGAATTCACCAACCAGTCATCACCATTGAATTCTCGGCATCCCAAGTGGAATAGGTCGGATCCCCAACAGCGGGTTCCTTCTTGTCACTGTTAAGTAGCCAATTTTCCCCCCGCCACGAATGTACATGCGCACCGATTGGGACCAGCGCGAGAAAGTTTTCTCCATTCAGCCGTATGGTGGTGATACGGGATCGAATGAGAATCGAGAGGCTGTGACATGGGAATTATTTGGCTTATTGTTAACGGACCGAGTTTCAGAAAGGATGGAAGTCTCGGACACATGGTCAGACATGGTGAAAAAAGGCTAGGGTTAAATGGATCAGAATTAGCTCTGATACCAAGTAGAAAAATATGAGCAGAAAAAGATGCTCTGCTCTTCTTCAGTGTACAACTTACATTTAAATAGGACTACAAAGAACCTAAACTAGGAAAGTATTTACAGAATAAATTAGTCTACCTAAATCCCATGATTGTATCAATCATATAAACCTAAATCCCATGATTAGGGCCTTGACTTAATCTCTTCTATTTACAACTGATAATCAATATGATTTACTAAATATTCTATTTTCCAACAAAATGTTATTCTGGGTGAGAGTACATTAACTCAACATAGACTTGTGGTACTTGATTTTCGAAGTAGGAGAATTTCAAGAAAGAAAAAACCATAAGTAGACCCTAGAATCAAGCGGTGGTGGTTCAAGGAGAGAATCAACATAGATTTTTAGCTAAGATGGCCACTACCGATATTTGGTCGGGTAAGATGGAGAATATGGATATAGATTCAACCTAGACTAATATGGAGCATACCATAAAGGAGGTGGCGAAAGAAGTTCTTGGAGAATCTGAAGGAAGCGTGCCACCAAGTAAGGACATATCATGGTGGAACGAGGAAGTAAAACAAGCAATAAACAGCAAGCAATAAACATCAAGCGAGAATACTACAAATTATTGAAAAAATGCAGGAGCGATGAGAACTATGAAAAGTATAAGGAGGCTAGAAGAGAAACAAAGAAAGCAGTAAAAGACGTAGTAAAAGACGTAAGAGCAAAGGTGAATCAGAAACTTTATGATAGATTGAATACAAAAGAAGGGAAAAATGACATATATAGACTTGCTCGTATGAGGGATAAGAGGGCACAAGATATTGAGAGGGTTAAATGTGTGAAGGATGTAGACCAAAGAGTTCTGGTCGATGATAAGGAGATAAAAAATAGATGGAGTTCGTACTTTGATACCTTGTTCAATGGCGATCAAGAGCAGGATATTATAGATATAAATATCCTTTCTAGTATGGTTAATCGAGAATTTATGCGGAGAATTCAAAAGGGTGAAGTGGAAATGGCAATAAAAAGGATGAAATTGAAGAAAGCTGTAGAGCCCGATGGAATATCAATTGAGGTTTGGAGATGTTTTGAGGAGAGAAGAATAGATTGGTTTACAACACTATTCAACAAGATATGAAAAAGTAACACAATGCCATTAGAGTGGAGGAAAAGTACTCCTCCCTTTGTATAAAAACAAAGGTGATGTTCACGATTGTGCCAACTATCAGGGGATTAAACTAATGAGCCATACTATGAAACTTTGGAAACGAGCAATTGCACAAAGGCTAAGGAGAATTGTGAATAATTCGTATAACCAATTTGGATTTATGCCCGGAAGATGGACTATGGTGACAATATATCTTTTGATACAAACCATGGAGAATATCGGGATAAAAAAAAAGATTTGCATATGATTTTTATTGATTTGGAGAAGGCGTATGATAAAGTGCCAAAAAAGGTATTTTGGTGAGCTTTAGGAAAGAAAAACGTTTCAAAGAAATATATTGATAATATCAGGACATGTATAACGGAGTTATTACTAGTGTAGGGAAAACAAAAGTGTTTTCTATTACAATTGGAGTACATCAAGGTTATGCTCTTTGTCCATTTTCTTTGCTCTGATAATGGACGAATTGATGATGTCTATCCAAGATGATATACCATAATGCATGTTGTTCGCAGATGATACAGTGCTGATTGATAAGACAAAAGACGGTGTTGAAAGTAAATTGGAGTTGTGGAGACAAACTTTGGAATCTCGAGGTTTTAGACTGATCAAAAGTAATACCGAATATTTCGAGTGTAACTTCAGCAGAGTTGGATGCAAGGAGGCAGGGGTGATCACATTCGATGTAAAGATTGTCCAAGCTTTCGAGTTTTTTTTCGCTATCTTGGATCTATTTTCCAAAAGAAAGCAGAATTGGATGGAGACGTGGCTCATATGATTAAAACAAGTTGGTTGAAGTGTAAGAGTGCAACAGGGTTTATATGTGATCCCGCCATGCCCTATAAATTAAAAGAAAAATTTTACCGCATGGTAATTAGGCCGACACTGCTTTATGGCACTTAATGTTGGGCCGTGAAACGGTGTCACATTAATAAGATGAATGTAGTGGAGATACGTATGATACGATAGATGTGTGGGCATATAAGAAATAATCAATCGAGGGGTAAAGTAGATTGAGGATAAAATGAGGGAGAATCGTATTAAGTGGTTTGGTCATGTGAGTCGGAGAGCGAGTGATGTATCGGTTAGAAAGCAGGAAGAGTGGAGAAGGGATAAGATGGCGAGTGGTAGGGGAAGAACCAAACAAACTTGGATTAGGGTGATTGAAAATGATATGAATTTACTTGGATTGGATGAAAATATGGCGTTGAAAAGGCCGGAGTGGAGGGAAAAAACGGGGCTTTATTTTGTTTATTTATTTATTTTTAATTTTTTTACTGAATTGGTCTTATAAAAAACGCGTTTTTTTTTATAAGATCAAGGAAAAATCATTTTTACACTGGCACTTAATAATACATGAACTGGCAATCTTCACACCGACACTTTTTTATATTAACACTGACACTTTTTTACCCTACAACTAGCACTCTTTTATACTGACACTTAATAATACATGCACTGACACTCTTTAGCATTTGTTTACACTAACACTGACACTTTTTAACATTAATACTGACACTTTTTTACACTGACACTCTTTACACTTGCCTTACACTCTTTACAGTGTCACTTTGTTACAGTAACACTGACACTTTTTTACACTAACACTGACACTAAATAATACATTTAATAATACATGCACTGACACTCTTTAACACTGACACTTTGTTACATTAACACTGACACTTTTTTACACTGACGTTTAATAATACATACACTAACACTCTTTACACTGGCACTTTGTTACTCTAATACTGGCACTTGCGGGGAAATCATAACACGTTTTTTCTAATCTCAAGGAAAAACGTGTTTTTTTGTAAGATTTTGACTTTTTTATTATCTTTTTTTTATTATTATTATTTTCATTATATATATATATATATATATATATATATATATACCACCTATTTCTTCTTCTAACTTATTTTGTTTCTTACATCTTTTCTTACACAATGATGACATATGAGGATTCATGTTAGCCGACACTAAATTATTTTGAGAATAAGGCTTTGTTGTTGTAGTTGTAGACATCCAAATGCTTTTGCATTGTGTGCCCAGTGTCACCCTTTGTCTAGGGACCTCGGAAATTCATAGGTCAGAGTATGAGGTCCACGAGGAGGTGTCCAATGACGTAAATATTCCTTTCCCCAAAGTTTTGAGATGATGCTATTGATTGCATACATCCTTGTCCTTTTCAAATTTTATTTCGATCTTTATAAACACACCTTATCTGGAATATTGAGTTTTCGAGGAACAATCTCTCCATTACCAGTTCCCATCATAAGGGCTAAGATCATCATTGTAATCTCTTCTAGCTTAATGTCATCGATTAGGAAGTCCTGATATATCTTTGCACATTGTGTGAGATGCAAGATTTTTAGGGCTTATGTTGAATAGTACTCCCTCCATCCCAAAATGATCTTTCCAATTTTTTTGTTGTTAATACTAAGGTACTTTGAGAAATAATTTTAGGTTAATTTAATTATCCTAATGAAAATCTAAAACTTGTTATTGATAGTATATATAATAGTGTATCAATTACAAGTTTTAATTTTCATTAGAATACTTGCTCAAAATGCCTTCGTACTAACAACCAAAAAAGTGGGAAGATCATTTTGGGATGGAGGGAGTATATGACATGCTGTGACATGATATTTTTGTGCCTGATTGTGGTTGCTTATACTTAGATATTGTCAAGTTTGATTGGTTGATTCCACAAAGTATATCTTTCTGGTGTATCTCCTGGAATGCATCATTGTTATAGAGGTAAACGGCTATGATCACCCAGGAAATGCATGATATCTGCCTGTCTGTCTGACTGACAGAGCAGGCGTGTGGTGTATCAATGGTGTTTAAACTATGGAGTTTTGCTTTGATCCTTGTTTTGTTTGAGTACTAGTACTCTCTAGCCCGTGCCAATGGCACGGGACAGTATGCCAAACTCGCTACACGGTGTAGCGAGTTACAAAAAAAAAGGGACACTTTGGGCAATACTTTGAACAGTAAGTTATTTTGATAAATAAAAAAGTAAAAAGTGATTATTTGAGAAAAAATTCCACTTCTTAGCATGGGGCAACCTTATGAGTCCTCCATAATTTCATTAACACTGATGTAACTATCAAATCTTTGTCTTGGATAAGAATCACAAATTTCAATACAATATCAGTACCCTCCAGGCCACCTTGAACATCAAATACAACAAATAACCTACAAAACAAATTAAACTTTCACGTAATTGAGAAAATCATGAACATATTGTATAATGTTAATAAAATAGATGGTCAGGTTCACTCAGTAAATCAATCAGACATGCATGCTGAAACTAATTTTCATGATTCTTATAAATATATAAGAAACAGATTTTTGAAATTTTCTTTAAAATAGTCCGCTTTAAAATAATCATATTATATATAATATAAATTGCTATTATCCTTGTACTATATACTCCATCTAATTTTATTTAAGGGACATATGAATTTTTAAGTTTGTATGTATAAAATTAATGCTAAAAGAAAATGTTAAACAATCATTTAAAGACACAATATTTAAAAAATTGACAATCATTAGGAAAACAATAATCTGTAAATCATTAAGGTATTGATGCATAGTAATACGAAAAGGAATATACTCCCTCCATCACAAAATGTATAAAAAAAAATTGAAATTTGTCGAGAGCTCATTTGAAAAGTTTTTGGTCATTTATTTTTTGACAGGTGTAATATATAACTAATCCATTATATGGCTCTTTAATAAAAACTCCATAAAACACTCCTATAAGAGTAATCAGATCAAAATGGTCTTTGTTTAAAACTCATCCAAAGGAGTATTTATATTGAATGAGCTTATTATTATAGTCTAACCCATAGGCATACTCACATGCACATGTTTACAATAGTGAACAAATACCCGTGTGTGTTATAAATGAATAAAGGTAGAACCCATTTGAGAAGGAAGTAGAGGTGGGTTAACAGCTAAAGCTACAAAAAGAGACACAAAGATAATAGTTCACACCTACATCAAACTTCTATTTTTGCCTATTAACATACTGAATCTATCAGTCATATACAAAGCCTCTTTTTGCCTATTTGCATACCTTGCTTCAATCGAAAATCTCACTATCATCAAACTCCAAATATTGTTCAAATGTTGCTATCTTTCAAAAAAATCTACCTTATACCTTTACAATGGCAAGCAATGAAGAAGTCGGGTGAAGACATATTTAGGTACCGAAGACCGAATTACATATTATAGATAAATAAGATAAAGCAAAAGGCAGATAAATATAAATATGCAATGAGAAATATTTGATATAAGCAGCGAAAAGTAGGAATAAAATTGATTGAAATCAACTGTAAGAAAATTGGGGAACTTACTTATTTCATGAGTCGGATATTGCCAAGAGAGTATTGTATATGAAACCCCTACTCGCCTCGGTATTAACTCTTCAGTGATGGTAGCTTTATTCCGCTTTCTCTTCTTCCGATTACACGGAGGAGTACATGGTGAGAAGGAAAACAGCCACATGAAACAAAAAAGAGAAAGAAGGGAAAGAGAAACCGCTAACCCGATTCTCACAGACCTATCAATTATGTGTCGGCCACCAACAATCACATTACCCCAAGTATCCATCTTTCTGCATCGATGCTCAATTGCAAATCTCCGTCCCTCACCATTACTTGATTGTACACTTTGAATTCGAAAGCTTCATTCACTGTATTATCCCCTGAAACTTGACACATATAAAACTGATATCAATAAGTGACATGCAATTGCAAAATTGACACATATAAAAATAGCAGAAATTATGAAATGGAGAAAAAAAGAATCAACCCCCTAACCTCCTTATTTTCCTAATTTTCAAACACTATGTCTATATTGATAGTAAGTATATTTAATGTCAAAGGGGCTTAAACAAAATTGATTGTGAACACAATATAAAATGAAATGAAGTTCAAGGAGATATTACAAAGAGTACCTGAGACATTTTATGATGGAAAGGAATTTTCAGATGAGGAGATGACTCAATCCCCAAGTCAAACTCGCTACACGGTGTAGCGAATTACAAAAAAGGGACACTCTGGGCAATACTTTGAACAGTTAGTTATTTTGGTAAATAAAAAAGTAAAAAGTGATTATTTGAAAAAAAATTCCACTACATACATCTTAACCAAAGAATCCCTGAAAATGTCAACAAAAAAGAAAAATTGATCTTTAGCTGAAATTCGGCATACCCACCGTGACAAATGGCTAAGAAACACTACAAAAAAAGTCAATTGCAATTCAAGAACACAGCCACACACACATCTCATCTGCAGCAGTATTTCGAATCAAGAAAGTCAAACTGCAATGAAGCACATATATCAATTTGTAATCTTTGTAAACAAACCATTAGAAGCAATATGAATCAAAAAGTCAAATGCAAACTAAAACAACCCACCAAATATCAGACATCAGAATCAAGGCCCGTACAGGAAAACTCACCGAATTGAGAAAGTGAATCTTCCAAGAATTTGGTTTCAAGAAATACACAGCAGAGGAATATCTATTAACATGTCATCTGTGATTTGAATATATATTTCACAGAGAAAGAGAGAGAGAGAGAGAGAGAGAGAGAGAGAGAGAGAGAGAGAGAGAGAGAGAGAGAGAGAGAGAGAGAGAGAGAGAGAGAGAGAGAGAGAGAGAGAGAGAGAGAGAGAGAGAGAGAGAGAGAGAGAGAGAGAGAGAGAGAGAGAGAGAGAGAGAGAGAGAGAGAGAGAGAGAGAGAGAGAGAGAGAGAGAGAGAGAGAGAGAGAGAGAGAGAGAGAGAGAGAGAGAGAGAGAGAGAGAGAGAGAGAGAGAGAGAGAGAGAGAGAGAGAGAGAGAGAGGTACCCTTGTTGTTGAAGAACGCCAGGTATGGTAACTGCTTTGGGAAGTTTGGGAAAGTATAACTGACATAGATTTAGCAAAAAAAGACCAACTTAAAGTTGAATAGAGTGCAAAAGATGTAACTAACTGGACGGAGCAGATATTGACTTAGTAGCTAGAACACTTTGTAACGACCTGTTTTCCCAATTTGACATCTTGAAAACACAACTTCAAGCTCTCGTGCCCAGTTCACTTATTGTTTACCTTCGGAGGTCCATCTTCATATTATACTTCTCTTGCAATGCATGTACATAATAACACTTAAAAGTACTAACTTTCAACTGTAATGATAAAAACCATAAACAATACAATAAAGCAAGAAACTTGGGAAAAGTTATAAAGCTAATACTCCAGCCTTGGGAGTATTTATCTAACAATCTTTTCCCGTTGAAGCAGCCAACAAAAGCATAAATATATCCAACATCAGAATCATAACATTGTTGATAAAATATCTTGATAATCACACACACATGGTTAGCAAATTGAGTGATAGAAATACCATTAAAATTTGTCGGCGAGAGGCCGAGATCAATGAGGCTGGTGGGGGAGTTAGGGATTTGCACACTATTTCGGACTCCACCAAGGCACCAACCTCTGCAACTTCTCCAAATCCCCATACGCAGCTGCAGTATAAACATCGTTCCCCAAGTTATTATCATTCGCTCCGGTCCCTCCTCCTCCTCCGGTCGTCACAACCACCGCCGTTGAATCCCAATCTCTCGATTCAATCTCGTCAATCACCTCGATCTCCGACGCCATCACCAAATCAAATCCAAAACTTCAACAACGTATATAGAAATTAAATTAACACACAATGATTAATTAATTGTAATTGTTGAGAATGGAGAGTTCTAGGGTTTTTCTGGGAAAGCAGGGTGATTGTTGTTAGAGATACAAAGAGAGGGAACGGGGATGAACGAAGGCACGATCAAAGCTGATTGACTGCAGCGGTTACCAGATTGAGGCAGTTAGGTTTAAGTTTTTCTCAAATTGAATCACAGCCGTTGGATGTCTTTTCTCAGAAGCAATCTCAGCCACCACTTATCTCAAGATAAGAGGCAGTTAAATCCTCTCTATATTGTATTATAGATGGACCTGTCAGGAAGAGGGGTGAGTGGATTGTGGAAGTTGTTCTCGTTTCACTTCTATTTTTATCTTCATGAAAAGTTCTTTGAATGGTAAAAGGCTTTGTGCAGAAGGGAGGAATATCTGACAACTTTAGAAAACTTAATTGTTAAATAACACTTTTCCCATTCACTGCTACATTTAAAGGGCTCTTCCTTTATTTTAGTATCTTTCAGCTATTGGATCATATTCACCCTCCAATAATCCTTGCTGTGAATTTCATTGTAATCATTAGCATCAGTATCTAATATTAGTGTTGGGCCTTCTCATACGCATAGGTGATCTAATTATCAGAAATATCAATTTTTGAGATTTCAACATGTTGGATCCAGTTCCTACTTTGTCCGGAGGACAGCTTGCTTATGATGCAATGTACTCTCCGTCCCATAAAGATGGCCGTCCCACTTACTTAAAGATAATTTTGTTTGAATTTTGATCAATAATTAAAGTCAATTTTTTTAATCCTAATGAAATTCTAAAACATGTTATTTGGTATTATTTTAAAAGGCGTATCAGTAACAAGTTTTAGAATTTTATTTGGATAATTATTTATTTCTAAATTTTTGGTCGAAAGTTCAATCAAAAATATCTTTAAAAAGTGGGAGTATCTTTATGGAACGGAGGTAGGAACATTTAATGTTGGAGGGGTTGTACTTGTACATGGCTGTCTTACAAAGTAAACTCTTTAGCAGTACAGTTTTCACGAGGCTTAGGATTTGATCAATTTACAGTGAGGTTGGCCTCTGTCATTTAAACAATCGCAAAACGGAGGCATCTCATTTTCAGCTTGTAATGTAATATTCTTTGATGGTGAGTCATTAATGTGATAGTATTTGAACAAAAGTGGTGAATAAAATTGAAAACCTACAGATATGGATGTAGGAGAGCAGGAGGGACGAAGATGGGTCTCTTTGCGAAAGTTTACTTAGAATAGTAAGTTTTCAAACACCATTGAGTCTTAGCTAAGGATAAACAAAGGGGATGGAAAAACATACATGGATAGTGGAAATGGTGTCACCGTTAATGAATATGGTGCATGTGTTAGGATCCCATTATATCTTTAGTGAGTTAAGAGTTGCTTTGTTTTGGACTTTTTGTTCCTGCTGCTATGAACACCTCTGACGTTTTTGAAATGTAAATTTCCATTAATCTCCGTTTATTTTGTTCTGACTATTGAAGTTGTCTTTTTATGTTGACGTAGAATACAATAAGACCCTGAAGAGAAGTAACAAATAGAAGCTTTCTGTTTGTTATTGGCAGCAGCATTGAATAGATTTGCCTCTGCTCCAGTTACAGCTACAGCTACAGCTACCCAAGATGGATGACGCTGGTCAACGTGAAAATGGGAGGCATAGGATGGAATACTACAAAGCACATTCACAGGTAAACAAAGACCCTACTTTACACAGAAATAAGAGAAAGAATTGCAAGAGGATTTAGTTTTCGTCTTTGATAGCAAAACATTGTATTTCCTCTGTCCCAAAATGAATGATTTTTTTTTTCTTTCAAATTTGCTCTTGATCAAGAACAAATTGATTTTTTTGGACATTCATTTTGGGGAGGAGGGAGTAATAATTAATTCCTGCTTCCTTATATAATCTGTAAAATGCACTTAAAGCACACACGCACATAGACATGTCCAAATAGAACCGGGAACCGACGAAACCGGCGGGTAGAACCGGAACCGGGAACCGGGAACCGAACGGAACCGGGAACCGGATTGAAACGGTTCGAATACGAATCCACCATATTGAGAACCGAGGAACCGGCGGTTTCGGAATCGGGAACCGGCACCGGGAACCGGCACGGGGAACCGAACATACATGTCCAGAGTAGACATGTCCATTCGGTTACGGTTCCGGTTCCCGGTTCCCAAATAGCCGGAACCGTATTCGAATATTAATCCGGTTCCCGGTTCTGTCCGCCGGTTCCGATTCCACGGTTCCACCGGTTCCGGAACCATCTAACTCTGGTTTTTTTTTTTTTTTTAAATAATTCTAAAAATATTTTTAGGAAAAAAAAGGGGCGGCACCCTTATAATTTTATTAATATAATTGAAAATATTAGAATGAGGGGGACAACCAAGTCTTTCCCTTTTATAATTCAAGGGTAGACAAAAGGAGCCTATACCTCTATAATCTATATTACAACATTTATCTAAATTCTAATCTAATTTAAATAAAACAACACTATACTACAAGTACAAATACTAAATAAATGCTAAATATTACATTTAACTTACCTTGATCAATCGCTTTCCGTTGAATCGTCGAAAAATTCTTCATCGGATATAACATTGAGTTCTTGTTCTCTTCTATCCGCTTTCACCCAATCATTCACCAAAGTTTGATTTTCCAAATTTTCACAAGTCAAATTTGTGCGATGATCATCCAAAATATTTCCACTAATGCTAAAAGCACTCTCGACGGCAACCGTTGATGCGGGCGCCGCTAATACCTCTTTTGCAATCATAGAAATAATACGAAATTGAGTTCCTCTTCTCGACCACCAACGTAAAATATCAAAGTCACTTGGATTTTCTTCATACTCAAATGACGTCGTTAAATAAGTATCAAATTCGGTAAAAGAGGTTTGTGAAGAGCTCCCTCCTCGAGACCGTTTTCTATTTATGTAGAAACTAGTCATGTAATCCATATTGGGGTCGACTTGAATGGCCGGTTCAACCGTAGCTTGATCACCATAAAGTACACCGAACTCTTTATAAACATCTAAAAATGATTTTTTTGCATTTTGAATGATTTGATAAACATTTGGATAATTGGGATCGTTTTCATGAAAAAAGTTAGAGTAGTAAAAATGAAGTAATGATTCTAAACCATCCTCTCTAACTCTAGGATCCAATAATTTTGCAATTAAAAAAATCATAGGAAACTCATAAAAATATTTTAACCATTTTTCTTTCATACGTACGACCAAAGCACCAATATTTTCGTCATTTTGAAATCGACTTAAACTTTGAGAAATTAAAACACAATGATCCAAAACTAAATCACAAGTTGGATAATACGTACAGGACAACTTCTCGGTGGCTTCCTTGAAAACTTTCAATATACCAATTAGGCCCTCACAAGAAACCCAATGTGAAGCAAATAATTGTTCCCCATAGTTAACGGATGCTAAAAACATTGCAATATGTTCTTTATATGGATAAGAATCGGCTAGTAGTTTATAAGTGGAATTCCACCTAGTTGGAACATCATTTGTAAATTTTTTGGGACGGATATTATTTGTTTGACAATATAATATCCATCGTCTTTCAATTGATTTCTTTTTATATAAAAAACGAATTCCCGCTTTAATGGGTGCAATGGAACTTTTCAAAGTATCTAAACCATCTTGGACACATAAGTTTAAAATATGACAAATGCATCGAACATGAAAAAAACTACCACCCAATATTGGTTGACAAAATTCTTTTAATTGTTCAATACTAGAGGTATTAGCACTAGCATTATCAAAACCAATAGAAAAAACTTTTTTCCCTAAATTGTATTCTTGTAAAATGGTATGTAATTGAAATGCGATATTATGCGCATTATGCTCTACGTCAAAATCTCGTAATGCAAGTAATCTTTTTTGAAGTGTCCAAGATGGGTCAATCCAATGACAAGTAACACCCATATAAAAATGTTCGATCCTTTTATCACTCCATATATCACAACAAATTGAAACTTTAGATTTTAAGTCGGAAAACATTTGAACAATATTATATTTATATTCCCCTACCAATTTCCGAACATCACGTGTAAGTGTACTACGTGGTACTCTTCTAGCGGCGGGGTTAAGACTCATTTTTGCAAAATCTTCGTAATAGTCATCCGCAAAACCAAAGGGAAGACCCTTTACGCAAACAAATTTTGCCATATTTTTTCTATGAGAAGCCTCAGTATATTGAAATAGAGATTGAGTAGAAGATGTACCTTGCAACGAAGTCGTGAATCCTTGAAGTTGACTTTGATCCGTTGTTACTCCCATCTCGGTAGGATGCTTGTTTTTTAAATGCTTATTATAATTTCCGTAACCTTGGCCTTGTTTCCACCCCATTTGATGTTTGCAATAGTTGCATTCCGCTACCCATTGACCATCTTTATTTTTTACTTTGCTAAGGTGACGCACCCACAATTCGGATCGAGGGGCCGTGGGCGCTCGACCTCGACCTCCTCTCGTGGCCACGGGTTGTGTAACATTATGCGCGTCACTTTCTTCTTCAATTTGTTGTTGTTGTTCGTTGGATGCCATCACTTCTTCATGTTCTCCCATATTTTCACCACCAAAGCCCGCCTCAAAATAGGGAATGTAAACATCATCATCTTGCATTGGTGGGGGTGGTGGTGGTGGGCGAGATGAATTTGATTTGCTCTTTCTTCTAAATAAAGAAGACATAATTAAAAAAATAGAGAGAGTTAAGTAAGAGAGAGTTTGAAAGCTTGTGTGAAAAATAATGGAAGGAAGAGACTGCTATTTAAAGTTGAGAAACAAGGTAGAAATCAGCCGTTACTAACGGCTATATTTAACGGACATATTCAAGTAAAAGTGTAAAACACATTTAATTATATTGGGTTGGGCGTTGGGGACTTGGTCTTGGGGGCATTTGGCGTGTGTGGGTGAATGTGTATTGTGTGTGTGTCAGCCTTTAGCTTTAGCATGCCATGAATGTGACTGTGATGTGAATTGTGAAGAGTGAATATGGTGGTGGGTGGGTGAAGTCAGGAGGACAGGGTCAGGAAGACTTTGGGAGCAGCACAAGTTGCACAACTCATATAGTTGTGATCTTTTATTTCTTTTGTACTATATGAGTTGTGCAACTTGTGTTGCTCCCAAAGTCTTCTTGACCCTGTCCTCCTGACTTCACCCACCCACCACCATCAATTCACATCACAGTCACATTCATGGCATGCTAAAGCTAAAGGCTGACACACACACAACACACATTCACCCACACACGCCAAATGCCCCCAAGACCAAGTCCCCAACGCCCAACCCAATATAATTAAATGTGTTTTACACTTTTACTTGAATATGTCCGTTAAATATAGCTGTTAGTAACGGCTGATTTCTACCTTGTTTCTCAACTTTAAATAGCAGTCTCTTCCTTCCATTATTTTTCACACAAGCTTTCAAACTCTCTCTTACTTAACTCTCTCTATTTTTTTAATTATGTCTTTTTTATTTAGAAGAAAGAGCAAATCAAATTCATCTCGCCCACCACCACCACCACCAATGCAAGATGATGATGTTTACATTTCCTATTTTGAGGCGGGCTTTGGTGGTGAAAATATGGGAGAACATGAAGAAGATGAAGAAGTGATGGCATCCAACGAACAACAACAACAACAAATTGAAGAAGAAAGTGACGCGCATAATGTTACACAACCCGTGGCCACGAGAGGAGGTCGAGGTCGAGCGCCCACTGCCCCTCTATCCGAATTGTGGGTGCGTCACCTTAGCAAAGTAAAAAATAAAGATGGTCAATGGGTGGCGGAATGCAACTATTGCAAACATCAAATGGGGTGGAAACAAGGCCAAGGGTACGGAAATTATAATAAGCATTTAAAAAACAAGCATCCTACCGAGATGGGAGTAACAACGGATCAAAGTCAACTTCAAGGATTCACGACTTCGTCGCAAGGTACATCTTCTACTCAATCTCTATTTCAATATACTGAGGCTTCTCATAGAAAAAATATGGCAAAATTTGTTTGCGTAAAGGGTCTTCCCTTTGGTTTTGCAGATGACTATTACGAAGATTTTGCAAAAATGAGTCTTAACCCCGCCGCTAGAAGAGTACCACGTAGTACACTTACACGTGATGTTCGGAAATTGGTCGGGGAATATAAATATAATTTTGTTCAAATGTTTTCCGACTTAAAATCTAAAGTTTCAATTTGTTGTGATATATGGAGTGATAAAAGGATCGAACATTTTTATATGGGTGTTACTTGTCATTGGATTGACCCATCTTGGACACTTCAAAAAAGATTACTTGCATTACGAGATTTTGACGTAGTGCATAATGCGCATAATATCGCATTTCAATTACATACCATTTTACAAGAATACAATTTAGGGAAAAAAGTTTTTTCTATTGGTTTGATAATGCTAGTGCTAATACCGCTAGTATTGAACAATTAAAAGAATTTTGTCAACCAATATTGGGTGGTAGTTTTTTTCATGTTCGATGCATTTGTCATATTTTAAACTTATGTGTCCAAGATGGTTTAGATACTTTGAAAAGTTCCATTGCACCCATTAAAGCGGGGATTCGTTTTTTATATAAAAAGAAATCAATTGAAAGACGATGGATATTATATTGTCAAACAAATAATATCCGTCCCAAAAAATTTACAAATGATGTTCTAATTAGGTGGAATTCCACTTATAAACTACTAGCCGATTCTTATCCATATAAAGAACATATTGCAATGTTTTTAGCATCCGTTAACTATGAGGAACAATTATTTGCTTCAGATTGGGTTTCTTGTGAGGGCCTAATTGGTATATTGAAAGTTTTCAAGGAAGCCACCGAGAAGTTGTCCGGTACGTATTATCCAATTTGTGATTTAGTTTTGGATCATTGTGTTTTAATTTCTCAAAGTTTAAGTCGATTTCAAAATGACGAAAATATTGGTGCTTTGGTCGTACGTATGAAAGAAAAATGGTTAAAATATTTTTATGAGTTTCCTATGATTTTTTTAATTGCAAAATTATTGGATCCTAGAGTTATAGAGGATGGTTTAGAATCATTGCTTCATTTTTACTACTCTTAACTTTTTTCATGAAAACGATCCCAATTATCCAAATGTTTATCAAATCATTCAAAATGCAAAAAAATCATTTTTAGATGTTTATAAAGAGTTCGGTGTACTTTATGGTGATCAAGCTACGGTTGAACCGGCCATTCAAGTCGACCCCAATATGGATTACATGACTAGTTTCTACATAAATAGAAAACGGTCTCGAGGAGGGAGCTCTTCACAAACCTCTTTTACCGAATTTGATACTTATTTAACGACGTCATTTGAGTATGAAGAAAATCCAAGTGACTTTGATATTTTACGTTGGTGGTCGAGAAGAGGAACTCAATTTCGTATTATTTCTATGATTGCAAAAGAGGTATTAGCGGCGCCCGCATCAACGGTTGCCGTCGAGAGTGCTTTTAGCATTAGTGGAAATATTTTGGATGATCATCGCACAAATTTGACTTGTGAAAATTTGGAAAATCAAACTTTGGTGAATGATTGGGTGAAAGCGGATAGAAGAGAACAAGAACTCAATGTTATATCCGATGAAGAATTTTTCGACGATTCAACGGAAAGCGATTGATCAAGGTAAGTTAAATGTAATATTTAGCATTTATTTAGTATTTGTACTTGTAGTATAGTGTTGTTTTATTTAAATTAGATTAGAATTTAGATAAATCTTTGTAATATAGATTATAGAGGTATAGGCTCCTTTTGTCTACCCTTGAATTATAAAAGGGAAAGACTTGGTTGTCCCCCTCATTGTAATATTTTCAATTATATTAATAAAATTATAAGGGTGCCGCCCCTTTTTTTTCCTAAAAATATTTTTAGAATTATTTTTTAAAAAAAAGAGTTAGATGGTTCCGGAACCGGTGGAACCGTGGAACCGGAATCGGCGGACAGAACCGGGAACCGGATTAATATGGTTCGAATACGGTTCCGGCTATTTGGGAACCGGGAACCGGCAGTTCCGGAACCGGGAACCGTAACCGAATGGACATGTCTACACGCACACACACAAGTACATAAATAGATATGGACACGAATGAGCAACACTATGTTTTTGGTAAATAAGGATAAATTTGTAAGAACGTATATTATAGCTGACATGTTCGCTATTCTGCATTTCATTATCGCAGTGGAATCCAATGCAGCAATATCAGGTAAAGGACCAAAATGCCATTATGAATAGGAAGTTCCTGAACGTCATGTCTGAGAGGGATGCTGCCATAGAAGAACGGGACAGAGCTATATCTGAAAAGAAGGCAGCTTTAGATGAACGAGACATGGCAATACATCAAAGAGATGCAGCAATCCAAGAGCGGGATTCCGCAGTAAGGGAAAGGGACAATGCCATTGCTGCCCTCCGCTTCCACGAAAATACCATGACCGTCCCTTTCGAAAGGGGACCAAAGCGGGCCCATCACTCAAACCACAATCATCCGTCCCAACCTTCATACAACACAAGAGAACCCCATATAACCCCCGCATTTCCAATATCAGCCGTTTCAGCCGAAGCTGCTAACAAGTCAAAGCGGGCAAATGAGAAAAAGGGCAGTCCGGGTTCGTCCAGGTCAGCAAGTTCGTCCAAGTCAGCAAAGAAAGGGAAGAAAGTGGGCGAGGATTTGAATAGGCAAGTCACCACAGACGGGTCAAAAGCTGAGTGGGATGCTCAGGAGTTTGGGTCAATAAACCAGGTCAACTTTGACGAGTCAACTATGCCGATACCCGTTTGCTCATGTACTGGGATTTCTAGACAATGCTATAAATGGGGTAGCGGGGGTTGGCAGTCGTCTTGTTGCACCACCACCTTGTCAGTTTATCCTTTACCTCAGATGCCGAATAAGCGGCATGCAAGAATGGGTGGGAGAAAGATGAGCGGAAGTGTTTTTACTAGATTACTTACTAGGTTAACAGCTCAAGGGCAGGATCTCTCGATACCATTGGATCTTAAAAACTACTGGGCGAAACATGGTACAAATCGCTATATTACCATCAAGTGATATCATATCAATCGTTGAATAAGCAGCTGTATTATTAACAACAATAATGCTGCTATGTTGGGGTTGGAGTACGAAGGAAAATGTGGGCATCTTGGAAAAGAAAGAAAGAGGTGGGTATTAGTCGTAGTTTCAAAGCAGTTTCGGAGGGCGGAGTTTTATGCTTTCACTGGAAGTCCGTAAAGATTGCAGGTCAGGCTAGTCTGTTTGCGTTTTGCAGTGTAAATTATGTTTAGTATTATCTGCTACCTCGCTGGAAATTAGATCACCTTTGGTTTTAAAGTTTTTCGGGTAAAAGAAAATGTACGGCCTGTGGCCTTTTCAGACGCCATTAACAGTAGTTTCCCTTAGTTGAAGGTTTGATCAATAGAAACTTTTGGAGAAAGACACCTAGTCATTTTCTAGAAATGGGTAATTAGGAGTAGTGGTGATTATGTGGGTATGAGGTTGGTAGGGTCTGCTCAGTTTTTTTTTTTTTTTACACTACTCACACACTCACACACACATGCACGCACAGAAGCGCCTAGGAGATAAATCCTAGGGAGAGAAAGCCTTCTCTCTAACTTCTGGGGGAGATCGAACCCATGATCTCCAGGTTGGAAGCCATGAGCTCTAGCCAGCAGGTCAAATTCCCATGTACGGGTCTGCTCAGTTTTGGACTAAGCAGGATCAGGTGACAGGTCAGTAGTGATCATGTGGCTATGAGGTTGTTTGGGTCTGCACGGTTGTGAACCCTACTTACTTCAACGCCACATGATCAATACGCAATCTCAGCTAGTACTCGTTCCTGCAAATTGATCAGGTGCTCCTCTCAAAACTTTAGGATGCACTCCTATATTGTGGAAGTTGAGTTTTAGGAATTGCTTAGGACCTGGGAACTTGGGGGTGGGAGTGAGTATTTTATCCCCATATAATATACTTCCTCTGTCCCCGAAAAGCTTTTCAAATTTGCTCCCGATCAAGAAAAATTTGAAAAGTTTTTCAACATTCAAAACGGGGAGCGGGGGGAGTAGCATATACGTAATTGGGGAGTAGCATATACGTAATTGTTTGCTGTGTATATTCTACGGAATAAGAGTTACTCCCTCCGTCCCAATCTAAATGTCTCAACTTTCCTTTTTGAGCGTCCCATTGAAAATGTCCCAACCCAAAAAAGGAAACTTTTTATTACTATTTCACCCACTCATTCTCTCTCCTACTTTACTTTTACACTCACAACATTCTCTCTTCTAACTATTCCTCCCACTCATTCTCTCTCATTTAATTTTTAATACTCACAACATTTAAACTTTTTCTATTTTCTACATCACTTTCCTTAATTCCCGTGTCGAACCCATTTTTGGACATTTAGATTGGGGCGGAGTGAGTATGTATTAGTTTATAAGGACATCAAGCACTTGTTATTCAAGGTGTCTAAATCAAATGGCGGGGTTTCACTCGTCTAATGTCAAGAAAAATGGGTATAAGCCCGCCCATTCTCTGATACCTATTTGTATATGTCAAACATGCCCTTGGGCCTTGTTAATAATACATGAATAATAAAAACTTTTTTTTTTTACACTACTCACACACTCACACACACATGCATGCACAGAAGCGCCTAGGAGATAAATCCTAGAGAGAGAAAGCCTTCTATCTAACTTCTGGGGGAGATCGAACCCATGATCTCCAGGTTGGAAGCCACGAGCTCTAGCCAGCAGGCCAAATTCCCATGTACGGGTCTGCTCAGTTTTGGACTAAGCAGGATCAGGTGACAGGTCAGTAGTGATCATGTGGCTATGAGGTTGTTTGGGTCTGCACGGTTGTGGACCCTACATACTTCAACGCCACATGATCAATACGCAGTCTCAGCTAGTACTCGTTCCTGCAAATTAATCAGGTGCTCCTCTCAAAACTTTAGGATGCACTCCTATATTGTGGAAGTTGAGTTTTAGGAATTGCTTAGGACCTGGGAACTTGGGGGTGGGAGTGAGTATTTTATCCCCATATAATATACTTCCTCTGTCCCCGAAAAGCTTTTCAAATTTGCTCCCGATCAAGAAAAATTTGAATAGTTTTTCAACATTCAAAACGGGGAGCGGGGGGAGTAGCATATACGTAATTGTTTGCTGTGTATATTCTACGGAATAAGAGTTATGCATTAGTTTATAAGGACATCAAGCACTTGTTATTCAAGGTGTCTAAATCAAATGGGCGGGGTTTCACTCGTCTAATGTCAAGAAAAATGGGTATAAGCCCGCCCATTCTCTGATACCTATTTGTATATGTTTAACATGCCCTTGGGCCTTGTTAATAATACATGAATAATAGGCTTGATGGTTTGTTTAGGAATTGGGGGAGAAACATACTCCCTTCGTCCTGGACATTTAGCTCGTCACCAACGTTTTTAACGAAGGTGTTTTATTAGTTTGTGCATTACTTATTTAATGAATCAAAATAAAAAGTACGACGGTATATTATGTGAGGGTGTAGTGATAAAGATTTGAGATTGGGAGTAGTGATAAAGAGTTGAGATCGTCTGTAGCACTTTTATGTATCACATTGTGTATCATAGGTGATTCAAGTTTATGCATCAATTGATGATGTTACGATGATGACATCAACCCTACTAACTAATATCAAATGATGATGTTACGATGATAACGTTAACCCTAATAACTAATATCCGTAGGATCGCCGGTGATATATACTATGTGATATATAAAAAGTGTAACAAAGGGTTAAGTTAGTCCATATAAAAAGGGAGGGGGGGGGGACAAAGTCTAGGGAGATTTGCATAATTCTGATCACATCTATTTCCTCAATTTATTGAGGGTTTTGTTTTTGCCATAATTATAATTATGGGTAGGCATTTGATGTTGAGGTGAGGGGACATGGATTTTTGTTTTGCCAACAGTTGTTATCCATCTACTCTCACTGGACACGTGTGGGTTGAATACCTTACCCTTACCACATCAAATTTGGTCCCAATCTTGAGGGACCTCACTTTCCAAGCTTTGGTCCCAATCTTGAGGTATTGTATTACCCTTGTTATAATCTAAATACTACCCTCCGTCTCATTACAAGTCACAAAAACACTATTTTCTCTCTCTATATATATACTCCCTCCGTCCCGTTAATATTAGCACAAACACTGTTTGTGCGGGAATTAAGGAATATTATATTTTAATAAAATGTTGTGAGTGTAAAAGAATGAGTGGAGAGAGAATGAGTGGAGGGTGTAATAAATTATAATGGTGTTGTGAGTATTAAAATAATGTAGGAGAGAGAATGAGTGGGGTTGGGTAAATATTTTATTAATATAAAGTTTCCTTTTTGGGAGTGTGCGGATATTAGCGGGACGCCCAAAAAGGAAAGTGTGCTAATATTAGCGGGACGGAGGGAGTATACAACTACGAGAAATTGATATATTATAATTAAATTTTAAAATTTTTAATTGTTAGTGTTGTTAGTAATAAATCAATAACAACTTTTAAAATTTCATCAAAATGTTCTAATTTCTTGTTATTGTATGATCAAACTTCAAAAAAAAGTCAAACTTTGTGACTTGTAATGGAACGGAGGGAGTATATGTTTTGGAAGTTAAAAAAACCAGTTAGGACTTGGGAGTGATGAATTAATCAAAATGGCCAATCTCTAATTGAATTGAAGCATTTTCCGGATTTATTCTAGGCTTAAATTAAATGATAGAGATTCGTTGTACTCTGGGTTGGGTTGTAGGGGCGGATCTAGCCATATGGGAAAGGGTTCACGCCCCCTTTTGACTTTTGTAATTTTTATAAATTGACTTTTTGTAATTTTGAAATTTACTATATTTATTTATGACAAAAACTCATGTGAGAACATGAATACCCGTCTCATTCATGAGACGGGTCGGATCCATGACCCGCGCCAAGGTGTATCAGCGCTCGCCCAAGTCATTCCATGCCTTGGTCCAGTCCAGCCAACAGCCTTGTGAAAAGTAATAGTTACTATAACATAATGTAATAATTGTATGCATATAAAGTAATAGTTTGTATACATTAAAGTAATACATATATACAGAAAAGTAATAGTATTTTTTCCTATATACACGAGACACATCTCGTGTGAGTTTACACGAGACACATCTCGTGTGAACTCACACGAGATGTGTCGTGCTCACACGAGATGTGTCTCGTGTGAACTCACACGAGATGTGTTCGGGCTTCGGGTCATTCCGACCCGTCTCATCCATGAGACGGATATAGCTGTTCTCATGGGAGACCAACTCTTTATTTATGTAAAAAAAATTAGGACGATCGAGATCTAGCACTAGCACTGTTTGATCGTATAAATAGATTATTTGATTGAGAAGTAATATCTAGGATAATGTCACTTTCACCATAAATTTACTTTTTATTTATTTTGAATAATTTTAGTTAGCAGGAGTGGGTCTTATAAAAAAATAATTCCTAAATTTCGTTTTTTTTTACACTGATATTGTTTTAAATAATGTAAGCGACATTATTTACACTGATATTGTTTTAAAACTAATACTGACATTAGATTAGAAAATTAAGTACTTTTTTTAAGCGTAAAAAAATGCGGTTTTTTTTTAAAGATTTTGACGATGACTACGTTGGACAAAATCTGTTTGGATAATTACTTAATTGTACATCAGCCACGTGCAAGCCGTCGGCTTCCCAAGAAAGTCAACTTGTTCACCATTTTTTCTGGCCTCCCATACTGTACTGCCATTTGCTATGCTCCTTTATAATTATTGATATTGACAAGTCCGTCTTATCAAATACTTCCTTTGTCTCATAAAAATATGTACTCCCTCCGTCCCGGATCTATGTGCTCGGTTTGACTTTTCACGTAAATTAAGGAGAGAGTATTATATTGAAAGTGTTGTGAGTGTGAAATAAAATAGGAGAGAATGAGTGGAGGGAATAGTAAATTATAATGGTGTTGTGAGTATTAAAATAATGTAGGAGAGAGAATGAGTGGAGGGAATAGTAAAGATTCCTTTCCATTTTAGGAAATGTGCACGTAGGTTTGGGACGCCCAAAATGGAAAGTGTGCACGTAGGTATGAGACGGAGGGAGTATATTTTTGTTTGGCATGAAAATTAAGGTAAAAAGTGAAAAAGGTAATGTGTTGCGAGTGTAGATGGTTGGGTAGGAGAGAGAAAGTGAAGTAAGTTGGTAATGATTGTGAGTAGCGACAAGTGGGTCCCATTTTCATTTTGGGAAAGCGCAGATTATTGTGGAACGTTCAAAAAATATTTTTTTTGCATATTATCGTGGAACAGAGAGAGTAATTACTTAATTAACCATAAACTTAACTTAAGAAATCAATCAGATTTGATGAGCGTTGAGTTGTAGTCCGACTACACATAAAAACGTAAAAGAATTTAGTCTTTCATAAATGAATAATTCATATTGATGAAAAAATACACTTAAAAATGATACTCCATAATTATACCATTGGTGAATGGTCGTTTGCTCGAAATTTAATTTTTTTATCCTTAGTTTCAATGAAATGCAATGCAAACCAATGGGTTCGATATCTCCATTTGTGTGAAATTCTTAATCTCATCATATGACTTTATGAGCGGTTTAGTGGTAAAAGTCAAATTTCACATCCTGTAAGATTTATGGTTTGATCCCTTTTCTTGCTTCCGAAGATGAGATGTCATTAAAAAAAATTATCTTCTCATTGTCATTGAGCACAAACATAATCTATTGATTTTTGAGCAGGTATGTCTGAAACCAAGTGAACCCGATATATTTATGTAGGGATCGCGATCATCCTCACCACTCCACATTAGTATGATATTGTCCGCTTTGGGCTCAGCCCGCACGAATTTGCTCTTGGGAACTTCTCAAAAGGCCTCATACTAATGAAGTGGGTGTGTGCTCTTATAAACCTGACAATACTTTGTTCAATTGTCAATGTGGGATTGGGTTTGCACCCCAACAATTTATGTTCAGTGAGACAGTGTATATGTAACGACCTGAACCCGAAGTCTGACCGCTACGTAGGCACCACATACTGACCCACTAAGCACCTCTTCAATTGGGTCAATCACAGCCCATCACAGGCCTCCAAAAGACCAATGTATGATTTGATGCTTAATAGTAGTGTATGAATCTTCTATATATCTCACTAAATTTTCACATATTTTCGATGTGGGATGGGGGATATCACAGTATAGATCTAATGTATTAGACCTAAGTTTTTATATGAATAATACCAAGAATATATTTGTATATATATTTTTATCTAAATTATAAAGATCATCTCTATCATTATAGATTCAAATCTTGTATAGATTATGAATATAATCTTTATATCTCAATAGGAGATTATTTCTTATAATATTAATATGTTACTATTGTAAATAATAAATTTGAGTTTTTCATAGTATTCTTCTCTTATTTGTATGAATACTTTGTTTACTTTTCCTATTATATTATTGTATCAGAGTAATAATGGTATATTCTTTGTCAAACTTTTGCGGCACAACCTTTTTTATCGCCCTACCGTAAACACACCACTTGCTTCCGTCGTTCACTACCAAAAACTCTACCCTCTGTATCACATCACCCACAAATGTAACCTCACTTCCTTCTGCACCCTCCATATATAATCAATTTAACCCACGGCCAACCCTCCTTGCCATGTACAAAATCTTACAGTGCCAGCCACCACCCTTATAAAAAAGGCGGATCTCACCAACCCTATTCTCCCCTCCTTCTCCACCCTCCATATATCACCATTGAAACCCGCAACCAACCCAATGTACAACAACCCTTTCAATGGTTGCCCCACTCCCACCCATCTTCCTTATTCAGCCGACTCCTACAACTCTATTCTTATTTTTCTTTCAAAAAAAAAAAAACACCGTCTACACCCAAACAACGCCACCCTCGGCACAACCCAATAACCGAAACTCCTTCTCCACAAACGAACCATCTACCCTCTATCAGCCACCATCTATAAAGTCTCCCACCGCCTACAATCCAAACAACACCACCCTCGGCACAATCCAATAGCCGAAACCTTTTGCCTCTTATGGCCTCCACACCAACACCGAACCCTCCTCACAAACATCGACACAATCTAACTCCTACCTCAAATCAGACCCACACCAACCTCCTCCACAACATGCTGATGTTACCTCTGATGTGATCACACCAGCAACCACATATATCAATCCACCCAATCAACCAGTTAATGCAACCTCTGATGTAATCACACCAGAAACCACATACACGTCTTGATACATATCCAAATCCACCCGCTCCCACGAGGTTCGTTTTATCACTCTTCAAGATTGGATTTTTTTTCAAAGATCCTCAATCTTACGGGGGCATATAAGGATAATAGCAAGAATATATTTGTATATATTTTGTTACCTAAATTATATAGATCATGTCTATCATTAGATATTCAAATCTTGTATAAATTAGTAAGATAATCTTTGTATCTCAATATGAGATTACCTTTTGTACTATAAATATGCTACTCTTGTGAATAATAAAATTGAGTCTTTAATACTATTTTTCTCTACCTTGTATGAAGACTTCGTCTACTGTCAAATGTTCCTATTCTATTAGTTTTGAGCTTGAATAGTAAAATCTATCTCTCTCTCTCTCTCTCTCTCTCTCTATATATATATATATATATATATATATATATATATATATATATATATATATGAATGTGTTCAAATGAGAATCATGAGAATCAACCACAATCATTGAATTAAGATAAATTAATGGTTTAGATTAGATGTACTTTTATACAAAAACGGTGGCATTTTTGTAAAAGTTGGAAGGTAGTGCCACGTTATCATTTAAATTTTTCCAAAATTTCAAAATTAAATATCTCAAAATTTATAAGTAAAAAAATTCGACAACACTGTTTTTCTCGTATCAACGAGGCGAATCAAACTACATCCCTGAAGATGGTATTTTAAAAAAATGTTGAGCAACAATGAAATTCTCAAAATACACTTGGATTCGGTAGCTAATTAGCTACTGAATTCAAGTGTATTTTGAACATTGCACTTGAATTCATCAAATACACATGGATTCAGTAACTTATTAGCTACTAAATCCATGTGCAATTATCAAAATACACATGGATTCAACAGCTAAGTAGATACTGAATCCATTTGCAATGATCAAAATACACATGGATTCAGCAGCTAAGTAGCTACTGAATTCATGTGCAATGATCAAAATACACATGGATTCAGTAGCTAAGTAGCTACTGAATTGAAATGTAATGTTCAAATTACCGTATAATGTTCAAAAATACACATGCATTCAGTAGCTAACTAGCTACTGAATGCATGTGTAATGTTCAAAATACATATGTATTCAAAAGCTAACTAGCTACTGAATACATGTGTAGTGATCAAAATACACATAGATTCAGTAGCTAACTTACTGAATGCAATGTTGAAAATACATATAAATTCAGTAGCTAAGTAGCTACTGAATGCAAGTGCAATTTTAAAAAATATGCATGGATTTAGTAGCTAACTAGCTAATGAATCCATGTGTAATGTTTAAAATACACATGAATTCAGTAGATAATTAACTACTAAATCCAAGTGCAATATTAAAAAATACACATGAATTCAGTAGTTAAGTAGCTACTGAATCTAAGTGTAATGTTAAAAAATACTCACTTCTACTGAATTCAAGTGTATTTTTAAAAAAATCATTGTTATTCAACATTTTTTTTCAAAATTCTATAATAAGGGATGTAATTTAGAAAAAAAGTATTCTCGGATTTTTTTTTTATTCGGCTTAAAGATATTGAGATAATTAAGTTTGAAATTTGATGGAAATTTGGATGATGATGTGGCTACTTCATTCATCCGAAAATAAATGATCACTTTCTATTTTATTCAAATTTAAAAAATATATTTTTGTAAATTTTAATAATTAATGTATATAAAAAATGCTCTTTTTTGCCCTTAAAAATGTTCTTTTATCTTTTTACGTGAATGTAAGTAAGTATTGATATGGTAAGAAGGGAATAATTTTTTTATTGATTGAAACTATTTTGTACATGTATATATTCTTTATATTTACTACTATTTCTACTGTTATTTTTATCATTCTTTCGTATTTCTCCCTCCTCCCCACAATGATTGTAGAAAAAAAATTTGAAATCATATTTGAATTGCTTTTTAATATTAATTATTTGACGGTGAAACTATTTAACAATATTTTATAAGCATTCGTTTTAACTACTACCTCTACAACCTGCACAGTTACTGTTTGCACGCGAATTAAGGAGAAAGTTAGTGGAGTAAGTGTTGTGAGTATGAAAAGTGAGGTTGGAGAGAGAAAGTGGGGTAGGAAATAGTGAGTTGATTGGTATTGTGAGTATAAAAGTAAAATAGAAAAGAGAATTAGTGAGTGAAATAGTAAAAAATTTTTGTCATTTTAAAAAATGTACAGTCTATAATGAAATGTCCAATTAAAAAAATGTACAGCTTGTAACTGTAACGAGACGGGAGAGTATATAAAAATAAATCATAATATCGTCCTATAACGCAAACGCAAGTATACCGCAGTTTTTATAACTTGGACAAAGCCTGGTGTCCGCATTGAACCTGATTGTGAATGTTCCGCTATGTACCTAAAATATAAACATGTCCACGTTAAATCAAATTATTGTTTTTCTCTATTTATAATAATTAATATGTCCAGTCTAAATAATTGTTAAAATTATTCTTTCTTTGTCTTATTGCATCCATGATTTCATGGATAAAGGGCCCAACACTGCATCTTATCTAATTATTCTTGTCCTTTTTGTTATGTTATTCTTATAATTTTGTATACTACTTCTTTGTAAACTTAACATTTTATATAAAATAAATTAAGGAAAAATGGGATTTTAAAGATGTCGGTTTAGCGAGCATGTTTAAGTTGCTCCGTCGTAAAGGTTTTGGATTTAATACCGCATGATGGCTATAATTAATGTTAGGTGGTTAGTAATTTCAAAAAAAAAAAAAAAAAAAAGGGATTTTAAAGATGTCGATTTAGCCAAAGGACTTGTATACAAGCGATATTTTGAGCAGGTTTAAGTTGTTCCGTCGTAAAGGTTTTGGGTTTAATACCGCATGATGGCTATTTTTGCAAAAAACTTGTAAAAAATGCGTTTTTTGTTAAGTTAGAAAAAAACGTGTTTTTACTCACTCTCATTCTCTCTAAAAGCAAAGACGTACCAGCTCTCTCCCTTTCTCTCTCTAATCGTCAATGGCGACCTCAATCACCTTCTCTCCAATCGCCCAACAGTGAATACATACAAAACGAAAATGGCGCATACGTAAATATAGACAGAAACGAATGAACGGACCTTCTTCTCCGGCAAGTCCTTTGAAGAATTCTTGAACACTTTCTTCACCGACGAAAACCAACCGCTTCCTTTCTTACCCATTTCCGGCAACACAATTTTCCTGCAACAATTACACACACAAGAAAACAGTAAATGCCCAAACCTCAAAAACAGAGTATGATCGGACTGAAACAGGAGATTGGAGTGAAATTTTGAACCTAATGTAGAAGAGGAGTTGAAATTAGGGTTCCATTTTGATCAGATTTTGTGGTTTTTAAATTCAATTGTGGAGAGAATCGGACATTGTTGAATTGGAAATGGGAGTGGAGAGAGAGAGAGAGAGAGAGAGAGAGAGAGAGAGAGAGAGAGAGAGAGAGAGAGAGAGAGGCGCGGAATTGCCGTTACTATTTATCAAATTCGAGTGCCAATTTATCAAATTCGAGTGCCAGTGCATGTGTTTTGAAATGCCAGTACAACCTTCGTGTATAACAAATCAGATGAGAATTTGAGTGCCAGTGAATGTGTTTTTGAGTGCCAGTGTATGTATTTTTGAATGCCAGTTCATGTGTTTTTGAATGCCAGTGCTTGTGTTTTTGAGAGCCAGCAAAAATGATTACCAGTGTTTTTGAATGCCAGTGTATGTGTTTTTGAGTGCCAGTGCATGTGTTTTTGAATGCCAATGCATGTGTTTTTGAATGCCAGGCTTGTGTTTTTGAGAGGCAGCAAAAATGTTAACGTAACAAAGTGCCAGTGTTAGTGTAACAGAGTGCCAGTGTGAAGAGTGCCAGTTCATGTATATAAAAGTGCCCGTGTAAAAAATGCCAGTGCCAGTTTAACAAAGTGCCAGTGCCAGTTTACACTGACACTTTGTTAAACTGGTACTGGCACTTTTTTCACTGGCACTTTGTTACACATGCACTGACACTTTGTCACACTGGCACTTTGTTAAACTGGAACTGGCACGAACGGGGAAACACAAAACACGTTTTTTCTAAGTGCCCGAAAAACGCATTTTTTATAAGACCAACTCTTAATTAATGTTAGGTGGTTAGTAATTTCAAAAAAAAGGGGGGGGGGCAATTATCAAATAGTCCCTCATCCTAATGGAAACTGCCACCAAGGACATACATTTCATGAATTTATCACCAGGTCCGTCGATTATAAACCCACCCGCGTCATTATTAATGCCACCTGCACTTTATGTCAAAGGGACAGTTGTCGTTGTCCCTTTCTCCCCCTTCTTTTTTGTTTTTTTCTTCTCCCAAAACTTTAAAATGATATACCTTAAGATCTAGAACTCAAAAAAAAATAAAATCGAGACCATTGTATTATTCGTATCGTCAAAACGAATCAAACTAGCAGCATCAACATATAATTTGGAGCAAATTTGATATATTTATTAAGTTCACAATTATTACAAGTTCACAGTTATTTCTTTACATTTGTTCCAATAACAATTAAGAGAAGTTCACAGTTGTTTTAGCTAAATTCATAATTTCTGCATGAAAATGACTATCATTTACTTAATTTACAGATTTTTTTAGTTAAGTTCACAGTTGTTTTAGTTAAGTTCACAATTGTTTTTAGTCTTTTATAGCCTTTATTTTACAATTTTATGAGATTATTTGACCTATTTGTTAAGTTCAATATTATTTTTTGTTAAGTTCACAGTTGTTTTAGTTAAGTTCACAGTTGTTTTTAGTATTTTATAGCCTTTATTTTTTTCAATTTTATGAGACTATTTGATCTATTTCTTAAGTTCACTGTTGTTTTTTGTTAAGTTCACAGTTGTTTTAGTCTTTATGACCTCTATTTTTGCAATTTTATGAGATTGTTTGACATATTTGTTATGTTCACAGTTTTTTTTTACTTACGTTAATTGTTATTTTTTTATTAAGTTCACAGTTGTTTTAGTCCTTTGTGGCCTCTATTTTTGCAATTTTATGAGATTATTTGACATATTTGCTATGTTCACAATTGTTTTTACTTAAGTTCACTGTTGTTTTTTGTTAAGTTCACATTTGTTTTAGTCCTTTATGACCTCTATTTTTGCAATTTTATGAGATTATTTGACATATTTGTTATGTTCACAGTTATTTTACTTAAGTTCACAGTTAGTTTTAGTCTTTTATGGCTCTATTTTTGCTTTTTTATGAAAATCTCGAATAATAATTCAAAATTGAAAATATATATTCAACTCATTGTTTTCGTGATGTTCATCTTTTCGTGTGCCTCAATGACTACAAGTTTCTGAGCTTTCTATTCTTAACAGCTTGGTGGTGACCAACCTTTTTGATTGTTTCATGTTCTTCTCTGCTTCAGAGTGATTTATTTTAGTGAGAATTTGTCATTGTATTTGTACCAATGGTTATTTATTCAATGTATGAACTTTGCTCATCTTCTTTAGATTATTTGCCCTCCAACAATTTGACTAAACATTCAAGCAATTGCATATTTAACATTGAGGTTAAAACCCAAATATAAGTATATACTCCCTCCGTCCCATCGATCTTAAGAAAACTTTTCATTTTGGGCGTCCCGCTAATCTTAAGAATTCCCAAAATGAAAAGTTTTTATTACTATTCTCTCTACTCATTCTCTCTCCTACATTATTTTAATACTCACAACACCATTAAAATTTACTATTCCCTCCACTCATTCTCTCTCCTATTTTACTATTACATTCACAACATTTACTTTTTTCTTAATTCCCGTGCCATTTCAAACTTTCTTAATATCATTTGGGACGGAGGGAGTATATATATATATATATATATATATTAAACTCGATATATATATATATATATATATATATATATATATATATATATATATATATATATATATATATATATATATATATATATATATATATATATATATATATATATATATATATATTAAACTCGATCAAATTGCCAGGATCAACACCCCAGATATGAAAATATAACAATAAAAAACTGCATAGGCGTTTGTTAATCAGAAGCTTTAGTAGACTGTTGCCCTGATGGAAAATCAGTGCAAGTGTGGTCGAGCACTCGAGTCAACAGCAGCTTTTGAAGGTCAACATTCCGGTCCTTGTTAGAGGTTATGAAAGAAAAGACGTGCTCCAGAACTTCCTCCGGGAAACTGTAAGCCATCGGCTTTGCTTAAAGGAAAGCAAGAGGTCAATCGGTCAACGACGGAGGTAGTTATCTAGATCTACGTACCGACGATCACCAATAACGAGCTTCAGATCGAGTTGCAGAGAGAGAAAGTGAGGATGGTGTGAGAAAGGAAAGAGAAATGGAGAGAGAGAGATTTCTAAGTCGGTTCGAAATTTCAGGGTCTTCAGTGAAGAAGGTGGAGAGAGTGACGGCGGGGAGGTCGCCGGAGGAGAGGGGAGGTTCGCCGGAGGGGAAGGGGAAGGGTCGCCGGAAGGGATGGTAGAGAGAGAAAGTGAGAGAAGAGAGAGAGAGAGAGGGGGATGATTTTTTATTTTTGGGTAAGGTTAGTTTGGGTGAAGGACTAGGTGAAATTATGATTATAATGGCGGATTAGTTGATTAAATTTCAAAATTTTTATCTAACTTGTTCTTTTGATTTGGGACGAGAGACCTAACGGTAATTTCCCCACAACCCCCCCCAAAAAAAAAAAAAAAAAAAAAAAAAAAAAGAAGATGCCGATTTAGAGGTTCAGTTTGGTTAAATAAGAAAATCTAGTCACAAACATTAATTTTTTAAAAGATATTTTTTTATAAAAAATTAATATGATTCTTTTTAACACTTACGTATACACAACTTGAGTTGATTTTGGGAGAAACTAGTTTCTCTCAAATATTATAAAAAATTTTGTTTTATTTTAAAAATCGGTTCAATGACCGATTCAAAAAGTCGAATTAGTTTGGTTTAAAATTCATGTACCGATTTTTTAAAGTTAAAAACAAGACTTTTTATAATATTTGGGGGAAACTAATTTCCCCCAAAATTTTCTGACACAACTTTAACAAGTTTAAAAAGTGCAGCTCATTTATTTAGAGATGTCATTTGAGCTAAGTTTTAGAGCATCTCCAGTTTAGTGTTTAGTGTTTAGTGTTTAGTGCAGAAATTACACAAAACTCTAAAATTGTGCAATTTTAGCATCAAGTATTTTTCATAATTTCCAACAACTTTATTCAAATCTTTCATCAAATAATAATATTCTCAGCGAGCATATGCTTTATTATTTCATTTGGTTAAAATATTTTCCATTAACCGTATACCATTATTGCTATGGGATTCAAATTACATTATATTAAATATTATGTTATAAAATTAAATAATAAATAGGACAATTAATAAATATAAAGAAATACATTTAAAATTCAAATACATAAGAAATTGATGGTACACATAACTTATACTTAGCAATACAAATAAAAAAAATAGGTAAAGCAAATTTGAATTGCTTTTCTTAAATATTATAATTAAGATAAACAACAATTGAGTTATACTGTACTCTCTAAATTCAAAAAATAAATTTTCAATATGTTTTAAATTTAATTTTAATTTAAAATCAATTTTCAAAAATCAATTTTAATAAAAAATCAAATTGACTAGTTTTTCTTAAATTATGATTAAAATACTCCCTCCGTCCCGATAAAAGCTTCACTAAGTACCCAAAAGGGTGTCCCGTTAGAAGCTTCACCTTTCCTTTTTTGGCAAATAATCTTTACTATTTTCTCTACTCATTCTCTCTCCTAATTCACTATTACACTCACAACACTTTTCAAATTTACTATTTTCTCCACTAATTCTCTCTCCTATTTTCAAATTACACTCACAATATTTTTTCTTCCCACCCATTTCCATGATATGCGTGCCGGGCCAAAAGGATGAAGCAATTGTTGGGACGGAGGGAGTATTCTAAATGAATTTAAAAAGCAAATTGACTAGTTTTTCTTAAATTATATTCCCTCCGTCCCAAAATGCTTGTCCCATTTGACTTTTTTATTGAACTTTGACCACAAATATATGACAATTTAATTATGTTCATGAAATTCAAAAAATTTCTATTGATTCACCATTAATAATATTATCAACAACAACTTTTAGAATTTCATGAACATGATTAATCTCTCATAAATTTGTGGTCAAAATTCAATAAAAAAACAAATGAAATAAATATTTTGGGACGGAGGGAGCAATTAAAATATTCTAAATGAATTTGGAATAGGACACTTTAAATGAAGAAAAGAAAAAAAAAAGATAGCGCATCAATGAATCTGCCAGATGGCCCAGATCTGGCGCAAATACAAAGGAACGCTAAGGTGACACTTGTTTTTTAAAGTGTTAAATATAGAAATCTGATTTTACATTTTAAATTGACTTTTTCAACAAAACTAAAGGAAATTGAAGTTTTGAAGCGTTGGAGTTGGTCTTCAAGCTCATAATATTGACACTTTTGTTATTGTAAACTTGTGTCGCGTGTTATCGCAAGTGTTATTAATAAAGAGAGTTACTATTCAAACCCCAAAAACCTATATGAGTATATCCCAAACTTTTTTTTTTTTTTTTGTTGTTTTTAAGGAAATTACTTTTTTGCCCTTAAATAATTTGCAGGAACAAAAAATGGCTTCCTTCCTTCTTCTCCGTCTACGTTCGCCGGAGACGATGGTTCGACGGCGGAACCGACGGAGGTCAAAACTAACTCGTTTTTTAAAAATAAAAATATACCCGTGATCGGTTTTTCGCGTAGATCATGGACCCAGAACTAATTTAAAGTTTTGAGTAATTTTGAATAGGAGAAATTTTACATTTAGAAAAAAAAAATTACCAGAGTCGGCCACAACCTGCCGACTTTGGGCTTAAAAGTCGGCCACTACCGGCCGACTTTGGGCTTAAAAGTCGGCCACTACCGGCCGACTTTAGGTAATTTTTTCCACCACACCCGGACGACTTTTTAATAAAAAGTCATCCACCACTGGCCGACTCTGGTAATTTTTTTTTTCTAAATGTAAAATTTCTCCTATTCAAAATTACTCAAAACTTTAAATTAGTTACGGGTCCATGATCTACGCGAAAAACCGATCACGGGTATATTTTTATTTTTAAAAAACGAGTTAGTTTTGACCTCCGTCGGTTCCGCCGTCGAACCATCGTCTCCGGCGAACGTAGACGGAGAAGAAGGAAGGAAGCCATTTTTTGTTCCTGCAAATTATTTAAGGGCAAAAAAGTAATTTCCTTAAAAACAACAAAAAAAAAAAAAAAAGTTTGGGGTATACTCATAGGTTTTTGGGGTTTGAATAGTAACTCTCTTAATAAATCTCACGTGTTACCCAATTTGCTATTCTATTAGAAATTTGTAAATAGTTGCACAATTCTTTTTATAAATAATTTTATCCTAATGTGTATATGTTATCTGTTATATATGTATTTGTAAGTTCAAATTTCAGGCTAAACTAATGTGAATTATAAAGAGCTAGAAAAGTGAAATTGGTTGAAAAACAAGTTACGAATAAATGAAAATTTATGAATAACTTTGGCAAGGTCAAAAACGTGTGAAAATCAACAAACACGTGATGGACTTGGTCATAGGAAGTTGTTGTTGTATTAAGAAGAGTATAAGGCTGGATATGCAAGAGAGTACAAGAGGTTGAATCATGTACTTGGCCTCCAAGTTTGTGGTTGCTACAAACATGGAAATGTACTCTTTCTTGGCTCAAATTGAGGAATGTAGCTCGACAAATCTCCCCACTCGCCCAGGACAACGTGGGCTGTCATCTTTGAGTAGTATTCAAGTATTGAATACTATAAATATACAAGGATGTGGGCATTTGAAGATAAGTCAAATATTTGCGCACATTCAAGCACAAAACACAAAGTACTTTTTGGTTCTAATAGATTATTCCTCCCCGTACACTATTTTCCACATTTAAATACTTCGAATTTGAATGTGTTTTTGGCAAGGATATTATTTCGTACTTTGTTTTCATTTCGTTCCATTGAGTGTAATCGGTATAACTTTATGAAACTTTATGGAACTTTAAGCTGTGTAATCAAGTAATACATTGAATATAAAGTCTTGCATTTTGAGGCTCACTCAAGTTATATATTTATATAACTTGAGAAAAATATCTATTGTGTCTTTTTATTCCGTTGCAAACTCTATTTACAAACTGTTTTTGTAACGATCCAAAATTTTCATAATTCAATAATAATAATAAATTCCAAAACATAAACAATATTCATAAAAATGCTCCAACGGTAACCCTACAGTATTACATCAATAAATGTCATTAAATAACCAACGGCTAGTACAACCCACTAGCTCTAATTAATACTCAATGTCTTCAAAATAAATATAATTCCTTAATTACTAAGTCGCTATCCATGCGACCATTCCACTCCATTCATTTATTACCTGGGAGGGGAAAGAATAAGAAGGGGTGAGCGAACAATGCTCAGTAAGTTCATACGTGATCTTTTCTGATTCTAGGAAGAGATGACTGGAACACACGGAGTTCAAACGAATATTCAACGAAAGCATAACTTATACAATAATGATTCAGATACAGAAACAACAATAGAGAATACTTTTAAATTAACAAATAGTGGCACTTTCACAAAAATAAATAAGATGGAGATTGTATACACATAGTCCGTCAATTTCAAGTAATGGTGCACCTTTAATCAAGGGTGACTCCGATATACCTATTCGGGTGATCGTTGAATAAGAAAATCTACGCCTTTAATCTAGGGCGCCCCTTATTCTGAATAAGAGAATCTACGCATTTTATCTGGGGCGCTCCCTTATTCTGATATATCATTTATAGAGTTAAGGTCATTTCAATCTGTTCAGACCAATTCATACAACATTAAGGTTATTTCAATCTGTATAGAGCAAATCATACAAAGTCCTCATCAATCGGACAGAGCAATATCATATATGGTGTTCAAGGTACAAATCAAATCCAAACATCATGGATACACATTGAACAAAACATATCAATGGTAAGATATTCCAAAGAATTCTCATATCAAAGGAATACAAATAACTACCGGCCACTAGGTAGCATAAAATTTATGAAATCAAGGAATCCTATCACAAGGATATGAAAATATTCAAATGCTATGGAACGTAATTCCTTACCTCGATTGATGCACGCTCCAAGCAAATATCACCGCATGAATCTACAATCATGCAAATCATATCTTAGGGTACAAGTAATGCACACTTAACCTAAACTATTTTCCATAGTCTCGTCAGCCTACGAGTTATCCTCTTTAACTCCTTTTAAGGTTAACTCTTACCCTTTTAGATTTTCCAAAATCTAAGCATTTAATCCTTGTTCAATCTCTTATATTTAATTTACACACACTAAACACACCTTTCTCAGCACACACAACACACACAAACACACACACGCACACCCTAACCATAACTACACCCACACGGCACACCCACCCTTTGCTGCCACACACACAGCAGCAACACACACATACTCACAGCAACACACACGCACACATACACCCACCGCACACACAGCAGCAACACACACACACACGGCACACACATGCATACTCACACGGCACACCCTCAAAACACACACAAAACCCTAATTTTTCTTTCATAAACCTTAGCATGCAATACCTTAGGTCATACCATTGATTACATACCCAAATCCTAACCATTATCCATCGATATTAGGTCTTTATACAATAATCCGATCAACACAATATACAAAGATTAATCCTCCATTAATCAACAATATCAATCATGCAAACCCTAATCCCAACCCAAGAGTTTCTAGGGTTTTCTAGGTGGTAGAATACTATGAGAGTGTTGAATATAATTACGTTGATTCGATCTTCCAAGCCACGAAGAAGATTCCTTCTTCTTCCCAAGATTTTCGACCACCTCCTACCCTTTTCCTGCCACTCTCTTTCTCTCTCGGCTCACTATTCTCTCTCTCTCAGCTGCTCCTGTTGCCTCCCTCTCTTTATTTCTGTTGCTAGGTTTTGAAAATAATCAGGTCTAGGGTTTGATAAAGAGGTATATATAGATGAATTTTCCAATCCTAGGCCAATTAGGTTTTCAAGTCCAATAGGTAATCTAACCCAATAATAACTCAAGCCCAATTAACAATCCTTTTAATAAAAGGTAACTCAAGTAATTAATTAAAGGAAAGCAATTTATTTAAAGGAAATAATTATTAATTAAAAGGAAATAAATCAATTAATAATAATAAAAATTCGAGTTATTACAGTTTTTGCATGTTGTTCGTCTGTGTTATCTACTGTGTTATCTAACACTTTGAATAACACTTGTTTTCAGTAGGGACATTGATAATTTCAATTTTAACATTGAAATTCACAGTTTATAATATCAACACCGACACTTATAAAGAATACTCCCTCCGTCCCATTATTTAGTTCACCCTTTTAGCCATGGCACAAGAATTAAGAAAGTAATATTTATATTCAAAAATAATATGAGAGAGATATGTTAATGAAGTTTAAGAAAAGTCACATCTCAATTTTAAAAACTAATCATTCCCTCCAAAAATTCATTACTATTCAAAAAAGCAACAGCTTATACATCAGTACTTACAAGGATCACAATTCACGTGACTAACAAAATAATTTCCCTCCAATTTTTTTTAGGGAACCATTACAGATAGAGAAGGAAATTTAAATTCAAAAAAGGAGTACTATCATCTAAACAGAGACTACAGCCACAACAACAACAACTTTCAGTAATCAAAAAACAGAGACTACAGCCACAACAACAGCCGCCTTCAGTAATCAAAAAACAGAGACTACAGATTTCTGAGAGCTCAAATTCAACATGGCTTCATCATCAGGCTGCAACTTGTTATCCAAACCAAATTTAACTCAAAATCAAGCCAACTTGCTGGGTCAATTCTTGATTGAAGGTTTGGTGGAGGGAAAGCTTCCCAGAGGATACATACGTGTGGCTGCAACAAAATATGGGGTCAGCAAAAGAACTATCTTCAAATATTGGAGGAAGGTCCAGGATCAACGGGGCCAAGGAATACCTGTCAATTTAAATTCAAAAAAGAAAGGTACATTAAGGACTAAAAGAGTGAAATTTGATGAAGAAAAAATGAAAGGAATTGAGTTTCATAAAAGAGAAACAATTAGAAACCTTAGTCAAGGTTTAGGAGTCAGTAAATCTACAGTTGGGAGATGGAAAAAAGAGGGTGTGATCAGGGCTCACACAAATGCAATCAAGCCAGGTTTATCTTTTATAAACTGTTTAGCAAGACTCAGTTTTTGCCTTGAAGCTCTCTCATTTAATGCATCAGCAGACATAGTCAGTTTCAAACCCATGAATCATATCATACACTTAGATGAGAAGTGGTTTTATATAACCAAAACAAATGAAAGGTATTACGTTTATCAAGGTGAAGAAGAGCCACATAGGACATGTCAAAGCAAAAGATTCATCACAAAAATGATGTTTCTTTGTGTTGTTTCAAGGCCAATTGTTGATAGAGAAGAAAATTTAAGCTTTGATGGAAAAATTGGCATGTGGCCATTTACAAAAAAGGAGCCAGCAAAGAGAAACAGCAGAAATAGAGCAGCAGGTACAATGGTAACAAAAGCATTGGAATCAATCAATAAAGAAGTGACTAAGAATATGCTCATAACCAAAGTAAGATTTATGCCATTTTAAAGATGTGTAACTTATTTTCCCCCCAATAAACTCTTATGCGTGTTATTTGTGCTTCAGGTTCTTCCAGCAATCAAGGAAAAATGGCCTTCAACAGCCAGCAAAGACATTATTATTCAGTGGGATAATGCACCACCATATATCAACAACAATGATGTGGATTTTAGAGCAAAGAAGAAGTGAGGATGGCTTTAACATGCAGCCTACAATTTCACCAAAGAAATTCACCAGACACAAACATCAATGACTTAGGTTGGTTCAACTCATTGGATGCAATGAGAAATACCATTCAAGTCGAGACAGTGGATGAATTGGTGAATGGAGTGCTAGAATCATTTGAAAATTTAACAGCTTATAAACTTAACAAGTTGTTTCTCACATTGCAATTAACAATGAGACAAATTATGACTGTGAGGGGTGATAACAACTATAACTTACAACATATGGGAAAAGATGCTTTGGAAAGAAATGGACAACTCCCAAGAGACTTATCAGTTAATAACGAACTAGTGAAGTCAAGATTCTGGGTACTTACAACAAGCGGGTCATAGAGCAAGGTTTGAAGGCATGATGCATGAGATAGAATTTGTGCAGATGTCTTTGGGTAATGGTATGTAATCATATTTCTACTCTCAGAAAAGTCTCATCATAGAGTAGTTTTTGAAGGCATGATGCATGAAATGGAACTTGTGCACATGTCTTTGGGTAATGGTATGTAATCTTATTTCTACTCTCAGAAAAGTGTTATCATAGAGTAGTTTTTGAAGGGTCAGCCACATAAGATAGCTTTTGTAACATTTGACTGTCAATGAAGCTTAACCTTTAATGTTAATTCATTCTCAAAAATTGAATCATCATAGAAAGACTCCACACAAATTCATTCACATAGCATCTCACCAATTCAAACTTCACTTAAGCACACAATACCAATCTCAACACATAAACCTGTCCCAGACAAATTCATTCAAGCCGAGACAGTGTTTAAAAAAGTGCTCAAAATAGCAAAAGTTTTTATCATTGCACATAGGAAAAGTTCTTCTCAGCAAATTCATTTTAGTGAGCAGTTGAAACAAACAATCACAAAAATGACATCAAGAAGCCATACTCATCATTTCACAAATACCTTTCACCCAACTCCCAAAAATGTAGTCAACAAGAGAGAAGAACAGAGACTAGAGATTAAGAAAGAATACATAAACCTGTTCCTTGAGCCATCGTTGTATAGCCGGAAAGTGCAAACCCAACATTAGCAAGTCATTTCTGTGCTCTTCAACCTTTCGCTCAAAGTGGGACTTAGATGGTTTAACCGTGGGTGGAGTCCATTCGTAGACAGCATTATCCTCTCTAAATCAAAAGTAGGGAGATGGACCATTTTCGACTGCAATGGCGTCAAGTTGTTCGGACAGAGACCACCATGGCTCGTTAAATACACACAACGGAAGACCTTTTAAATTTGGTTGAGTCAACAATTTCCCAAATATATTTCGATATTCTGGTGTTTCTTCAAAAGAAATGGCTTCCCCAACCACTGATTTGTCATTAATAGACGAAAAGGGGTGAAGTTTGATGAATCGCCGGCGACGATTGAAATATCGTTCGTCACCATGGCTGATTTAACTTCGAATTGGGAAAATTAGAATCCATGAAGGGGAACAATCGAGAGAGAAAACCTAACATTAGAGGGTTAATTATTGGTAATCGACGAAGTGAAATCGAGAGAGAGAGAAACTAGGGTTTGACGAAGTGAAGAACAGCCGCTGGGTGCAACGATAGAGAAAGTGAGGAGAGAGAGTAGGGTTTGGGTAGTGAAGAGAGATTTGTAATGTGTGGATAATATTGATTTTTATCTGATAAAAAAATGAAAGGAATTTGTTTTGGGTTTTAATTAGTTTTGGGTTAGGGGGTGTTTAATTAAGGGATATGTTATTAGTGTTGTTTTAAGTGGGCCCTACATATTAAAATAATAATATAAAATGTCCCCAAAAGGAAAGGTGAAGCTTTAAATGAGACGTCCAAAATGGCAAAAGGTGAAGTTATTAATGGGACGTTCAAAATGACAAAAGGTGAAGTTATTAATGGGACGGAGGGAGTATAAATTTTCTTACAAAATAATTTTGTATATATATATAGCCAAAAAAGGATTTATTTCGAAAAAAAAAAGAAAAAAACAAAACAAGAGAAGAGAAGAGAATAGTAATGTTTACACATCAAACACAATCTTAAATTTTGGCAACAATGTCTGAATTCGGCACCAAAAGAGGTAGGAATTTAGGTTATGTAGTTATGAACTTGTGTCTTACTTCATGTAGTCACTCCAATTTAGGTAGTGTTTAATTAGCAAATTCCCAACCAAAACTGAATGAATGCTGCCTATAATTTAAGTCCAAGGTACAAGAAATAAAAAGGGTAATACTAAAATAAAAAAAGATCTCAAATTTTTTAGTACAAAATATTTGACAATACTCCCTCCGTCCCACGTGAATGCAAACTTATTTCTATTTTGGTTCGTTCCACGTAAATGCAAACTTCCCAAAATGGCAAAGAATATTCACTATTCCACTCACTCATTCTCTCTCCTACTTCACTTTTACACTCACAATATTCTCTCTCCTCACTATTCCTCCCACTCATTCTCTCTCCTATTTAATTTTTCATACTCATAACATATAACTTTTTTTCTTTCTTATATCACTTTTTCTTAATTTCCAGTCCCAAAAAATTAGTTTGCAATCACGTGAAACGGTGGAAGCATTTGGTTGCATATATTGTTGTTGTAGGTCTCAGTAACCATTAATTGAACATATCCAATCAATCAATGTCATACTTAATTTGTGACCAAAAGTTTGTGCCCCTCCAAATATTTTTCTTTTGAAAAAATATTTTAGAAGCAATTATAAAATTTGTTGGGATCATATACTCCCTCCGTCCCGGTAAGAGCTTCACCATTTGGGCCACTGTAATTACAGAAGAGATTATATTGAAAGTGTTGTGAGTGTGAAAATAAAATAGAGAGAATGAGTGGAGAGAATAGTAAATTATAATGGTGTTGTGAGTATTAAAATAATGTATGAAGAAATAAGAGGTAATAATATTTTATGTCCAAAAGGAAAGGTGAAACTACGGACGCCTTTCCTGTAATTATGACTTTATTGGACGGAAAGTATAAGTGTTCTCTTTCTATTTACTTCCTTAGCTTCATAATAAATATTGATTTTTTTTTTATTCATAAATAAATATCGCATTTTCAATAATTAAGGAAATAGTGTTAGTCCAACTTTACCCAAATGGTTCCTCTATTATAATGTATTGACCATTTTACCCCTACAAATATCACTTGAGGTGCCCAAGACATGATTTTATGGCTTAAATATAATGAAATTGGATGAAGGGACCAATTACATTTAATTTTAGTAGGAGAGAGACGATTTGTTCTAAAATATGGGTAGACGGACTGATCCCATAAAAGACAAATAGTTTAGGGACTATATCGGTAATTTGTCCAAGAAAGTAAAAGTAACCGAAGTAATTTGAGGATGAAATAAAGAAAAACCCAAAATTGCTCTGAAATTGAAGTAATATACGATCAACAAGAAGAATTGATTCGAAAATTTTACTACTTTTGACGACGTTTGTGTAAAAATGATCAACGGGAGAAAGAGTTAGGGAGGGGAGAGTGCAAGACCAAGGACTAGGAAAAGAGATACTCTTGATTGTCATTATGTCTTCGACAATATGTCTGTATTGGCTGAGTGTGCAAGTTCGTAAGGATGTATTTTTCAAATTTTTTTTTGGTAAATTAATACTACTTCTGGCCTAAAATAAACGTTCAAAATTATTTTCATCACAAATTTAAATATTTATTTTGAGCTGGAGAAAGAAAGTTTTTTATAACTTTATTTTTAAACTAAATCTTTTTTTTTATATAAATATATAAAAAGACTTTTTAAAAGTCAGTTTGGGCTCTCGCCCACACCCGTCCTAACATGGATTAGCCATAAGCCCCCAAGAGATGTGCATGACACGTGATCAAGTTTTTTAAAAAAGGTTAACTTTTCATTCTAGCATTAACATAACTAGATTGACTCCCGTGCGATGCACGGGGCGTTACTATATATTTAAATGACCAAAATTGAAGAAAAATAAACCAAAAAAACAATTTGTTTATATATTTATGAAATACTTACTTAAAGACTACAATGTCAGTACATAAAAATGAGAATAAAATAGGAATAAAAAAAAATCATAAGGAATATGCATATCTTTATATACAATTATGCAGTATTTTATCGTTTAGAAAAGTAAATAAAAAAGACGAACATGTTTATCACGTACGAAGTATTTTATTGAAATTAGAAAAAAAAGTGAATTTTATAAATAAAAAGAAAAGATTTGTTCATACCAAAAGGATAAGAATAGTAAATTTATCTAATAAAAATTAATATCATTCTTTTTCAAATTTATTAATACTTTATTTACTATGCTTCAAATATTTATTTTTTTAAATTAAATAAATTGTTTGATATATCGAACTAAAATAAACACAATAACCATATTACCCCATCTGATTATTTTTCAAATAGAAACTTTCCATTAACTCATCAAACCAAACCACTTCTTCCTCTCCCTCTTTTAAAATACCAATTTATACTATCTTTAATTCTTATAAGATTGACATACATTTCAATCAAAATTTTAAAAATGATGGCCATCTTCCCCGATATGCATCTTTATAAATACAAAACTTTTTGAGACGGATAGAGAAATTGACAAATTTATTAATACTTTATTTACTATGCTTCAAATTTTTATTTTAAAGAAAAAGTAAATAAATTGTTTGATATATCGAACGAAAATAAATACAATAACCATATTACCCCCATCTCACCTATTAAATAGAAATCAAAACCCACATTCATCACAATCCCCCATATATATATATATATATATATATATATATATATATATATATATATATATATATATATATATATATATATATATATATATAATTCAACACCATTTCACTTCATCATCCTATATCCCACAACTTTAATTTTATTTTATATTCTTTATTTTTATGATTAGTAAAATTATTATTATTATTATTATTATTATTATTATTATTATTATTATTATTATTATTATTATTATTATCATTTATAATTAAAAATAATACTTCACACTTATTTAATTTTTAGTAAAAAGATATTGAATAATAAAAGACGAAAATTAACAAAGGATGATTTAGAAATTTATATTTAAAGAAGAGGGTTGTTTTTCTCTGTCCAAATCAAATGACAGAAATCTCTATTGAAAGAGGAAAAAAATTATAATTTTTGGTGTAAAAAAAATAATTTATTATAAAATAATTGACGGAAAATAATTGAGATGTAAAAATAATCGAAAATTCAGTCAGCCAATCAACAGGCGACACGTGTCAAATTTCTTTAAAAGAAAAGAGACAAACACCTGCATAAACCCACCATTATGGGAGCGTGCAGTACACGCGCAAGAGAAATATCGAAATTGCCCTTCAACAAATGGACGACACGTGTCCAATGTAATAAAAAAAATTTAATGCATTCACGCGCCTCTTTATGCCCGTGTAATTTACGGCTCTCATAATTTTAACCAATAAAAAAAACAAAATAAATCATTTACTATCCACTTTATTTGGGTAATTGTTAATAAAAGTAATTAATACTTAATTAACTATGCTTCATTTTTTTTAAATAAAATAAATAAATTGTTTGATATATCGAACTAAAATAAACCAATGGCCATATTACCCCTTCCAACTCCTTATCCTATACCCCATCATTTTTATGTTATTTTATATTCTTTATTTTTATAATTAGTAAAATTAATATTATTATCATTATCATTTATAATAAAAAAAATACTTCACACTTAATTTTTTTGTCTAAAACCATATTGAAAAATAAAACAGAAAAAATTAACAAAGAATAATTAGAAATTCATATTTAATTGAGGGTAAAGAAATAAGATGTAAAAAAAATTGAAAATTCTGTCAGTAAATCAACAGGCGACACGTGTCAAATTTGTTTTTTTAACAAAATAAACAAACCCCTGCATAAACCCACCACTATCGGCGCGTGCAGTACACGCGCCAGAGGAATGTCGAAATTGCCCTTCAACAGACGGACGACACGTGTCCAATGTAAAAAAAAAACTCATGCATTCACGCGCCTCTTTAGGCCCGTGTAATTTACGGCTCTCATAATTTTAACCAATAAAAAAAGAAACAAAAAAACATTTTCTATCCACTTCATTTGGGTAATTGTAAATAAAAGTAATTAATACTTAATTTACTATGCTTCATGTTTTTTTAAATAAAATAAATAAATTGTTTGATGTATCGAACTAAATTAAACCAAAAATCATATTACCCCTTCCAACTCCTTATCCTATACCCCATCATTTTTATGTTATTTTATATTATTTATTTTTATAATTAGTAAAATTAATATTATTAACATTATCTTTTATAATAAAAAATTACTTCACACTTAAAATTTATTGACTAAAATCATATTGAAAAATGAAAATGAAAAATTAACAAAGGATAATTAGAAATTTATATTTACAAAAATAGTTTTTTTTTCTGTGTCCAAATGAAATGAAAATAGTCTCTATTTAAAAAGAAAAAAAATATATGAATTTTGGTGTAAAAAAAAATTAATTTAATACTCCCTCCGACCCGCTCGAAGTGTCTCAACTTTCCTTTTTGGGCGTCCCATTGAAATTGTCTCAATCTCTAAATGGAAACTTTTTATTATTTTTATACTCTTCCTACCCCACTCATTCTCTCTCCTACTTTACTTTTACACTCACAACATTCTCTCTCCTAACTATTCCTCCCACTCATTCTCTCTCCTATTTCATTTTTCATACTCACAACATTTAACCTTTTTCTCTTTCTTACCTCACTTTCCTTAATTTCCGCGCCGATCACATTTTGAGACACTTCGGGCGGGACGGAGGGAGTATATAATAATTGAGGTCAAAATACTACCCCACCCAACTTATTAAATAGAAACTCAAACCCACGATTATTAAATATAATATATATATATATATATATATATATATATATATATATATATATATATATATATATATATATATTATATTTAATAATCATATATACTTTATAAATACGCAATGATTTTGTTTATACATATTCAAAACTATTCCAACTCATCATCCTATATCCTATCACTTTTAATTTATTTTATAATTAATTTATGTAGTAAAAATATTATTATTTTTATTATTATTATTATCATTTATAAGTAAAAAATTTACTTAACACTTAATTAATTTTCACAAAAAAAAAATAAAAAAAGCAGTAACGGATAATTAACAAATTTATATTAAAAGAAGAGGTTTTGTTTCTTTGTCCAATTCAAATGAAAGAAGTCTATATATAAAGAGAAAAAGAAATTATGAATATTGGTGTAAAAAAAAATTAATAAATTTAAAAAAGAGAATTTTTTATTATCATTTATAATTAAAAAAATTACTTTAAAATTAATAACTTTTCAATAAAAATAAATCGAAAAATTAGATAAGGATAATTAACAAATTTATATTAAAAAAATAGGATTTTTTTTTCTTTGTCCAAATCAAATGAAAGAAGTCTCTATTTAAAGAGAAAAAAAAATCATGAATTTTGGAGAAAAAAAAATTAATAAATTTAAAAAAGAGATTTTTTTATTATCATTTATAATTAAAAAAATTACTTTAAACTTAATTAATTTTAACTAAAAATAATTGAAAAATTATTTAAGGGTAATTAACAGATTTATATTTAAAAAAGAGGATTTTTTTTCTTTGTCCAAATCAAATGAAAGAAGTCTCTATTTAAAGAGAAAAAAAAATCATAAATTTTGGTGAAAAAAAAAAATTTTTAATTTAATATATAATAATTGAGGTCAAAGAAATGGAAGAATTTTTTTTTTCGAAATGCGCCCAGCGAATCAGGTGTTGACATGTGGCAAAACCAAAAAAAAGAAAAAAAGAAAACCCGTCTGCCCAAACGCCCCACTGTCGGCGCGTGATCGACACGCGCCAGTTAAAAGACGAAAATGCCCCTCCCCCTTTAGGCGACACATGTCCTTTTTTAAAAAAAAAAAAAAATTAATAACATTCCACCCAATCAGCAGCTGCCACGTTGGAAATTGGCCTCCGTAATTGCCTCTTTGCCACAGCATGAAATGACCAAAATGCCCCTCAAAGTCCAAACAATTACCAAGATCTTGTTATTATATACAGATAGATTAACATTTTATTTTTTTTCTTGAAAATCGGTTTGTGATTTGAATTTGCTTCAACTCTCGAAGACTCAAAAAGAGATTGGTATATGCTGGTGCTAAGCTAAATACCATGATGCCCTCGTCTCGGATAATAGAAATTCTGAACTTTAATCTTGTTGAGCTAGTCTCCCATGAGAACACCATGACCCGTCTCATCCATGAGACGGGTCGGATCCAGCCCCATGACCCATGATCCATGCGCCTAGTCAAACCCAAAAAGGAGCAGCACGTCATTTTGGGCCAACAAAATTACTATGACCCATAACTTGCCTTCATCATTTGAGCCAACTTCAGTCTTAATGAAGACCCATAATTTATTTTTTATTTTATTTTTTTTATTATTTTTTTTTGCTTTTTTTTTTTTTTTTAATTTTTATATTATTTTTTCGGCTGTTCAGTGGTTTAGAAAAAGTAATAGTTAACATCTCTTAATGTAATGACTGTTGTGTTGGGTTAGAATATTTTTTTTTAATTTTTTTTTTTTTTTTTTTGCTTTTTGCTTTTGTTTTTTTTTTTTTTAGTTTTTATATTATTTTTTCGGCTTTTCAGTGGTTTAGAAAAAGTAATAGTTACCATCTCTTAATGTAATGACTGTATACATATAAAGTAACATTGTTCATAAGTAAACGTAATACCTGTTTTGCAATATCAACTATTACTTAACCAAATGAGAAGTATTACGCAAAATGAAAACAGTTCCTAAAACTATTATTAGTTAAAAAAAAAATTAACAATATTACTTCACAAGTGTAGTACTATTACTTATAGCAATACCAACTATTACTTAAACAAATGAGAAGTATTACTCAAAATGAAAACAGTTCCTAAAACTATTATTAGTTAAAAAAAAAATAACAATATTACTTCACAAGTGTAGTACTATTACTTATAGCAATACCAACTATTACTTAAACAAATGAGAAGTATTACTCAAAATGAAAACAGTTCCTAAAACTATTATTAGTTAAAAAAAAATAAAAATAACACTATTACTTCACAAGTGTAGTACTATTACTTATAGCAATACCAACTATTACTTAAACAAATGAGAAGCATTACTTTTGCCAAACGAAGAAAACATAGAGGAAATATACTATTACTTTTCTGTATATATGTATTACTTTAATGTATACAAACTATTACTTTATATGCATACAATTATTACATTATGTTATAGTAACTATTACTTTTCACAAATCAAAAAAAAAAAACAAAATATAAAAATTTAATTTTTTTTTTCCTATGAGAGGCTCTCACACACAACACAAATACATTACACCTCATTCTCACACAACCCATTTCTCTCTCTACCCTAGCCCTTCTCTCTCTAAACGCCCATGGCCGCTCGTCTTCCCCAACCGTTCCTCGCCCAGTTCTCCGGCCAAAACCTTCACTCTCCCTCTAAATTCAACCGGCGATCCTCTCCCCTTCAACCGGCGATCCTTCAAATTCAACCGGCGATCGTGAGTTGGATCTGTTTCGTTGAGGGATGATACCAACGGTGGAGTTGATCGGAGTTGGTTGGTGAGGTTGCAACGGCGAATGGAGAGGGAATTGGTGTTTGGGTCGCCGGTGATTGGAATTAGAGAAACTGGGTTTGTGGTTCGTGGTTACAGAGGGGATTGGTCGTCGATCGGTTGAGATGGAAATTGAGAGGGATTACGTCGGGTATCCCTGAAACGGGTCCAGGATTCGGGTCATTCCGACCCGTCTCATCCATGAGACGGGTATTCCTGTTCTCACGTAAGTTTTTGTCAATCTTGTTTAATGATTTTTATCATTCCTTATACATTTGTTAATTATTGATGGCAAGTGGCATATTCCCTCCGTCCACTTACATTGTTCACGATTACTGTTCACGCGTGGATTAAGGAAAAAAATAATGATATAAATGTTGTGAGTGTAAAAGTAAAATAGGAGAGAGAATGAGTGGAGAGAATAATAAATTATAATGGTGTTGTGAGTATTAAAATAATGTAGGAGAGAGAATGAGTGGGGTAGGGTTAATATTTTAATAATAAAAACTTTTCATTTTAGGTAAAAAAAAACAAAGTGTGAAGTATGTATTTGGACGCCCAAAATAGAAAGTGTGAAGTATGTAAATGGACGGAGGGAGTACTTGTTAGTCGGGTTGTTTATGCCCGACCTTGTTGGTTTGCTTATTTATTGTGGGTGGCTTTGTGGCTGCGGGGTTGGTATTGTTTAATTACTAGTAAAAGTCCGTGTCCGAGAACACGTTGTTTTTTATTTTTTTTAATTAAGCCTGTGTTCGAGGACATGTATTTTTTTAAGGGCAAAATGGGAAAGGGGCAACTTAGTAAGGGCAAAATGGGAAATTTGACAGTTGGTACTGTTCATAAAACTGTAGCAAGGACAAGTTCTCATTTATACTATAGATTTCAGTGCTCTAAAAGATCCCACCTAAGGGTGCCTAAGCCTCGCCTAGGCGCTAGGCCCCTCTTCAACGCCTAGTTCTAAGCCCTGCTTAGGTTTCGACTAATCCCAACTAGTTCTCGCCTAGGCGTTAGGCTCGACTCTGCCGCCTAGCATCCGCCTAGCGCTTTTTAGAACCTTGAATTATTTAATTATTTGTTATTAGAATTATTTTAGAAATTTGAAACCTTCACAAATTAACGAAGGGTGTCACGTTCAAGAGACTAGTATCCAAGAGCATAATGTCCCTGATCATAGGTGTTAATGTTCGAGGTTACAACTCAAAATTAATTGATGATAAGGGAAGTAACTCATGATTTTTATATGTTATAGGCAAGGTTCTTCAATTTTCGATGTGTGATAATGTATCTAACACGTCCTCTCACATTTACCCGAACTTTGTCGATGGTTACAAATGAACATATTAATCGGGTGGTCGGAGCAACATCATGTGCCGTTGGGTATGCACGTATAACGGGCGTGCTCTGATATCATCTTAAAGTTTGAGATTACACATTAAAATTAATTGATGATAAAGGAAATGACTCATGATCTTTATATGTTATAGACAAGATTCGTCAAACCCGACGTCGTATAATGTATATAACAATAGAATTTTGAAGTGCCTAATGCTCAATAACCAAATATCCGAGACTATTATCCAATGGCCTAATATTCTACAATTTGAACATAGTATGAAAAAAATGAGGCTTTATAAGTTTCGTTAAATATTATTGAGCATTAGGCACTTCAAAATGTAATAGAAACAAATTCATTTGTACATCTTACAAGCCTTTCTCCTTTCCACGTCCTCAAACAGGCGTCAGAGACAGGGACATCGAAACAAGGCAGTTTCTTGATCTCTGCATATAATAGAAACAAATTCATTTGTACATCTTACAAGCATCTTTTTTTCTTTTTAAAGATGTAAGGACAAAATGTTATAATTAGGAAAAACATGGTATAAGCATCATTTGCATCCTAAACGACAACATGAATATGAGGTTTACTCTCTCCATCCCATATACTCTGTAATTTCATTTAAATAAACGAAAACAATATGGCCTAATGAAATTACAGATTATAACAATAAGTAATAATAAGTTTTAATATGCCTGTCGAATTTCGACGGGTTACTCACTAGTTAATGATAAGGGGAGTAACTCATTATGTTTATATGTTATAGGCAAAGTTCTTCAATTTTTGATGTGAGATAATGTCTCTAACATGTCCTCTCACATGTAGTCGGATTTTGTCAATACTTACAAATTGACATATTAATCGGGTGGCCGTAGCAACATCGTGGGTCATTGGGCCTGCACGTATAACATGCATGATCTGATACCATCTTAAAGTACGAGATTACACCTTAAAATCAATTGGTACTAAGGAAATGACTTATGATCTTTATATGTTACTATATACAAGATTCGTCAAATCCCGATGTCAAATAATGTATATAACGATAGAATTCTGAAGTTCCTAGTGCTCAATAACCAAATATCCAAGACTAATATCCAATGGCCTAATATTCTACAATTTGAACGAGTATGAAAAAAAATGAGGCTTTATGAGTTTTGTTAAATTTTATTGTCTTTATATGTGTGATTTTAATTTTTTTTTTTTTGTAATATAAAATTTTGATCTCCTAGCCAAAAATCCTTAGATCCGCCACTAGAATAAGTACATATATTTTTTTTAATAATTTCACTATTTTACATCATGAATTAAGAATGAATTTTTTACTTCGATAAAGAAAATTTAGTATATCTAAAAAAAAAACACTTACTTCGGAACAATATTGTTTTTTAGAAAAACAAGCATTATGGTTTCAAATTGTAATTAGTAGAAAATTATGGTTTCAAAATTTAGTATGATAAATTTAATAACAATAAATATTTTATAAGTAAATCTCACGCCAAATATCTCTATCTCAAGCGATATTTTGTGTCTCTTTTCATACGAAAAGTCAGAGATTTGAAACAGATTTCATTTCAGCACTTTAAATTTATTTAATACAAAACCCTTTATTTTTTAAATAATAGTAATAAGTAAATCTTATGTCTTTATTTCACAATAATACTATGTGAAAAGGGTCTTTAAAAACAAGTCAAATTTCACTAAAAGCATCAAACTACAACGTGTCTAAGATTCCAACCAAAAACTTGGAGTTTATACTATCTTCAGTCAAGTCAATAAATAAATTGAAAAAATAACACCGACCTTAGATTTCTAGTGGCTGCACCACAAACGTTCGTACCACTAATTGAGGAGAAAGTGGAAGGGATATCTATGACCATTATTTTGCTTTGATTCTACACGTGGATTTTTATTCATTCCTAAATAAATATTTAATTTTATATATAATTAAACTAGAATCTATAATACAATAGACAGAGGGTTTAACTGCCTCTTATGTATGGGATAAGTGGTGGTCAGGATTGAATATTGAAAATTCCATCCAACGGCTGAGATTTCTTTTCCGTTTCACACGATCTCTTCTCCCCTCCTCTGTCAACAACCGTGTCTCCACGATCCTACTCTTTTTCCCCTCTTCACGTATCAGTTACTACTCCTTCCTTCTACATCTCCCATAATCACTTCTCTCCCTCCTCATTCACGTTAAACCCACCTTTAATTTCAATTGGACTGCCTATTTTTCCCCTCTTCCCACAACAACGTTATCCCTCCCACGAACACCCGACACAGGTAATTTTTATACTCTCTGCAATCACGGCAATTGTTTTCATACACTCTGTTTAATTTTTTCATACTCTCTCTGTTTAAGAACCTAAATAACTCTTAGCATTAGTAAACTGGGAACTCAATCCCGTGGAGCTTCTTAATGTTTTCATACTCTCTCTGTTTAAGAACTTAAATAACTCTTACCATTAGTAAACTGGGAACTCAATCCCGTGTAGCGTCTTTATATGTGCACAATTTCATTAATGCCCAATTTCGATGAAACGGCGAGAGTGATAACGGTGGGAGTGACGACGATTTACCTTGATTTCCGGAGACGGACAGTGGCGGAGGAGCAAGTTCTTGAAGAATTTCAGTTCGTCGTTCAGTCCGGTCGCAATCCGTCCAGATTCGGCCGTAGAGCGCCCCCGAATCCGTCCGCAATCCGGCTGGCGTACCCAACTCCTCCCATGCTTCTTCCTCCACCATTGTTGACTCACCCATCTCTTCCCCCTCTCTCCGACTGCTCTCCATTGCCGGCGTTGAGCATCCGTCTCCTCCATGGCTCGATTTGGTATGGTTTCTTCTCAGGCATAAAGAAATGCATCGAGTCATTCACACAGAGATTGAACACAGTCAAGAGAAGAAATCGATCGAGAGATCGAGAGAGAGAGAGAGAGAGAGAGAGTGTTTTGATTTCAAACTTGGACCGACTTAAGCTTTTGGGTTTTTGATTTTGATTTCCCTTCTTCTTCAATTGAACTGTACCTGGTTTTTTTTGTGTGTGTGTGTGTGTGATACTATTTTAGAGTAATTGTTTTTGAATGTTTGTTTTTTCAGTGTTGAATGGAGTAATAAATAAGCCTTTTGCAACTTTTCCATCAACAGTCTCGATTTTCATATTTCATTATATTTTTACAAAAATTAATTTTTGAAAGTGAATAGTAAAAATGTTTCCCATTTTGTCGTTCTATAAATTAACATTTCAAAATAATCCTTAAATTGAAACTGATTATTTATTTTGGAACAGATACAGTACTAAATATATAGACAGATACGAAAATATATACTCCATACACAAATATTGTGGTTTTTTTATAGCATTTATTTCCTTTAAAAAAAAATAATTCTCTAAATTACAAGTATTGAAAAGTATTTGCCAAAATTATCGAGTTCTGTGAAATGGAATTTAGATGTTTTGAAGATTGGCGAAGATGGGTTTAGCTGGGCAATTTTTGTGGGTCGTAATGGGTGAAATTGGGTTAAAGTGTTTGGGCTAAATCCTTCCAAAATGATTTGGGTGAGAGTTAGGAGTTTGAGATGATATTTGGTTTTGAGGGGGTGGTTTAACTACAGCACAAAATTCAAGAGGGTATTTAAAAAAATCAATCATTTTGTATTTAAAATAGTATTTAAAGGTGGTTATTTGGCAAATATCAATCATTTTGTAAAATCAAGGCTTTTCTTTTATTTTTGTTGTAACTTTTTAATTTATTAAGTAAATGTTCAATTTACATACTATTATCCTTAATTAAATGGACTTGAAGATGGCTCGCTTTGGCATAAAGAAATGCATTGATAGATTTTTTTTTTTATTTTGCCATGGCTCTTGACATTAGTGATTGTTTTTACTCATTTATTTCAAAATATCAAATTTGATTTTTTTTTATTTTGCCATGGCTCTTGGCATAAAGAAGAAGAATCCGAGGAGGACCAAAATGATGATTTCGAAGAGGATCTTGAAGAATGAGAATGAGTAGTCAAGTTATAGGGAGGAATGTTTATTTTAGTTTGGTTTAGTTTAGTTTAGTTTTGTTGAATTTAATTTAGTTGATTTTTTATGTACTCCCTACAAATTTCATGTTTGTTTTATTTACTTTCTGTAAATATGTTTGTTTCGATCTGTTCTATTGGTGTTTATTTGTTATGAATTCTGAAGTATAACATGAGTTTATCATTTTCATTGGTCAATCCAATATATCGTTAAAATGCTTCTTATGATTTGATTAGTACTACCATCCTCTCGAGTAAAATAGCCTACCTCAATCTTCAAATATTGTATTTAACACTTTTTTCATTCTATTGCCAGCTTAATCATTATCAAATTTCACTCAATGGCACAACCTTCAACGAAAGGAAAAGAACCTGCTGCACCACAGGTATTCTTCATTGCCCGTACATATTGTATGTTGATAATATATTTCTATTAAAAATCAAAATTTCCTAGAGTTAGTAATATTTGTGTATTTGCCTATTCACTACCAGTCAGTAAATATGGAGTTAGGAGAAAGTTCAACATCTAGAAATAGAAATTATCGTAGTATGCGTGAAATTGCACAATCTAGACGACGGGAAAGAGATCGAGCCGATCAAGCAAGAAGCCAACAAAATTCTTCTAACGTTTCATTGGGTCCTTCGAGACGGGCAATCGCACAAAGGAGGCGTCGTTCGCGTGAACAAGCCGCTCCTTATTCTACTACGTAACATAATTCTTCTTTTACTCCTCTTTAATTCAAATAAACTTATCTTAAAAAATATAACACGCATTTCCGAATATAGGTCGACTATATTAGAAGACCCCTCCAGTACCGAACTAAATGAAAATATAGGTGGTTTCGAAGAGGATGAGCTCCATCTACGTGACATAGAGATTCAACAAATTTTCAATCAAGTTCGTCATTCCCTTGGCAGAATGAATGTCATATGTCAGCATTGTCATGCCTTGCACTGGATGGGCGAAAAATTGGTCAACTCTCCTTTGAGTAGGCCAAGATTTGGAACATGCTGCTTGGATGGGCAAGTTAGGCTTCCTAATCTTCTTGATCCACCCACCCTGTTCAGGGAATTATATGACGGTTGTGACCATCGTTCGACGTCATTTTTCCAGGATATTCGACGTTATAATGCTGCAATGGCTTTCACCAGTCTTGGATGTGATCTAGATGAGCGTGTACAACGTGGCAGGGCCCCTTATAGCTTCACTATACATGGTGAGTTGCGACATCGTTCCAGGTCATTACTACCACCTCCAGCTTCAAATCCTGTGTATTCTCAACTTTATATATACGATCCGATGGCTGCCTTAGAATGTCGTCAACGTCGAAATGATACGTTAGATGGAGAACTAATGGGCTGCATCCAAGAATGTTTATTACAGTACAATCCTTTTGCACCTATCTTTCGTCAAGCATGTGCAATATTAGAACAACAAAGCCACTATCAGTGTAATCAAAATTTGTCAGCATATTTGCATTATGATCCAAGAAGAGATCAACGGCGATATAATGCACCTACGATGGATGAGATTTGCAGTAATCTTACCCGGTGATGGTACTGAGAGAAGGAGAACAAGAGATATTGTCCTTCACTACAGAGATCAAGGCTTGATGCGGATAAGTGAAAGTCATCCAGCATACGCCCCATTGCATTACGTCTTATTATTTCCTTTAGGCGAGCTAGGATGGGAACCGTCCATGACTCTCTGGGATGTGAATAGGAATGGTCCGAGTAATAGAAGTAGAAATAGACTCACAATGATGGATTACTACAGTTATCGTTTATTCGAACGAACAACAGAGTATTCTACCATTTTGAGAGGCAAAAAACTATTTCAGGAATATTTGGTGGACGTTTGGGCTGCAACAGAGCAAAACCGTCTTCTTTTCCTAAGGGAAAACCAAGAGGAATTTGTTCGTGTTGATCGGTATAAAGATCTCCAAGAAATTTTTGATGAAGAGAGTGCAAGTCCGGATCAAATTGGTAGAAGATTCATCCTTACATCCTCTCTGAAGTTGTGGTTACTTATGTCAAAAATAGTGGTTACTTATGTCAAAAATAATCAACTTATGCACTCCATCTGTTTGTCTCAATGTCTGAACAAAATACAGCTTGACCCTCCCTCCCTTTCATTGCATTGCATTATTATATTTTTTACATCTTATCCTCCGTCCCATAAAAATAGCCTATTGGTGCGAAACTATATGGGCTTCGTTAGATAAGAGGTAGAACCTGCTAATTAATGCACAAACTTTTATTCATTATTGGAAAATCTTTGCCTCTAATGATTTTAAACATAAGAAGAAAAGCACAAGAGGAGGAGACCAAGGTAACCGAAGCTCACCTTTTCAAGACTTTTAATCACCTTAGTGATGCAATATTACTAAATGCAAGTTTATGTACATGAACCAATTACTCATTGCTTTGACAAATAAATGTCTCGGGAAAGAATGTGAAAGGTAGTTAATGGTGAGTAATTGAGTGCTTAGAATAATGAGAAAAATAGTCTTTGATGGGGGTGGGGATATAAGTGGGGGTACTGACCCGTGCGGTCCGCACGGGCTCGGAGTACTAGTAAGTTTGTATTCGAGGATACTATATTTTTTTTATTTTTTTTTAATTAAGCCCGTGTTCGAGGACACGTTTTTTTTTTTAATTTAAAAAAAAAAAATTTAAGAACAAAATGGAAAATGAACAAATGTATGAGAGCAAAATAGAAAAAAACCCATTTGATATTGTTCAAACCACTGTTCACCCCTTCCCTGTTTTATACTATAGATATTACTCTCTTCGTCTCACTTTCAAGGTTTCTATTTTTTCTTTTGATCCGTCTCACTTTAAGATTTTCTTCCATAAATGGAAAGTTTTGAATATATTTAGACTATTTTCATCAGTGACCCCGATCCAACCCAACCTCAAATAAAATATTAATTTCTCTTACTTCCATATACACAACCCCAACCTTATATAATTTATACTCCCATCAGTGACCCAACCCAACCTTTTAAAAATAAAATATTTATTTTTTCTTTACTTCAACTTACCTAAAATACTTATCATTTTATTTTTTAAAAATAATTTATTAATAAAAATAATTTTAAAATTATCCGTACAATTATAAAAAATAATTACCCATACAATTATAAAAAAATGAATTTTGATATATTTTTTATTTTTTCAATTTATATAATTATATAAAATATACTAGTTTTAAAAATATATTTATATAAGCACAAAATCAAAATAATTTGGTGAAATAAAAAAAAAAAACAACAAATTGTGACCCAACCGGGGCCAACCGAAGGACAATTGGCCAACCTAGGTTGTAACTTTTCATGACTTTCTATGAATTTTTTTTTTTGTAGTGACTCTCTCGTGAGAGTCTGATGGGAGTGGTCTTATATCCTTATGATTTAATATATTTACAAAAAAAATATTTATTATACTCTTATATAGTTAACATATTTACAAAAAAATCAATCATTAACTTATTATTCCTCCCACTCATTCTCTCTCCTATTAAATAATTTTAACTTTTACATACTATCTCCTCTAATCTTCTACCTATTTTCAAAAAAATCAATCATTAACTACTATTCCCTATCCCACATTTAACTTATACATTACTAGTACATACCCGTGTCCAAGGCCACGTGATCTTTTTTAAAAATTTTTTTTTTCTAATTTTTTTTTTTAAATAATTTTTTTTAAGGACAAAATGGGAAAGGAAGAAATGTATGAGGACAAAATGAGAAAAGTGGCACTTGCTACTGTTCATAGAACTGTAGCAAGTACCCCCTCTATTTTATACTATAGATTTCTTCTCTATTCTAAACAACACAATTTTTTTTAAAAAAAAGCGTGTAACCCACACCAAAAAACCTTGATGTGGGACGGAGGGAGTATAACTTAAAATTTTATTTCAAAAGAAGACATTGTAGTAAATTATTGAGAAAGAATAATATGCGAAAGGATAAAAAAGATTTATTTGTCCAAAAATATTAACAAAATCTTGTATACAATGAAAAAAAGCGGGATGTAAATATACCGAACTACTCCCTCTGTCCCGCTACAAATCGCAATGGTGGTCAATTGTGTAGGTCATTGACCAATGATTTTATGAATGTCTAGATATCTCTGTTGGAACTTATGTGGACTTGTGTGTTAAAAGATGAAAGTTAATGATGTTTATTGGAAAAAATAGAGCTTTTAGTGAAATTTATGTGTGTGCGCTAAAATGAGCATAACTTTTGATTCCGGATGAACCACGGAACGCACCGCATATCAAATCGAAGCTCTTTTCGAGACGGACAAAAGTCATTGGGCATAGCCCCATGACACAGATTTTTGTAAACATAAAGCTCGAATCTTGGCAGTCAAATGGGTTACTGAAGTAATTTAATTTTTGCAAATAAATATTAAATTCTTTAATATTATTTAAAAAATTATTTTCTGATTCTGGATAATAACCAGAAAACCTGTTTAGACATTTATAACTGTCTGGCAGTTATGTCTGAAAGGGTGTAACTTTTCAAAATTGAAATTGAAAGGATGTGATTGGCCAGATTGAAAGAAAGTTGTCCTATATAAACAATACCATGTTTGTATACAGATATACAGAAAATTCATCTTCTTCCTTCCTCCCTTCTCTCTCTAAAGAAAGCATTTTCATCATTCGCCAGGGACAAGTTCTTCTGCAAGAACTTGTTCTTAAGTGTTGTATCCTCAAGCCAGACGTCCTAAACTGCAGCAGAAGCGGGGACGAATTTCTGACTTAGGACACTGCAAAGCAGGCCTCACTTTGAAGAATTTGTAGCGTTCTCAGGTTTATATTTGTTTTATAATCTGATTTTTGATTTAAATATTATTGTAATTACTTTTATTGATATTTCTATTTATAGAATATTAGATTGGTTCTAACAATCTCTGTGCAATTCTAAAAAAAGTTATTGATAGTATTTCTATTGGTGAAGTAATAACAATTTTTAAAATTACAAAAAAATATCTAAATATTCATAAAATCATTGGTCAATGACTCACACAGTTGACCACCAGTGCAATTTGTAGCGGGACGAAGGGAGTAGTTATTAACTTATTACGATGATAATGTAGTTTGAAAAATTAAAGGACAAGAAAGTTTTCCGAGCGCAAACAAAATTCGTCAAAAAATAATTCTGCACACTCTTTTCATCTCTAAATATTTTTTTAAAATAAATATAGTCATATTTAATTAATATTTTAGTTTAATATAGTTATTATTTTAGTTTAATATTTTTAAAATATTTTATAAAAATAACTTTATTTTGAGAGAAGGGATATTCGAAATTGGGAGAATGCCCCATAAGTTATACAAAAGTTTCATAATTCCCTATAATTTCCTTTTCATATTGTATTATTGTTTAATAATATTGCATAATACTATATACTCATATAATACAACATTGATGATTACAGGTGACGTCGGCGATCGGTTATCGCATTTCGATCGAGTTTTGGTAGTCGATTACCAGATTTCGACGACCGGTGTTCAATGACCGGATTCAGGCATACGACGGCGGTGGACGGCAGCGGCGGGGGTGGTGGCAGGAGAAAGTATTGAAGATGATGTACTCCCTCCGTCCCACTTTAAGAGTCATACTTTTCCTTTTGATACGTCCCAGACTAATAGTCTCATTTCATAAATGATAAATTTTGAACAGTGTTTCGGACATTTATACCCTTATAATGTAAATATATTTACAAAAAAAACATTCATTATGCCCTTATGATGTTAACATATTTACATAAAATCAATCAAAAAGAGGGGAAAATATTAAATGTTTTATCTTTTACATTCTCTCTTCTCTAATCTTCTACACACTTGCAATTCTTTATTTATTTTTTTAAAGATTTTCTTAAGAAGCGTGAAATACTACCTTAGAACCTTTGAAATGGGACGGATGGAGTATTATAATTAACGAAAAATTTGAAGGAAAGTGACTAATTTCAAAAGAAACTGTAAAATTCCCTTAGGGCCGTTTGGTTCGATAGAAAAAAAGTGATGGAATGGAATGGTCAATGGAATATAATTCCTGAAGGAATTGGAATGAAAAAAAACTGGTCAAACCCCTCTATTTGGTTGGCACAGAATGGAATGAAATTGTCATTCAATTTCTTGGCAAATCATGTTTGATTTGAAGATACAAATTATAGAAATGGAATGAAAGCATATAAAATGTCCAATTTACCTTTTTTTTAAAAAAAAATATTTTAGGGGGGGGGGGGGGGAGGTAGGGGGTATGCAATATGAATAAAAAAATATTTTTTTTCGTGGGGGTGGGGGGGTGGGTGGGGTAGGTATGGGGTATGTAAAATGAGTAAAAAAATACTCCCTCCTTCCCAGTTCAATTGATACTTATTTCCTTTTTGGTCCGTCCCACACCAATTGATATTTACCCAAAATGGAAAGGAATCTTCACTATTTACCCCACTCATTCTCTCTCCTATTTTACTTTTTCACTCACAACATTCTCTCTCCTAACTATTCCTCCCACTCATTCTCTCTCCTATTTTACTTTTACACTCACAACATTCTCTCTCCACTTTTTCTCTTTCTTACCTTTCCTTAATATGTGTGCCATTTTTTTTGGTATCTAATGAACTGGGACGGAGGGAGTATTTTTTTCGTGGGAGGGGGGGGGGTTGGGGGGTGGGTGGGGTAGGTAGGGGTATGCAAAATGAGTAAAAAATATTTTTTTTTCGTGGGGGGTGGTGTGGGGGGTGGGTGGGGTAGGTAGGGAGTATGCAAAATGAGTAAAAAAATTATTTTTTTTCGTGGGGGTGGGGTGGTAGGGCAGGGGGTGGGTGGGTGGGGTAGGGCAGGGGCGGGGTGGGGATGGGTAGGCAAGGGGTAGGGATGATTTGGGTTTGGGGGTATTTTGGTCAAAAAAAAAATTTTTCATTCCCTCCGAAATTCAACTTTTCATCCAAAATTGGAAGAAATGAAAATCCATTACAAGGAATGGAATTTCATTTCATCGAAAATGGAAATTTTTTCATTCCAACGAACCAAACAGGGTCTAAGGAATGAAGTCAATGGAATTCTCCATTCCATTCATTTCCATTCCATTCCCTCACTTTCCAACGAACCAAACGGGGCCTTAGAAATTCACCTTGCTATATAAGCTACTGAATTAGACATGTCCAAATAGAACCGGAAATCGACGGAACCGGCGCGTAGAACCGGAACCGAAAACCGGCGTCGAAACCGGGAACCGTCGAAATCGGGAACCGAACGTAACCGGGAACCGGATTGAAACGGTTCGAATACGAATCCACCATATTGGGAACCGAGGAACCGGCGGTTTCGGAACCGGGAATCGGAACCGGAAACCGGCGGTTCCGGAACCGGCGATTGATCAAGGTAAGTTAAATGTAATATTTAGCATTTATTTAGTATTTGTACTTGTAGTGTAGTGTTGTTTTATTTAAATTAGACTAGAATTTAGATAAATGTTATAATATAGACTATAGAGGTATAGACTCCTTTTGTCTATCCTTGAATTATAAAAGGGGAGGATTGGTTGTCCCCCTCATTGTAATATTTTCAATTATATTAATAAAATTATAAGGGTGCCGCCTTTTTTTTTTTCTAAAAATATTGTTAGAATTTTTATTCTATCTTTAATAATATACTAACCAAATTTTGTTCACTTCTCATTTTTTTCAAAAACATATTCCCCAAGTAAAAAAAAAAAACAGATTAGTTAGCGTCTTTACTGTCTTAAGAAGTTTGAATTTCAAAATAAAAAAATTAGATGTTGATGGAACCGGTGGAACTGTTGAAACCGAAATCGAAACCGACGGATAGAACCGAAAACCGAATTAATATGGTTCAAATACAATTCCTGCTATTTAATAACCGACGATTTCGAAATCGAGAATCAAAACCGAAACTGTTTGGACATATCTATACTGAATTGCCTTAATCTGCGTCGTCGCCTGCCTAACACGCCATAAACGCAATAAACGCAATGTGGAAACCATGTTTAGCCTAACCAATAAGCTATCAAACAATCCCAGATCTCATTCACCACTAGTGTAGTCCACGCGCACATCAACCGTAGACTACATCCTAAGAAAGTGTAATACACACGCCTTTTATTGCTCCCAATCATTGGTACAGAAAATCCCTTTTGGACAACATTACAAAAGATAAAGTAGAAAATTAATCGCTACATGATCTCCGTTGATAGAGGAAAAAGAAAGATTATTCAAACTATGTTCTGTGCAAAAAATAGTAAAATTATACCAGTCGATAGAATCAGATCATACGAATAAAAACTAAACTGAGGCTCCGTTTGTTTCGAAGTAAAATATTTTTTGAAAAACGGTTTTTGAAAAATGTTTTTCTGTAAAATATTTTCTGTAAAATATTTTTCGGAAGTAAGGCGTAAAATATTTTACGGAGGAAGGGTGTAAAATATTTTCGAGTGTTTGATAAGAAAAATGTTTTTCAAAAAGGCGTAAAATGTTTTATTAAATTTTTTTTTTTTAATTATTTTTTGTAACCACCCCATCCACCCCCCGCCTACCCCACCCCACCCACCCACCCCACCCCAATTTTTTTATTTTTTTTTGTAACCGCCCCACTCACCCCTGCCTACCCCACCCCACACCCACCCCCCACCCAAAAATATTTTTTTTTTGTAATCGCCACACCCACCCCCTGCCTACCCACCCCACTAGGGGTGTTCACGATCCGGGTTGGTCCGATTTTTGTCAAAATTTTAGAAAATCAGGACCAGATCAAATACTTCGGTTCTGTAAAAATTTAGGACCAGGACCGGACCAATCGGTCCGATTCCAATGGTCCGGTTCCGGTCCGGTTCCACCGATTCTACAAATTACAATATAATATAATTTTTTACAATAACAAAATCTACAAGCAAGCAAGCATATTTAAAATTAATATTAAGTTGAAGCCATTACTCAAGTATTTAGTTGAATCGTATTGGGATCAACTGGTCAAATTTGAAAATTTACCTTCTATTCCGTCCTTCAAAGTTAGATACGAGCAGGTACACACCATGGTAATGGAATTTTCTATTTAGCTTCTGCAATTGTATATATATATATATATTCGGTCCGGTCCGGTTCCGGTCCAGGACCGCGCATATTTTTTTCAAAACCAGGACCGGACCAAATAATCGGTTCCATAAAAATTTGAACCTAGGACCGGACCAATACTATTTTTTCGGTCCGGTTTTTACTGGTCCAGTCCGGTTCTACTGGTCCGATCCGATTTCTCGAATTTTTTGTACAGCCCTACACCCCACCCCCACCCCCATCCCAAAAAAAAATATTTTTTTGTAGCCCACTCCATCCCATCCTCGTTACCTTACCCCACCCCCAACTCCAAAAAGAAAAAATTATTAATTTTTTTTAATGATTAAAAAAAATAATTTTTGGGGTGGGGATGGGGTGGGTGAAGACAGGGCAGCAAGGGTGGAGTGGGACACACAAATTTTTTTTTTGGGGTGGGGGGGTTACAAAAAAAAAAAAAATTGGGGTGGGGGGTGGGTGGGGGTGGATGGGGTGGGGTAGGTAGAGTGGGTGGGTGGGGCGGTTAAAAAATTATATATATATATATATATATATATATATATATATATATATATTTGTAGGGGTAGGGGTGGGGTAGCGGGGGTAGGGGTAGGGGTGATTTTTTTTTATTTTTTTAATTATTATTATTATGTTGTACCTTGTGAAATATGAGTTGTACATGAGGGACACCATTTTTTGGAAAATGTTTTACTTAGGACAAGGTCAGTAAATCGTTTTACTTAGGAAGGGTGTAAAATGTTTTTCGAAAAACGTTTTCTCCATTTTCCGAAAACAACCAAACAACGAAAAACGAGTTATTTTCCGAAAAATATTTTTCGGGGGCTCAACCAAAGAACGAAAAACGAGTTATTTTACGAAAGCGAGTTATTTTACGCCCAAACAAACGGGGCCTGAATCAATAGTATTTATCTGATTTTAATTTTCAATTTTTATGAAATTAATTATTGGGAATTTGTCCCATAAATTCCTTTTGGAACAAATCACTTTTCATTAAATTTCTTATTTTATTGAAATGACCGGAAAGTTCTTTTTACAAGTGAACTTCCAATTTTGCCCTCACAACATTCTGAAAATATAATACAACATTCTGATTTTTTTTTTATTTTTTTTCAAAAATATAATACAACGTTCTGAAAATATAATACAACATTCTGATTTTTTTTTTTGAAAATATAATACAACATTCTGAATATAATACAACATTCTGAAAATATAATACAACATTCTGATTTTTATATTTTTTATATTTAATTTTTTTTATTAATTTTTTTTATTTTTTTTGAAAATATAATATAACATTTGGGGGGGGGGGTTATTTTCGTCCAAAATGACAAAAAATTGATACACTCATTTAAAAGGAACTTATTAAGTATAGATTTAAAAAAAGGAACTAATGGGGCAATGACCCTTAATTATTTGATTTGATCTTGGCCCGTGTCCGAAACAGACCGATTATTAATAAATTAATGGGACGGAGGGAGTGTATATATATATATATATATATATATATATATATATATATATATACACTCCCTCCGTCCCATTAATAACTTCACCTTTTATCATTTTGGGTGTCCCATTTAAAGCTTCACATTTTCTTTTTTGGCAAAGAATCTTTACTATTCTATCCACTCATTCTCTCTCCTATTTTAATATTAAACTCACAATATTTTTCAAATTTACTATTTCCTCCACTCATTCTCTCTCATTCTCTCTCATATATATATATATATATATATATACTCCCTCCGTCCCACGTGAATGCAAACTTATTTTTATTTTGGTCCGTCTCACGTAAATGCAAACTTTTCAAAATGGCAAATAATATTCACTATTCCACTCACTCATTCTCTCTCCTACTTCACTTTTACACTCACAACATTCTCTCTCCTCACTATTCCTCCCACTCATTCTCTCTCCTATTTAATTTTTTATACTCACAACATTTAACTTTTTCTCTTTCTTACATCACTTTTCCTTAATTCCCACACCCAAAAAGTTAGTTTGCAATCACGTGGAACGGAGGGAGTATAATATATATATATATATATATATATATATATATATATATATATATATATATATATATATATATATATACTCCCTCCGTCCCACCCAAGTGTGTACCAAGATTTTGGGCACGCAAACTAAGAAATACTATTAAGATAATGAAAATGTGTGGTAGGAAATGAAGAGAGAGAATGAGTGGAGTTAATAGTAGGTTGGTTGAATAAATTGTATGGTGGAGAATGAGTGGAGTTAATGAGTGGGTGGGGTATGGAGAATATAAAATATTAAAACCTTTTCCATTTTTGGTAGTTCACACTCGGCTGAGACGGACCAATAGGGAAATAAGTGTACACTCGGCTGGGACAGAGGGAGTATATATATATATGATTATTTATAATCTTAAAATCCCTAATTCTCTTCTTTCAAATAATAATACTCCCTCCGCCCCGCCCAAAGTGTCTCAACTTTTCATTTTTGGCGTCCCATTTAAAATGTTTCATTACCAAAAAAGGAATTTTTTTTTACTATTACACCCACTCATTCTCTCTCCTACTTTACTTTTACACTCACAACATTCTCTCTCCTAACTATTTCACCCACTCATTCTCTCTCCTATTTAATTTTTCATACTCACAATCAAGGTTCTAAAAAGCGCTAGGCGGATGCTAGGCGGCGGAGCCGGGCCTAGCGCCTAGGCGGGGACTAGTCGGGGACTAATCGGGATTAGTCGGGATTAGTCATGACCTAGGCGGGGCTTAGAACTAGGCGTTGGAGAGGGGCCTAGCGCCTAGGCGGGGCCTAGGCGCCCTTAGGCGGGGTCTTTTAGAACAGAGCTCACAATATTTAAACTTTTCTCTTTCTTACCTCACTTTCCTTAATTCTCGTGCAATTGTCCTTTTCGGACTCTTCGAATGGAACGGAGGGAGTAGTTATTTTGTTGACCTAACACCAAGTCGCTCATATATAGGCTGTATCCCTATCCCTTTCATTTGCCGTTCCGCCCCTCTCTCAACGCTCTTCTTCTCTTCTTTTCCCTCAAATAGAACCTCCATGCAGGGGCGGAGCCAGGGGGGCATGGGGGGCACTCGCCCCCCCCTCCCCCCCGCGGCGGAAATGCAGTGAAAATTTTTTTTTTTTGCCCCCCTCCCCATATTTTTTTTTATATATGTATATATATAATTAACTTCACGATTAACACCAGTGAGTGGTGCGGTTCAGCGTTAGAAGGGGTGAAGTTAAAGCCTTTGGTGTTTCCTTTCAAATACATGTTCAAGTCCTGCTACCTACATTTTTAATTAATTTTATTTGTCCTCCATCTTTGCTATTCTCTCTTTCTCTCCATCCATTTCTTTTTCTTAACAGTTTTGTTTTTCTCTTTCTCCTAATTTCCTCACATTTTTTCAATCTTAATTAATTAGTTAGGCTTTTCCCATTTCTTAATTCTTTACATTTTTAACTAAAAACATTGTATTTCATGGATTCGACCCATTTTTTACTTGTCCGACCCGAAATATTTTTTTTCCTGGGGCGCTGCCCCCGAACCCCCGTGAAATCTTGCCCCCCCCTGAGGCAATTCCTGGCTCCGCCCCTGCCTCCGTGGATCCCTGAATTAGTCGAAGGTGACACTTACTGTGACAAAGTTCTAATTGATTTGATGTTGTAATTAACTTTTACTTTTTTTAATTTTTTTCTATATTATGGCTAAATTTGAATGTGAACAATTAATGTTTAATGGTATAAATTTTAATTTGAATATTGAATATTTGTGAATACTTTGTTTAGTTTTTTTTTTTTGTTGATAAACTAGTGATAATATTTAATTGTTGTATTTTTTAATTTTGTAAAAAATATAGTATATTGTAATTTGTAAAATCGACGAAATCGGGCCGGGACGAGATCATTGGAACGAGACCAATGAGATCGGTCCTATAATTTATTGTTCTGGTCCTGATGCTAATTTTTTACAAAACCAAAATATTGGTCTGATTCAGATTTTCTAAAGTTCTGACAAAAATTGGATCAATTCGAACCATAAACACCCCCAACTTAAACCAATTAGTCAAACCAGACTTGGGGCCGGTACAATTTAACTGCTAAAAAGTCGGATGATGTATTAATGATCGAGATTGTGCTCAACTTGCATGGATGGGTGAGTAAAGAAGTCGAGCAAAAATGTTTAAGTGCTAGTGTAATTCGACAACACTAACAGTAAGGTTGAATCAACGATCGAGATCACGTGACACTTACATGGACGAATGAGATAAATAACTGAGCAAAAATAACTAAAATTATTTAAGTGACCTCTTGAACTAGGATAATCAAAAATAAAATGGGTGAGCTATATTGAGTGCGAGCGGGAGTGCTGCACCACCACCTTGACCTAGTTTTAATGATGGCAACGGGCAGGTGCATAATGGGTTTGACATTTCTCAAACCCGCTTCTAACCAATTTCTTCATAACCCAAATTCGCTCGACCCAGTAGCCAAAACCCGGACCCACTCCATTTATTAAACTTGTAAAAAAATTACTATTTCACTATACATAGCTATATTTTTATAAAATAACAAAATTACAAATTAAAAGATGTAGACTTAAAATATAAATGCAAAAATAAAAATAGTACATTACATTATAAAAGAATTGGAATTATATTTAAGTATTATCAATATTTGTGAAATTATAATAAATAAACATATCCCTGACGGATATGGATATATACAGAGAAAATTATATACAGGGAACGAAATATTCCAACGCTGCTCTTACCCATCTCGTGTAAATATACACGAGATGTAATCTATAATCTCGTGTATATGTACACGAGACATATCTCGTGTGAACTCACACGAGACACATCTCGTGTGAGTTTACACGAGATGTGCCTCGTATGAGTTCACACGAGATGTGTCTCTTGTGAATAAAAAAAAATTAGGTATATAAAAGGCTATTTTAATAATTTACTTACTTTCCTGAAAATTTCATTCCTTATATATGTATTTAGTATTTGCCCCCTTGACAGATTCAGGTTGAATATCTCAAACCCTTCCCATAAGAGCGACTCATTTCATCTTTGAAATTGGTTCGATTTTTTTTTTTTGTCATCTCTACTTAAATCTTAGTCAAACCAATCCTTCGGTCGGAATGAAATTCAAATTCACCCCAAATTCAAATTTATCCCAAATGAAATTTATATTAAATTAAATTCACGCGTTCGTAGCAGCAAGTTAGTAACAAACAGTAAGTAGTCGTCGTCATGAAATCCGTGTAGTAGTAGTAGTCATCGTCGTCCCCAATTTCTAGAGAGAGAAAAAGATTTAAATTTTATTTTTTCTAGAGCGAGAAAATCCTAAAAGTGCCTTCTTCTTCGTTGAATCCGTCGTTTTTCTTGGATTTTTGATCGTTTTCACGTGACGGAGTTATCACTGCGCCGGCGGCCGGCTGTCATTTGCTCCGGAGTGGCGAATTTATTTAAACTTTTTGTTTCAAGGTTTGATTTTATTTTGGTTTCTCCGTACTCTTAATTACTTGAATTATCTTTGCACTTGCATTTCAACTCCAGGTACTAGGGTTTTAAAATTTTGGTGTATTGTTGTCAGTTAGTTCATTTTGACTTTTTAGGGTTTGTTTTGTTTGATTTGAGCCTGATTTTGGATTTATGGGTGTTATATACAGGTTGGGTTTGAGCTTAAGATTTCATTTCCAGTTACTAGGTTTTTTTGAGGTTAGTTTGTTCATTTTGACTTTTGATCTTTTTTATTTTTGTTTGAATTGTGCCTCAATTTGGGTTATTTGTGGGATTGACATTGGTGGATTTTGCTACATTTTAGGGTTTGTGTTTGGTTTGATTGATTGTATAAATATATGGGTGATACTGAGGAAGGTGGAGGTACTGATATGATGCAGAGGGTGCAATCCTCATTTGGAACTTCATCATCTTCGATTCCTAAACCTATTTCCTTTAATCAAATTGATATACCTCAGATGAATACATCACATTTTCGTGCTCAGATACGTCAGTTTTCGCCGAGTTATCAAAATATTGATAGTGGTAATAAGAGAGTTGGTATTCCACCTTCTCACCCACAAATTCCCCCGATTTCGCCTTACTCGCAGATCCCTGTGACCAGACCGGGGAATCAGCAAATGGGTGGGAACCCGAATTTTACTCCGGGGAATTCTTCCCATTCGAGATCTTTGTCACAGCCCTCGTTCTTTTCACTTGATTCTTTGCCCCCATTGAGCCCTTCGCCTTATCGGGATTCGTCTTCTGCAACTGCGTGTGATCAATTGCCGGGTGATGTGATGATGGAGGATCGTGATGGGGGTTCGCACTCGCTATTGCCGCCTTCCCTTTTGGTGGAGGGGTAATGCTACGCGGGTTGGGGAGAGTCTTCCTCCTCGGAAGGCGCATAGGCGGTCAAATAGTGATATTCCATTTGGGTTTTCTACTATAATGCAGTCTTCTCCACCATTGATCCCGCTGAGGGGTCCAGCTACTTTGGAAAGGTCTGCATCTGCAAGGGACAATCCTGCGGCAAGGCCAGTTCAGTTGGTCAAACGTGAATCGAGTTGGGAAAAAGGTGGTGATGGCAATGCGGAAGGAATGGGAGAGAGGAAATCTGCAGGAGAAGTCGTGGACGATTTGTTTTCTGCTTATATGAATCTTGAAAATATTGACACATTAAACTCTTCTGGGACGGATGATAAGCAAGGAACAGAGAATCGCGAAGATTTGGATAGTCGAGCGAGTGCTACAAAGACAAATGGTGGTGATAGCAGTGATAATGAAGCTACAAGCAGTGTGAATATGTCCGAGAGAAGAGAAGGGCTTAAAAGGAATGCTGGGGGAGACATTGCTCCAACGACAAGGCACTATAGAAGTGTCTCTATGGATAGTTTTATGGGGAAATTGAACTTTGGAGATGAGTCACCTAAACTGCCTCCATCTCCTGGTGGGCACCCTGGTCAACTATCGCCTAGTGATTCAATTGATGGAAATCCAAACGGTTTTAGCTTGGAGTTTGGGAATGGTGAGTTTACTGGGGCTGAGCTCAAGAAAATCATGGCAAATGAGAAGCTTGCTGAGATAGCATTAAGTGACCCCAAGCGGGCCAAAAGGTGACTTTTTTCCGAATGCTCTTGTTCACTTGCCTTTTAATGACGTAACCGATACTGATTATATATATACACACTCACAAACATTTATTTATATCTTTATTTTATGTCTGGGCTAGGATTTTGGCAAATCGTCAGTCAGCTGCGCGTTCCAAAGAAAGGAAGATGCGATACATATCAGAGTTGGAACATAAGGTTCAAACTTTACAAACTGAAGCGACAACGTTGTCTGCACAGCTTACATTACTGCAGGTTTATTTTCATAGCTGATTTGGATAAATTTTTGTTATTGATTTCTCAGTTGTCCTCATATGTTTTTCTTGTTTGCCTACAGAGAGATTCAGCAGGACTTACTAGCCAAAATAATGAGCTGAAGTTTCGTCTACAAGCAATGGAACAACAGGCTCAGCTTCGAGATGGTATGTTATTTTTCCTTACTATATGAACTTTTAGTCCTACAGTCTAATGCTTTAAAGGTGGGTCATATGGGTTACTTTCTTGTATGGAGTATTCTCTATTGGAATTTAGCTTGTTATAATGTTTACAATTACTGGAGTAGGTTCTGTTGCTTTTTTGATGTGCAAATCACGGGATGTAGCACACATTATTGGATGTGTCTAACCAACTTGATGCGCATTTACGCCAATTCCACTAAAGTTCTTTAGCTCTCTTAAAGACACTGCACAAACTTGTAAATGCTGACAAAATAGTGGTAGCTGCAACTGTGAAATTGGATTTTTGACTGGATTGAAATATTTAGTGCAAGTGTCAGTACATGATGCTCAATTAGCATGGAATCAAATTGCGATTAGTGTGTACAGAACATCATGTGTACAGAACAAGCATTTCATATTTGGATTTGTTTGTGGAAGAAAACCCTCATTCACTATGGTAGTTTAGGGTTCTCTTATCTGCAATTGGCGGCATATATTAAGGAAAAAACACAAACTTTAGGTTTCATGCTCAACATGCACTCAAACAATTGCAGTTACCGGCTTAAGATAAGATAGTTAATAGCTAATGAACCAGTCTGTACAAACATGCGACTTCATCATCTTCCCAGATGGTACTGGGCCCTTCAATAGCTAGCAGTTAGCAGCACTCTTTTTGAAAAATCAATTTTTACTGTATCTCATTTGCAACTTGGCAAGTGAACACAGTTGAGGTGGTCACTACAAGTTCTTTTCTTCAAAACTTGATTGAAGTGTAATTAGTTTGGCTTTATGTAATACAAGCAGAGCCAAGTAAGAGCCTTTAACATAAAAAATAATTTGTGCAAAAGGAACTGCAACCTGCTGCTAAGAGTCATGCATCCTATGTTATGTGGACTCTGTTACAAGGGTCGGACATATGTGGATGCGGGTGTCTGACCCGTTAGAATTTGAAGGGTTTTATACAGATATAGCTTAAAACACAAACAGCACACCCATCTTGTGTAATGTTAATGAGGGTACATGGGCAAAAAAGAAGGAAATAACATAGCGCATCCATAGTCAGCCACATTGCAGACTATTCTTTTGCAAGTCGATTGTAACTTTGTAAAAGAATTTACAATATACTCCCTCCGTCCCATTGATGTGCACAAAAATGAGAGTGCAGGGGAATTAAGAAATGTTATAAAAGTAGGTGTTGTGAGTGGGTATGAGAGAGAAAGTGGGCTAGGAAATAGTAATTGGATAGTTGTTGTGAGTATGACAAGTAAGTCCCATTATTAAAGAAGTACTATAAAATTTCCATTTTGGGGAAGTGGGACTTATCAATGGGTCGCCCAAAAGGGAAGTTTGTGCACATATCGATGGGACGAAGGGAGTATGCATTATGCATGCATGCGTACATAGACACCTCTCTCATGTATGCAGGGGTTGCTCTGCGGAGTTTTAAGGGATCGTTTGCATCCTAGATAAGGGTGTTGTACCGTACTGTCGCTTGGGCATGCCATTGACCTAGTTTCTCTAGGCAAATAGTGGACAAAATACGTGACTTTTCTTGAAAACCGTGAATGCTGAAGTAGGTGAAAATGGTGTCTACATGCTTAAAAGGTTTATGTTTTCTTTTCTTAAATTTTCTTTTTCTTTGGTACTTTCTTGGATCTCCTGAAAACCATGAATGCTGCAGTATTTTGCTGGGACAGCTGAGAGTGCCATTGCTTTAGTCTCTCCTCATTACCTATTTTATTTTGTTTCCCAAGTATGTGTGGGTTTTTCTTGTTTATCTTTTTCCTCACAATGGTACTGCTCGACTCGAAGATCAGAATAATAGTGGTTTTAATTTCTAGTAGTAATAATAACTTTATTCTGCATAAGAAGGCATACTCTTAATATTAAAATGCTCCAGTTAAAGATTCTCCTTTTAAAAACTAAACCTAAGCTTTATGAGTTCCATATTTTATCCTCTTTTATCTCAAATTAAGTTAAATAATGTGGATTCTTTGACCTGGACGATGGAATATTACTTGTATATTTTGTTCATAAGTTTTCCGTAATGCTCTCCAGAATTGAGTTTGAATAATTGTGACCATGAAGACAGAAGCATTCTTGTTTTGAAGTCATTTGTTATTTCTTTTCCATGACTTAAAACTAATTCATTCATGTTCATTGTTTGCATTAATTATATCAGCTCTAAACGAGGCATTAACCGGGGAAGTTCAACGCTTAAAGGTAGCTACTTCAGAACTCAGTGCTGACTCGGTCAAGTTTCAGCAACTTTCACTTAATCCCCAGATGTTTCAGTTACATCAGCAGCAATCTTCCCAGCAGCTTAACATGCATCAACTTCAGCAGCAGCAGCAGCAGCAGCAGAAGCATAATGGCAGTTCAACCAAGAACGAGTCAACTCAGTAGCTCTACTCGCAGCACACAAGGTCGGGAACTCCTCTGCAGCCTAATAATGTATTCTATTCGGAATCCGTTCTTAACTTATATCAGTAAGGATTTACATTCCGTGCATTCATTCATTTGTTTTCCGTCTCCAACAAAAACACATAGTAAGGTGTGGTATTTGCAAACCTCGTATCAACCTTTGCATGTCATCCTGGATTTTAGCCATATACAAAGTCTTAATATTCATAGTTTGTATTTTTGTTTATTTATGGTTTAGTAAATTATATTGGATATCATATATCAGCAAGACTTATATTGTTATACATTTGATTTGTTGCTTCATTTTCATTTTCCTGGTCATTTGTGGTGTGTTATCATTTCATCTACTCCCTTCGTTCCATTTCACTTGGTACCAAACTTTGTTTGGGCACAAGAATTCAGACTATCTTCATGACTGACCCAATCCAACCTCAAATAAAATATTAATTTCTCACTTTCATATACACTACTCACAACCTTATATAATTTATATTTCCACCAGTGATCCAACCCAACCTTTTAATAAAATATTTATTTCTCTTTACTCCAACTTACCTAAAATACTTATTATTTTATTTTTAAAAATAATGTATTAGTAATAATATTTTTAAAATTATTCGTGCAACTATTAAAAATAATTACCCATACAATTATAAATTCATAATTTATATTATTTTTGATATATTATTTATAGATAAAAAAATTATGAATTTTAATATATTTTTTATTTTATTATTTTATATAATTATATAAAATATATTAATTTTAAATATATATTTATATAAATACATACCACCCAATTATTGGATGACATGTGTCAAAAACAAGGCAAACAACCTGACCCAACTTCAAGGTCGGCCAGCTGCCCAGGTCATGAAAATAACTCGGGGGTCACCGATGTGAGTGGTCTAAGGATAGTAGAAGAGAGCTAGTGGAAGAAAGTGTCGTGAGTAAGAAAAGTAAAGTAGGAGAGAAAATGCGTGGGAAAAATAGTAATTTAATTGGTATTGTAATTATATAATCTATTCATTTTGGGTAATAACAAGGGTAATAACAAGAAGTGAAGTGAGACAGATTAAAGTGAAAATTAGTAACAAATGAAGTGAATGATGATTTCTGCTAATAACATTTGTTTACTTGCTATCAAATACTCCCTCCATTCCGTTTAATATTCGATTTAGGACAATTTGCTATTTTGAGCGTCCTATTCTCGACTTAGGATATTTCAAAATGGCAAATTAATATTAGGAAAAAAAAGCAAATATAGTATCCCAATTATTGAGTTTGTTTGTTTTTCATACCTAAACTATTTTTCGTTGCAACCACAATAACCCATCTTGGATGCTTGTTTAAGGTACCTAGGGCTAACAATATCCATTTTTTCAGTTAAATTGATATATGCAATGCATGTAACTCATTTTTAAGGGTAAAATAGGAAAATAATAGCAATTGAAACAACACAATTAATAAAGATTTTAAGTGTAAATTAATAAAGTAAAAAGTTAACTAAAATAATTTGAAAGGGGTTACATTTTAAAATTATAATTTACAAACAACCTCTCATGCCTCTTTCATCCACCACCCGGCTGCACCTCCTTCCTATCACCTACATAGCCGCCCCTAGTCCTTCCTCCCACCTCCATTGCCGCCCTTACTCCTTCCAACCCATACTTCAGTCAAACCCATCACCATTTCACAACCATCCTCCCTTCCCTCCTCCATCTTTCTTCTTTCTTCACCGCCACCACTTCAAAATCCCAAACAAAAAAATAAAAAAAACAAAACATTTCACAAAACCCCAAATCAAGTATGAACCCTAACATTCGATTCAACAACAATAACAAAATCAATTTTAGATTCATAAAATTGAGAATTTTTTGAAATCAAAATCAGATAATCCACCACCCACTACATTTGGCTGATGTTTGCACAGCGATGAAGGTGTTTTCCGTTGTGAAATCGAACAAATCGCTCCTCCGAAATGTGATGGTATTTCTACGAAATCTCGGGTACAATGCCGCGATTTGCAAGACGAAGTGTGAGACCTACGGCGGAATTGCCGTCGGGAGCTCTGTCGTTAAATCAGACCCCGGATCTTGTTACTTCGTCGACTTTGAATTTGCCGGTGAATTTGAGATCGCGGGACACGAATCAATACCGACACCTATTACCAGGGGCGGAGCCAGGAATTGGCCGAGGGGGGGGGGCAAGATTACACGCCCCCGAAAAAAAATTTTCGGGTCGGACAAGTAAAAAATGGGTCGGATCCATGAAATACAATGTATTTTAGTTAACAAAAATGATAAAAGTAAATAATTCAAAGAACGATTGAAATAATGTTGAAGTATTTAACGCAAACAATTTATTAAAATATATTACTCGTACAAAAAAGAAATTCAAATTTGCTAATTAAACTTGGGATAATAGGAAGAAAGACCAAAAACAAAAAAAATGGGAAAAGCCTAACGAATTAATTAAGATTGAAAAAATGTGAGAAAATTAGGAGAAAGAGAAAAATAAAACTGTTAAGAGAAAGAATAGCAAAGATGGAAGACAAAATTAATTGAAAATGTAGGTAGCAGGGTTCGAACATGGATTTGAAAGGAAACACCAAAGCCTAACGAATTAATTAAGATTGAAAAAATGTGAGAAAATTAGGAGAAAGAGAAAAATAAAACTGTTAAGAGAAAGAATAGCAAAGATGGAAGACAAAATTAATTGAAAATGTAGGTAGCAGGGTTCGAACATGGATTTGAAAGGAAACACCAAAGGCTTTAACTTCACCCCTTCTACCGCTGAACCACACCACTTACTGTTGTTAATCTTGAAGTTAATTATATATATACATATATAACAAAAATATGGTGGGGAAAAAAAAAAAATTCCACTGCATTTCACGCCGGGGGGGGCCGAGTGCCCTCACCTTCCCCCCCCCCTGGATCCGCCCCTGCCTATTACAGAGCCTTCCTAGGGTGTTCATCGATGTATGTGAAGATCTAAAGAAAATCGTCAAAGTTATTAGTGACGCGGCGAAACAGTCGATGAAGAGTAGAGGATTACACCTCCCTCCATGGTAGAAAAACTGCTTCATGCATAACAAGTATTTCGGTCCTTACCGCCGAACCGTTAACTTTATTCCAACGAACTTATCATCATTGTCAACGTCGACAAAACAAATATTGAAGCGTCGGGCTAATGGATGTGATGGCGGTGGGCTATCTGATTTTGATTTCAAAAAATTCTCAATTTTATAGATCTAAAAGTGTTTTTGTTATTGTTGTTAAATCGAATGTTAGGGTTCATACTCGATTTGGAGTTTTGATTTTTGATTTTTTTGGGGATTTTAAAGTGGTGGCGGTGAAGAAAGATGGAGGAGGGAACGGAGGATGGCTATGAAATGGTGATGGGTTTGACTGAAGTATGGGTTGGAAGGAGTAGGGGTGGCTATGGAAGTGGGAGGAAGGAGGTGCGGCGTGGGTGGTGGGTGGAATAGGGACGAGTGGATATTTGTAAATTATAATTTAAAATATAGCCCCTTTTAAATTATTTTAGTTCACATTTTACTTTATTAATTTACATTTTAAACCTTTAGAAATTGTGTTGTTTCAACTGTAATGATTTTCTTGTTTTACCCTTAAAAAAGGGGGCACATGCATTGTATATGTCAATTTAACTGTAAAAATGGATGTCGTTAGCCCTAGGTATCTTAAATGAGCATCCAAAACATATGAGTTAATGTGGTTGCAAAACATATGAGTTAATGCAGTTGCAACGAAAACTAGTTTAGTTATTAAAACCAAACAACCCCTATAGTTTGGTTAATATATTTGCAATTTTTTTCTTAATATTATTTTTATATTTCATGAGACTCACTTATTATATTTATAACAACAATTCCCTTGCTATTTTTCAACAACAATCCCCTTGCTATTTTTCTACTCATTATTTCTCCTATTTGAATATTCATACTCACAATGCTTTCTTTAATCATTTTTTATCATTTTATTATATTAATATTTCTTAATTCAAGGAAAGAAAATCCTAAACCGTACGAAACGGTTACCAGGGAGGGAGTATCGGTCAACTTCTCAAAAGTAAGCAGAAAGGTGGAGAGCTATTAGTATAGTTTGATTTATTGGTGAAATTGTTATTATTTGACAAAATTTATGAAAAATTAAGCATTCTTATGAAATTCTTAAACTTTTTATAATACACCATTGTGAGTATGAAAAGTAAGGTTGGAGAGAGAAAGTGAGGTAGGAAATAATGATTTGATTGGTGTTATGAGTATAAAAGTAAAGTAGGAGAGAGAATTAGTGGGTGAAATAATAAAAATTCTTTGCCATTTTAGAAAGTGTGAAGTTTGTAATAGGACGCCCAATGAGAAAAGTGTGCAGGTTGTAGCCGGACGAAGAAAGTATTTATTAAATTATTAAATTTTCATAATTTGTTTTTTATTAAAGTTTAATCATGCTGACTAAGAGAGTCAACCCAGAACTATAAACTTCGAGCCATTGTAATTTTGGCCATTTTTTTGTCATTCTCATAAATTATTATAAGTTACTATATTATTGATACTATCATTAAAAAATATTACTCCTTTGGACACTGAAAGATAGTCCCAACTTTTATAATAGTTAATTGGTAAAACTTTGATAAACAACAACAATAACAAACATCTCAAAATAATTTGAGATCGACTAACATAAATAACAACAAACAACAATAAAGTCTTAGTCTCAAAATAATGTGAGATCGGCTAAAATAAATCCTAATATGTCATCGTTAAAGAAAAAAAGTTAGAAAAAGAATTAGGTGGTAAAAGATATTAGTGTAAAATGCAGATGATATCCTAAGTGATTTCAGTACTTTTCAAATGATTTTCCAAATAATTTCCGGTGCTGAAATTTATATAATTGCACATTTCTTGATTAATTGTTTATGTACTAATGTGCTAATATGATCTGTTTAGTATATATTGTAAGTCCATATTTCAGGTTATAATATGATGGAGGAATAAGCTAAAAAACGTGGAGTTATGTGAAAAAAAAGTTATGCATAAAAAGAGTTTTATGCATTAACTTTAACCAAGTCCTTGTTTGTGTCAACAATTTAAAAAACGTGTGAAGACCATGTCAAGGCTGTTGTTGCTGATTAAGAGAGGGTACAAGGATAGAAAAGCTTGGGAGTACAAGGCCATGATGCGTAAACTTAGAGAGGATGACATTGGTTGATATAAAAGGGGGAAGTTGGCACGAAGTGAGGAGCAAGCCAACAACTATCCCCTCTCTCCTACACGATCAAGACAGCCCCAAGGCTGTTAGTTTGAGTAGCCTTCAAGACACTTGAAGACTATAAATATGCATTGAAGGAGACACTTGAAGACATGCCAATTATCCACTTCACACCTTCAAGTATATAGAGATAGAGTTCTTATTTGGTTCGATTTGTTCCATCCTCCCATACAATATTTCAGACTTAATTACCTTGGTTTCAAGTTGTGTGTTGGCTAGGATTGGAATTCGTTATTTATCTCTTGTTTCATAGAAATTACATTGTAATAGTCATTGGGAACATTTCAGTTTTGCAACTCATTTTTTATAGTGAATATAAAGTCTTGCCTAAGCGGCATCCTCAAGTTATATAATTTATATAACTTGAGAAAAATAATTTTGGTGTTATTTTTCGCTGCAATATCTTTACAAAATTATTTTTCATTTCGAAGTGTGTGTGTGCTATCTCAAGTGCTATCGTTGGTGCTGTTATCACCTTGGATATCACTTGTTGACTGAGCCGTGACAATTTCAAAAGAAATTGGAATATGAAAAGAAGAAAAGAAAAAAATAGTAATAATAAAAGAATAAATATATAATAGATAGAGAAAATGAAAATAGTAGGACAAAAAAAAATCAACTACGAATTTTTTCCCTCTACTTCGGCCTATTTAACGCCATATTTTCATCAAATTCAACTAAACTCATATCGTTTTCAATCACCCTAATCTAAGTTTACTTGGGTCTTCCCATACCCCTCGTCATTTTATCACTTATCCACTCTTCAGTTCTCTTAACTGGTGCATCACTCGGTCTCCGTCTCACATGACCAAACCACTTTATACGATTCTCCCTCATTTTATCATCAATGGGCTCAACTCCTACTTTACTCTTGATCACCTCATTCCTTTTATGCCCACACATCCATCGTAGCATACACATCTCCACTACATTCATCTTTGAATGTGACATTGTTTCACGGCCCAACATTCAGTGTTATAAAACAGTGACCGCCTAATTGACGTGCGGTATAATTTTTCCTTTAATCTATGGGGCATGCATGGATAACATAGAAACCCTGTAACACTCTTACATATCAACCAATCTGCTTTATTCCTATGAGTCATATCTTCATCTAATTCTCCATCCTTTTGAATAATAGAACCAAGATAGCGAAAAAAACTCAGAAGCTTGGATAATCTTCCACCGAATGTGATCACCCTGCCTCCCTACTTTCAACTCTGCTAAACTTACACTCTAAATATTTAGCATTGCTTCTGCTCAGTCTAAAACCTCGAGATTCCAAAGTGTCTTTACAAATCCAATTTACTTTCAACACACTCTTTTGTCTCATCAATTAACATGATATCATTTGCGAATAACATACACCATGGTATATCATCTTGGAGACCTCGTCAATTCGTCCATTATCAGAGTAATAGAAAGGGACTAAGTGCAGAACCTTGATACAATCTAATAGTAATAGGGAACTTTTTTGTCTTCCCAACACTAGTCCGTACAATAGTGCTAACTCCATGTACTGGTAATATCAATATATTTATTTGAAACATCTTTCTTTACTAAAGTCCACCAAAGTACCTCTCTTGCCACTTTATCATTCGCCTTCACCAGATCAAAAACCTTATGCTTATTTTTATCCCGATATTTCTCCATGTTTTGTCTCTTGAGATATATTGCCTCAACAGTCGATCTTAGGGGCATAAATCCAAATTGGTTATCGTTCCTAAAGTTTCATAGTATGACTTATTAGATTTATCCCCCGATAGTTGGCACAATCTTGGACATCACCTGTGTTCTTATACAAAAGGGATCAGAGTACTTTTCCTCCACTTCAATGGTATTGTGTTGCTTCTCCATATCTTGTTGAATAGTGTTGTTAACCAATCTATTCCCCTCCCCCCAAAACATCTCCAAACCTCAATTGGTATTCCATTCGGGCCTACGACTTTCTTCAATCCCATTTTTTTATTGCCATTTTCAGTTGACACCCTTTTGAATTCTCCGCATAAAATCGAGATTAATCATACTCGAAGGGATATTTAAATATTCGATATCCTGCACTTGATTGCCGTTGAACATGGTATCAAATTACGAACTCCATCTATCATTTATCTCATTATCCATGACCAGAACTCTTTGATATACATCCTTCACACATTTAACCCTTCCAATATCTTGTGTCCTCTTATCCCTTGTATGAGTAAGTATATATATGTCATTTTCCCCTTCTTTTATATCAAATCTATCATAAAGTTCCTGATTCACCTTTGCTCTTGCGTCTCTTACTGCTTTCTACACTTCTATTCTAGCCTCCTCATACTTCTCATAGTTCTCACATCTACTACATTTTTCCAATGATTTGTAGCATTCTCGCTTGATCTTTATTGCTTGATTTACTTCCTCGTTCCACCATGATGTGTCCTTACTTGGTGGGACGCTTCCTTTAGATTTTCCAAGGACATCTTTGCCACCTCCTTTATGGTATGCTCCATATTAGTCCAAGTCGAATCTATATCCATATCCTCCATATTACTCGACCAAATACTGGTAGTGGCCATCTTAGCTAAAATTATCTATTGATTCTCCCCTTGAAGCTTCCACCACTTAATTCTAGGGTCTATTTGTGGTTTTCTCTTCCTTGAAATTCTGCTACTTTGATAATCAAGAACCACAATTCTATATTGAGTTCCTGTACTCTCTTCTGGAATAACCTTACAATCTGTGTAACTCTTTCTACAAGCATTTCTTACTAAGAAAAAGTCAATCTGACTCGCATTACCTCCACTCTTATAAGCCACCAAGTGAGATTGTCTCTTATTGAAGCAAGTGTTCATTATACTCAAGTTTAATACCAATAATTCACTCATAATCATTGATATACTTATCAATAATGATAACTACTTTACTTTTCACAACAAAAACTCCCTACCCACTTTCTTGTACACTTACACCACATTATTGATATACTTATCAATAATGATAGCTACTCCCTACCCACTCATCATTCTTACAACAAAAACTCCCGACCCACTTTACTTTTCACACTCACAAGTCTAATACCAATAATCCACTCACTCTTCCTGTACACTTCCACCACATCATTGATATACTTATCAATAATGATAGCTACTCCATTCCTACCCTTATTCTTTTCTGAATACCAAAGCTTAAAACCCCAAGGGGATATTTCTCTTGATTTCTCTCCAACCCACTTAGTTTTTGTAGACACATTATATGAATATTCCCCCTCCTTATAACTTCCACCACTTCTGCTGATCTTCCTGTTAAAGAGCCAATGCTCGAAGTTCCAAAGCGCATCCCACTATCCTTATCCCCACCATGGACTAGCTTTTTTACCCGCTCTCGCCCGTAATACGAGAACTCTTGCATATTTGACACCACCCCCGGGCGCTGAGGTAACGCGTCGCTTCTGGACGACGACCTAGCAACCTTTGCATAGTTATCACTACACCTAGGCCTATAAAATGTAGTGCGTCTCTGTTGAGGAAACTCCCCCGACGATATTTATATTTGGATTTATGTCATGATAATGTGACAAAGTTTATACGCTGGTCGTCACACGCCTACCGCAACCATCATCCTTTATCCTGTTGGGACATGCAAGGGTAAATCATTGGCATATTTAGTTAAACTTTGATAAAGATTCAGGAAAAAATAATATTTCCTCCGTCCCAGTTTAAGTTTTAACTTTTCTTTTTAGTCTGTCCCATTTTAAGGTTCTTTGTTGCTTTATTACCTAAAATGGAAAATGAGACCCTCTCATCATCCTCACAACAAAAACTTGTTGGTGTAGTGCCCTAAATGTTTAGTTATGTTTGACTTATAACCTAAACCGCTATGTAATCGTCTTTATCATTTATTATAGAGAAAGAATTATTTGGTTCATTATATGTTTGCATGTTTATTATATTGAACTGCGTCCCTAGTTATTGTGAATAACTAGTATAAGTTGGTAGTGGATAATCATAGAGATGATTATATGCATGTGATGCACTACACTTATGGATACTTTCTAGAGAACAAGTATTGAACATGACCTACCGATTAGATTTATGACATGGTCTATGGTCATATGTGTCATGAATAAATCTCATGATAGTCGTGTTATTGAATCCTTTGAACCTGAGATTATCATCGTCTTCCACATGATGAACATTGTGTTTGATATAGTCTAACACTATCTTTAATTGGATAGCAATAAGGGCTATGTTGGCACGATTGGATTCATGTAGGGAAGAATGATAAGTCAAGATGGGATTTGTCCCTCTCGTTGAGAGAGATGTTTGCTTGGGCCCCTCGATGAATTATGTTGATGAAATGTGTGGCCACACTCAAGTGATTTGATAGAGATCAAATGCATTTGAATTATCAACATATTCGGAATCGAGAAAACATTAAACATGTGAGTTGACATGACCATGACTCATATTCAATTGGACATCGTGGACAAAGGGATTGTGTCATTTGATATATCGAGGAATCAAGATTTGATGTTATATTAATTGGGTGGATATAATGGTTTGCTAGAAACCACTTATGTCTTGTGAAGTTGATGTTTTGACTCACTACCAACATAATATAATTCCTATTGGGTCACACACAAAGAATGAATTGATCATTGGCTGAAAATTGGAAATTTTGGGGAACGGCACGACTCGTGCCCCCGAGGACGAGTCGTGACATTAATGCAGAACGACTGCGTTTTGGCTTCCAAAGGATGGCTCGTTGACTAGTTGACTTTTGGGCTGGGGCACGACTCGTGTCCATGGGCACGACTCGTTCCCTAAAGCAGCACGAGTGCAAATTTGGTCACGAGTCGTGTCATGACTTAAATTTGGCTTGGGACATCGTGATGGCCTGGAACGACTCATGGCATGAGTCGTGCCTAGGAGCACGAGTCGTGCCCCGAGCGAATTTTGGTCAGCACACGGATTTCTTTGGCGATTTGGTTTTGGTTGACAAGGACTCCTACCCTAATATGATTAGGGATTTATATGAGATATAAATATAAGCCTTGTGCAGCCATTAAACCTCTCTCTAGCTCTCACATCATTGTTCTAGTTTTTATGAAACACTGGAGATTGATCGTTGATTAAGAATCAAAAGTCCCAAAATCAATTCCATTGTTTTTGCCATTGATTATTGAAAAGATTTCAATAATCGGAAGGATCATCTAGCAATCCAATAAGAAGAGTTCTTGGTTCGTTCGCGTGTGGATCACCATCAGAGGGAGGTTGCTTTATCTCCTAAGGCTTGAAGATCTCAATTTTTTGATTCATCACCAAGGTTGAACAAGGAAGATAGAAGATCCGACATCAAAATTCTAAGGCTTGAATTTTGAGATCTCTTTTGACAAACTTAATCGCATTAAAGATATGTAATTCTATTTCATCTTTCTAATCTCTTCATGCTTGATGGATCTAAGGGCTAGGGTTTTGTTGTTGTAAAATTATTTTCCGCTGCGTTTGTAACCCCAAAACCCAACAAAACTTCCTACCCACTTTCTCTCTCCTACTTTACTTTTCACACTCACAACATTTTTTTTAATCCTCGTGCCAAATCAAATTATGAAAATTAAACCGGGATGGAGGGAGTATTTCCAATGAATTTTTAAACCTCATTATTTATACACCATTAGAAAATTACTAACGGGAATTAATAATTTAACAAATGATACATTAAATAAATTAAATGTAACCATAATTATTAAAGAACGTGAATATAACTGACATATCTAACAAATGTATTTAGAGGTATGCAGTGACAGTGATGGGAGGTGGAGGTGGTTGGTGAAGAAGAAGGGAACATGGTAATGGTTGCAGCATGTTCAAAAGGTGGTTGTTGCAGCAGTGGTGGTTAATGAATAAGAGAGTAACGTTTGTTAGATATGTTCGTTTTATTCATGTTTTTTAACTTTGGATCTCATTTAAAAATTATAATCATATTTGAAAATTTAGCGTAGCTAGGAATGTGAGATTCAATAATTAAGGATCAGATGTTTGTACAGATGTGAGCCATAACTGTCCACAAAAGCGGAATAAAGTAAATAATACAAGGAGTTTAAATGTTTACTGGTTCAACTCAAGCAAACAAGGCTTTAAGGCACAAAAGGATTTCATTATCAAAAGATCTTATTACAGAAACAAAACCTAACTAGTGAAATAACAAAGATGAAAATACTCAAGCAAGTACTAACCAACTTCTGATCTAAGAACAAACTTCCCTTTTTAAGGGAAGTGGTTCCAACTAAACAGATGTAAGATACAACTGTACACACAACCTAAAAGCACTCTTTGAGTCAAACACTGATGAATGAACTTGTCCCTCAAAAGATCTCTTGAATGCGTAACAAACCCTGTTGTTGAAATGTCTTCTTATATAACTGAGCAGCCGAGTTCCTAGATCAATCTCTTCCTTGAATCGTGCAAAGTATCCTACAAGAAATATAAGAGATTGACACTAAAAGAGATACAATTCAATTAGTATTTGTTAGTATCCTAAAATTTATCTATAGAGACAATATGTACATAAGTAAAAGATACATATCAAATATACAATATCCTCAACAAAAATACAATGTCTAAATATTTGAGGAAAGTCAAAAGTCCTACTTACCAAATGTGCGCCACACAGTTTCGAGAGTTAGAAATCCATGAAAAATTTTCACTCTTTCATTCTCCCCCTATTTTTGGATTTTCTGGTCAAAACAAAAATTTAGAAAAGTAATTTCAGAGTATAGCAGTTATTACAGACCCAATTGTTCAACAAAATAATAAACAAAACTAAACTCCCCCTAAAATAGTGCTTTCCATTTCAGCCATTCAAATATCCTGTTGTTCTGAGTCTTGTGGATCTTCAGCTTCAACATTAGCAGCATTGTTTCAACTTCCTCTCCCCCTTTTTGACTAGAAAGTGTAGTCCTCTAGGTTTGGAGGTTAACCTTAAGCTTCTTCAAATTCACATATGTGGCTAAGATGACACCAATTGTGCTTGCAGGGCATTGATATGAGCTTCAGAAACAAGAATTTCAGCATCTAGAGCTTCCAGTTGAGCCACTAGGGAGATCTCAGATGTATGCCCAGATATGTGCACATCTGTGCTCACATCATGAGTCTCTTGAGGAAAAATAGGGGTATCAGACTCATATCTGAGAGGAAGGTAAACATGTCTTTGCTTTTTTGTTTAGGAGAGTCTTGGTTTCCTCGAAGAATTCAAACTCAGACACCTTAGGTTCACCCTTCTTATATTTCACCCCTTGAGCCACCAAAATTTGAGAAATCACAGAAGGATAGGAAAGGGAACATTTCTTAGATGGTGACTCACAGTAGTTGCATATCTCTTTGAATATAAAGAACCCAAAGTTAATAGTCTTCCCCATTGCCTAACCTATATAGTAAATCTGCATGCACTCTTGTCACAGTGATTTTGTTGTTGTATGCATAAAGATTTGCAGTGAGGATGAGATGGAGGAAGCAGTAAAAAGAGGTGATAGATCTACTACCTAAATCTTTTGGCTTACCAAGCTAAGCTAAAAATTCACCATTGGTAAGGGTAGTCACAATCTCACTCTTAGTAGTATTACATTCCTCATTAGAGACCTCTTCCAAACCTAAAAACGTGTTGATGTCAAAGGAGCATAAGGGAACAAATTTATCCCTAACATACACTGATTTAAACATGGGTGAAGCAGGATTGGTCAAACCCTTGGTCAAATTTGCATAAAACTCATAGATCAGATTAGGGTAAAAGGGTTGAGGGTGATCAATAGTGAGTAATAAACCCTTATCCTTAAAGAACTTGACAAGTCTAAGCCTAGAAAATGTTTCCGCTATCACTCTTCATCTCAAGGATAAGACACCCTTATATCTAATCTGATCAAACCTATCAGAGGCACCCTCAGATAAAAATTAGGGTGAAAGGGGTTTGACAGTAGTAATAGAGGAGGAGGAAGGCACATATTTACCCTTTTTGTTAGATAAGCGAGTGGATGTGGGCACATCTAATGCCACAACCTGTGGAGCAGATACCACTGCAGGCTGTATAGCTGGCTCTTCTTCCTCAGTAGTCTCAACTGCTTGTTCTTCCTCTTTGTCCTCCTTGTCTTGGTTGAGTTCCTCAAGACCAAATTTGAAGGTCTCAACCTTAGTAGTGTCATCCCTATCCCCATCATCACCATCACCTTCCATAGAATCCTTGATTCCTAGTATATTAGGAGAAAATTTTGATGACAAAAATATCTTTGGTGGATGTTTCTACCTTCATAACTTCCTTGATTCCTAGCATATTAGGAGAAAAGTTATATCTTCTTATTCACATTTGATGCTGAAAATGTTGTCCTTGAAAGGTGTTGCACTCATTTACTTTGGATGAATTAGATGCTAAAAGATTATGGTTTAAATAGCAAAATTCATCCTATATTCTTTGATAACAAGAGGGCCCTAGACATATCAAAGAACCATATTCAATACTCTAGAATCAAACATATAGATATTAGACATCACTTAACTAGGGATCTTGTTAAACAAAAAACTGTGTGTCTAGAATTTATTGGTACTGAAAATCAATTGACTGATATATTTACCACACTACTAGAAAATGACCATTTACCGACGGAAATTTCCGTCGGTAATTGTCCATTTCCGTCGTAAATGGTCATTACCGACGGATTTCGTCCGTCGGATTTCGTCGGTAAAAATTGGTTGGTAATACCGACGGACCAATTCCGTCGGTAATTCTGACGGATTGTCCGTCGGTAAACCCAAAAATCCGCCGGAAACCGTCCGTCGGCAATGAAGTATGCCGACCGGTTGTCGGAGCCATCACCGGAGAGTTACCGACGGACATTTGCGTCGGTAAATCTTAGTTATTACCGACGGATATATCCGTCGGAAATCTTAAACTTTACCGACGGAAATGTCCGTTGAAAATCTTAAGCTTTACCGACGGATATTTCCGTCGGTAATGGGTTTGATTTTTTTTTTATTATTTACCGACGGAAATTTCCGTCAGTAATCTGTCCAGATTTTAAAAAAAATCTGTTTTATTTGTAAACCACCTGTAAAAGGCTGTAACCTGTCAAACAACCTGTTTTAAACAAATCCCAACAATTACAAACAAACACAAACAACCTGTTTCGCTTGAAACAACCATCCAAATCAAGCGAAACAGGAAAGGGGTAATTAGGGGAAAGGGAAAGGGGGAAAGGGGTAATTAGGGGAAAGGGAAATGGGGAAAGGGGAAAAGGGGAAAGGGAAAAGGGGAAAAGGGAAACTATTTCGCTTGAACATCAAATAAAATTCAAGTATCCAACAACCATCCAAATCAAGCGAAACGGGGAAGGGGGAAGGGGAAAGGGGAAAGGGGAAAAGGGGAAAGGGAAAGGGAAAGGGAAAGGGGAAAGGGGAAAAGGGGAAAGGGGAAGGGAAAGGGAAACCAAATATGTTTGTTTGATTACATGTCAAATAAAATTAATGTTTAACGACCACGACCACGAGCGCTGCCGCTACCGCTACCACCACTTCGCCTAAGGTATTGACCGACTGATGAGTCAGAGGCATTACCGCTATTAGGTTTCTGTGGTTGCAAATTCATGGTGGCCAAGTATTGTTGCATGCGCTGCTCAAACTGGCTTTGCTGAAGTTCTCACTCTTCCCGAACACGTTCCTCCAATATGCTCTGCACCTGGTCCGCATCCGGCCTCGCACTGGCCCGCACTCCGCCGCACTCCGGCTCGCATCCGGCTCTGCATCTGCTCCACTTGCCTTTGAACCTCTCTCTGAACCCGATCATCGAACGCCTCTTGATCCACATGACTGCCGGAGGAAGAAGAAGAAAAGTACTGCGTAGTAGGGCTGCGGAATGGCATGTTAAAATACCCAGCACCAAGTCCTCCGAATCCAGGCAAGCGGTCTCCCTTTGGTTGCTTGTCTCGGAGGACAATGGCCGCCCAAAGCTTTTCACGAAAGGCGGGCTGCTCGGTGCTCTCAGGCTCCATAGTTCCTTCTTTAATAGCCTCGTCACGAGCACGCCTATCATACTCTTCCTGGGAAAAAAATTATACACTATGGTAGAAAATAATATTTCTTTAATAAATAAATTATAATTTAATAATAGAAAATACTATTAACACTTACATAAAGGCTCTGGTAGTAAGGGTTAACCCATTGTAGCCCTGAGCATCAGGAGCCTCTGCAGTATGTGTAGCCATAAACATAGCAGCTGCATCAGCCTGTTCATCTCCTTGTTTCGTTCGCTTAACATATAAAAAAATTAAAACTTCAAATTTTCATCAAATAATAACAATATATGAATCAAATAAAGTATTGCTTAATTTACAAACAAATAGTAAATTAAGTAAGTTTACCATTCGGGACCAAGTCTCACTGAAGTTAATCGATCCTCCAGTGTGCACACTCCCCGCCCCTCTTGTGAGTTCCTATTATTCTTTGCTATTTCTGAATTTTTTATAAATTTTTCACTATTCCAATAGGCTTCCCACTGCTCCCATGCACTATTCGAGAAATTAGCTGGAGGCAAACCATCCCTTAGCCACTTTTTTTCATGTCATATACTTTACCAGCATACCGCTTAGCAACTAATTGCTTGAAAGCCTTCTCTATTTGAACGTCGGAGCATCCGGGGCATGAATATATGTGCTACAAAAATAGTAAAAGTAGTTAAATAAATAGGGAGTAAAATAGTTGTTGCTAATTAATTATTAAGCGTAAATTAGAACATAAAGATGAACAGGGGACTAGTCTACAAACTTTACAAAGGAAAGAGAATTGAGTAATTTTACCCGAAATTGGCTATACCATATATCATACACATCTTTTGATATCGATTTTGGGGTGGGATAAAATTCCTCAAAAGTATACCCACTGAATAAATCCCCAAACCATCGAGCAGGGTCTCGACAACCACCATGTATAAACCTATTAAGATATTAATTAAAAAATAATATATCAATATATATACAAATAAAAAGACAATAGAATCAATGTATAGATTTTAAATGTAACATAGAAATAATATAAATAATGAGTTGACATTCAAATATATGACATTTACAATTAAATAATACTTACTGGCCACTGGGAGAGATATAAATTTCTATTTTTCCTTCCTCATCAATATTTGTGTCCAAAATAACCCGCCCGGATGGTTCACTAACAGGAACACTAGAGCTATCAATACCTGGACTAATCACATCATCATCACTACGTCCAGAATCAGAATTAGTGCCCCTCCCTCCTGTCCCTGGTGAAACAAGACGATGCACAAAACTCGCAATCTTCCCTCTCTTTGAACGATTGCCACCTCGACCCGACATATCTGAACTAGAATATAAAATATGTAGACAGAAAATGAATCAAGTAGAACAAAATTTAAATAGTAGGAAGCATTCATTTAGACTACAATAATAAAATGTAAACATTATATACAAAACATTATCTGAATTAAGACTAAACTGATTCATTCACTATCAATCTTGATCAGTATCACTACAAAATTCAAATAGTAGCAAGCATTCGTTTAGACTACAATTATAAAATGTAAACATTATATACAAAACATTATCTGAATTAAAACAAAATTGATTCATTCACTATAAATCTTGATCAGTATCACTACAAAATTCAATTTCTTCTTCACTAGTTTCCTCGTCGTCTTCTTCCCCATCTTCATCATCGGACCCAGATATATACCCTTCTCCTTCCTCATTCTCCACATCGTCATACTCGATTTCATTGAAAGTGACTTTCTCCCCTAGTGGACGGATGTTTTCGGCCTTTAATGCTCCATCCTCGACATTATCATTCAAGGAAATAATCGGAGGTATAGGCATTTCCTCTTCCTGATAACAATCATTTAATGATGAATCAATATTTGAAGTAGACATTTTTGCACGCAATGGTATATCAAAAGTGCTTCTTGCTTTGGTTTTCCATACGGCCCACCATCCGCTAGACTCTCTTCGTCGACGGGGGTAGGGGTTCATATACACCTGTTGTGCTTGAGATGCAAGAATGAACACATCATCACCATTATGCCTAGAAGAATGCTTTAAGTCAACGAGATCAACAGTGCCATGTTTGATAATGCCTCGCTCAGCGTCCCGCCACTCACAATTGAAAAGAACTACAGAATTTCCAAAAAAGTACTCCAATTCAATAACTTTTTTCAATACGCCATAATAATCGAGATTTCATTTGAGATTGACCCGTTATTCCAAGTTGATTTCGTTTGGCCATATTCTTCGGTGTGGAATACATAGCCATTGACAAAATATCCCTTATATACATTCACTCTTAAGGACGGACCGTGTGCTAATGCTTGTAATCTCGCAGCTTTTGTATCTCCACGGTTGTTCAAAATCTAAATAAAAACACATAGATAGTAAAAAACTCATACTTCAAATTCTATTAAAAACATTGAATTAATGACGCAGCTTTTGTATCTCCACGGTCTGTCCATATTGAAATCAATTCAGGCGCAATGTCTCCATCCTGTTCTTCGAACATACTGCATTCAAGGAGAACATAAAGTTGCTTAGTTCATATTAAAGTTATTAGGATTAACATTACTTAATAACAAATGAAGAATGCTTACTTCAAGTAGTCCTCGACTCTCAAAGACGTTTAAGGAGAATATAGAGTGAATAGCCGCTTCTAATTCTTTTTTGCTTATGCGCGTGCAAAACTTTCTACGCTTGCCAAAGGAATCGACTGTGCGAAGAAAAACTGAAATTTTTCCATCAGATCAAATGACTCCCCCATCATAATTGCGATCCCACTTTAGCTGAAACCTTGTCTCAATGTCTGGGTGAAAATATGTTGAAACAAAAACGGCTACACTAATTTCATCGACAATCAACAGGACCGATCTGCATAATGGATGCCTCAACTTTTGCTCTATTGCCTCATTTTCTTTTTCAAACTCCCAAAAATCGCCTCAAATGGGATACATCCATCTCAGATCAGAGACAATGTGTCCTCCAACCTAGCTTCATACAGCTAGGTGACGGGATGTGGTTTTACTCCATCCAAAAGATATATTTCCTAGCTTATTTGGTGCTCGAAACCTTGAGGATTTAATGTATTTTCTAGTGTTTTGAAAGTACAGGGGTTCAAGTGCAATTATTGAGAAAACGAGAGGATTGGAGCCGTACTTTGGAAGCTTTTGGATCAAATTGCGCTTTGGAAAATTTGGGACTAAACGGAAATTCACGAAGTTCAAGGACCAAAAGTGGAAATATTGGAAATTCAGGGACTAAATGGGAAATATGGGAATTTTTGGACGAATTTAATTTATAAAAAATTCGTGGGATTAAATGAAAAAATAAAATCCTAAAGAGCAAAAAGTGCAAAAAGAAGTCATTATAGCGGTCAAAAGTGCGAAGGCAAAAATTGCGGAACGAAACGAAAACTAAAATTGGTACAAATCATTTCCAAGGCAATTGTGGCTTGTAGGTCGGGCCGAGGAAAGCCGCTTGCTTCAGGCCAAGGAATCAGTGCAAAGGTGGCCTTCAAGCAAGATGTGTATCAAAATGGGGCTGGCATGCAAGGCTGGGTCATTCTTGGGCCAGGAGGACAAGTTTGGGCCAAGGAAGGAAATCGTGGGGCCAAGGCCGCAATCAGGCGCACGCCCGGTCCGTTGAGCTGGCGCACGCCCGGGTAACCAGATTGAGCACTGTGCGTACACCCGGTCTGCAGTGTATGCGCGCGCCCTGCAGACGTACGGGGACAGGATGACACCGGCTTCCTTATTTTGGAAGGATTCTAAAGATTTTCCATAGATTTACCTGCACAATCACCACGGATTTCGGGAGAGTCTTTCTTATTTTGATCTAGGATTTTGACCCTAATCAGCTCCTCCTAAAAGGATTTCCACCTCCCTCCTCCTATATAAACAACCCTAGACTAGTTTTGTATCATCTCTTGATCTTTTATCTTTTACTTTGGGGATCTTTGGATCTTTTTTATATTTTTATTCTCTCTCTATATTTTTTTTTAGTTTAGGTTTTTATTTATTTATGAAGAATTTGTGAAAGAACAAGGTTTTGCTTTATTTAGATGTTTTAATGGCCATTCAAGGCTAAACTATTTGATCTCATGGATTGAGGTGAGTAGCAATTTGATCTTTATGCTAAAAGCTTTAATTCTTCCTATCTCTCTCTTTCAATTCTTGTTCATCTCAACGGGTTTTAATTATTGCTTCTTGAGATCAATTGTATTGACCTACCGAATATACTTTTGACCTGCTTGAATTTATTTGGATACAAACCATCTGTAGACTTGCGTGGGATGATTTGTAATCTTGGCCATATGTTTGAGAAGAATAGATTCAATTGAGGACCTACCGGAAATCAAAGCGAATCTAGGTTTCATTGTTTCTTAAGTTTTTACTTGAAATTCTTGAATGTTTATATTGGACTCTACCGGAATATATGAACATGATAGAGTTATTAGGGTTCTAATGTTCTTATTGACCTCACCGGAATATAATAAGAACATCTTAACTCCTAGATTTTTGTGAAACGAACCCAAGAATGAAATTGAATCCTTTTTACATGGAAATAAAAAGCATAGAAGAGTGATAATCATGTTTATGATCCCCAATCCATGAATCCCTTTGTCTCTTATTATCTTTAATTTATTTATTTTGCTTTCTTAGTTTTATAATTCAAACTCCAAATCAAAAAACCCTTTTCCCTTTTGTTTTGTTTACACCTAATTAAATCAACTTGTTAAAGCACGAGGTCTCGTGGTTCGACTCCTTACTTTTGTATCGTTGGGCTACTTCTGTAGACTCTGTACACTTGCTGTAGGTATTTTTATTACACAAAGTGGAATTTTATCCATCAAGTTTTTGGCGCCGTTGCTTCGGGGACTTGTTGTGATTTTTAATACAAAGTTTATTTAATTCGGTGCAGATAAGCTTTGGTCGCCTGGTCATTGGATCCTAATTTGGTTCCTTTGAACGACGATAGACAGCCACCAGTGAAGAGGCATTCCCTCTACTCAAGTAAGCGAAACTCGATTCCTCGGAAACTTACTGTCACCGAGACAGAGGTAACTCTTGAGTGAATTTTTTAGAAACTTCCTCCACCGAGGGAGAAGAACCTGCGAAATTGATAATGAGGCTTTGCAAGCGCCATCTACATGGATCCCTCAATTTCATGGCCTCGCCTACGAAGATTCTTTGAATTTCTTGAGGGAATATATGATGATTTGTGTCTAGTTTCCCATTGAGACGGCAGTGTGTACCTGGATGAGCACTTAAGACTAAAAT